>VZTA01008232.1:0-140383 GCA_013398855.1 Mohoua ochrocephala
TGGATTTTAACAAAACTGTGACTAGTGAAGCTGATTCAGAAAGCAGTCGTTCCCCTCTTCAATAGTATATGAGTACCAGAAAAAAATCCCACAAACAGTCTTAAAAGCTTTCATGAAGTTTTTAACAGTGATTCAAATTATTAGTGATTATTGGTGATTCACCTACTCGTGATTGAAATATGAGACATGCAACTTTCTATTGCTCCCGTTGCTGTGCCATCTGGTTAAATAATGTGAAATAAAATAGTAGTTACTGGCAAAAAGTCCCATGACTTCACAAAAGGAAGCAAGAAAATCAGTGAATTGCTGCTGTTTTTTCCTGTTAAGCAATCTCCCAATTTTGAGATTCAGTTATTTTATTTGCAATGGAGCTGTCTAATTAATTGAAAACACATTTTAGAACTCACTCAGGAAGCTGTGAGGATCTCCCACTTTGACAGTCAAATAGTTAATCACAAATGGGAACTTCAGGCCCACAGATGGTCATGAAGTGAACATTTAACAGATAGGTCATCATATGGGAGGCCACATAAAAAATATTCCCTGTGCTTCACATGGGTTCTGGCACCAGGTATCCCTGAACAGACCTTTCAGAGATTTCTTGGTTCCACGGTGGATAAATAGAGCTGATTTTAGTGTGAGCATGTCAGACTCTGGACTGGTTTTGCATCTGGGTGTGACAGGCTATCAGATATTTTAGAGGGGCTTTCGCTGGCTGAAGACTTCAGTTTCCTAGGGGCAGTGTAGCTGCTCAGTGATTGCCTGCTCCTGTTAAGAAGCACTGTAAATGCAATTTTGAAAAGCACTGCGGGATGAGCACAAATATTGTGTGGGTCATGGGTAGCTAGGTAAGTCCCCAGTATAGGCATTGTGCCGCTTAGTCTAGGACTGCAGTGTTTTGGTTTTGTCCTTGCCCAAAGTGTCCAAAGCAGCAGGCAGGCTTAAAAGTACCCACAGGGGTCCCAAATTCCATTTTCTGTTAAGCAGGAAACAACATTTTTTTTAAATACATGTTTTCTCAAAGCTAGTGTTTGTTATTGCAAGCAGAAAGCAGCCATGGGATGCACCTTCAGTGGAAAGCACCTCCACTCCCAGGGCGGATTGACTATTTTGTGAGGAGCTGGATAAGCCCTGAAAATGTGTAGATTGACTAACTGAACTTACAGTGTCCTTCTAGTACATAAATGGCGAGCAAAACATAGCTTTTCTAATCACTCCTTTTCTCTGGGACTGCTTCTGAGTGGCCTTTATTCTGTACAAAACCATCTGTTAGCTTGTTAAGCACAGGAAGCTGATACTTGCAGACAGCACCTGAAATCAGCTGGCTTGAGCCTTGGTCTGGTGCAACTGCAGTGGGCTGCCCTGAGGCTTCACAGGATTTGCAGCGTGGCGGGTGCAGAGGGATCAGCTCCTTATTGCAGCAGCTGCCGTGGCCAGCAGGCAACAATTTGGGCAAAAGTTCTTCTTTCTGGAAGAACAAGAGATTTGCAAAAACAGTGTTAAGCTTGGTGTGTCCCTCACTGATTGCTGTCAAATGGAGACGTATGGGAACTTTGCCATACAGTACTTACATGTAAATGCATCCCCTTGTCACCATGTGGCCAAGACTTGAGGTTTTAAGAACCATCAGAAGTAAAATCTAAACTTTCCTTTCTAACAAAAAAAACCTGATCAGCTTAGAAGACAGTATGTAAATGGTTATCTGGGAAGTATGTTAATGCTAGAATAGTTCATAGTAATCTGATATAACTCCTATTTACAAAATAACAAAAAAAATGGACACTTTTTGGAAGTTCTTTCAATATTTTTATTAAAGAATTGAACTTGATTCCTAAGAGAAATGTCACTGCAGACCAGAAACACCGTGGTATTGGCCTGACAGGCAAATACACAGATGTACAGTGCAATTGTGGGGAAGTGATTTGTTGTGTTACCGGGTTTCGATTTCCTTTAATTTCAATACCCCATGTATCTATGAAGTATCACTGCAGCAGTACAACTGCAAATTAGACTAACCCAGGGTCTTAAGGGACTGGGTCAGGTTTGTCACTGGGATTTCCTGGCTGTCAGCCCTAAAATCCAACAATCTGATAACACATCAAGCCTGAAAAAGTCTAGATTCAATAGCAGAATATTCTGCATTGCTACTGTGCCATTGCATGCATTAAGCTCAATTCTGCATGAGTGGGTAAACCCCAAGAAACTGGGGAAATAGCTGGATCACTGTTGACACTAAAATGTGTGCAAGCTGCATTTTAGCTCATTACCTTCAAGTGAGCTCCAGTGCACCTCTGTGGGTGGCTGTGTGAGCACAGTAGCTTGAATCTGTGCTGGTTGCACTTGCAGTCTTTTTTAGAATATAGACACAGTCACTGTCTTGCGACCATGTGTCTGCATCTATGAAATGATTTAAAATGATTTTTTGCTTCTTAGGAGAGTTGTGTTGAGAGGACTTGAAAAAGAATTCGGGAATGGGAATTAGCCAATATTGACAGAAACTGTATTATAATCCATTATTTAGATTGAGAGTATAGCAAATTTGACCTGGAATCAATTCTCCCAGTAGAAGCCCTCTCAGCATGTAGAGCCCTGCCTATTAAAAAATCCTTCCCTCAAGTAAAGAGTTGGTTTTTCACATACCTGATCATGCCAAGTAATCCTACTTGATTATCCCTAAAAAGTCTTACTCAGCTCTTTAGTCCAATGATCCTCTCTGGAAATGGGAGCTCTGTGGTGAAATTGGTAGAGTTTGGCTATTGATTTCCAGTAGATCCATTTTACCAATGCTGAGTCTTTGATGAACGCTCACTCCTAAGGATGAGAGTGAAACAAAAACCTGAGTTTGAAAACTTGCAGGCAGAATGCTCAGTTCCAGTAAATCACGTTTCGTGACAGGGTGGGATAGCTGGAGATTAAACACACTTCATCCCACGTTGTGTTTAATAGTGAAGATCAATCTATTTAATAAATTAGGCATTAAACAGTAGCATTATAAGAGAAGAAAGCATAAGGAGGAAATCGTCCCATCATACAGCATTTTGACAGGATTAAAGGCTCAGAGTGAAAGGAGGAAATAAGTGTGTTGAGAAATAAAGAAATGCTTCGTTAGCTCAGTGGGTTCTGTGTACATCAAGCTTTGGGCAGCAATGTTGGGGATATGCAGAGGTAGGATGTTCACCCTTTCGTTCCATGTGGCAGTATTAAGCTTTCATTTGGATTTATTGACTGCTGGGAGTTCCCGAGGAGAGCACTGACCAGTGAATGAAATTCTCAGCCAGCCGAGTACCTTTCATTTTTTCAGCGCTGTCACAGATTAATCTCTTCCGTTCGTGTGTTATGACCAGATGTGGGCCGCTGCGCTTGCCTCTTGCCCAGTGTCATTTCACACATCTGGGAATGCTGTGGTTAGGAGAATGACAAGTCGCACTCTTTTCTTCCAGTTTCGCCTGGTGGTAAAGACAGCGCTGAAGCTGCTGCTGGTGTTTGTGGAGTACACAGAATCCAACGCACCGCTTTTGATCCAGGCAGTATCTACCGTGGATGAAAAGAGAGGTGAGTGCCTTACCAGGGGATTGCAAAATCCCATCACCGCTGAGATCAAGGTGGCATTTCATCACTGCTTTCAGTGGTTCTAGAGTCGCTGTCATTGATGCCTGCTTTGTGTTACACACCCTTCATTTCTTAAAAGCATATGTTAAATATTTGTATAATCTAAGGTTGTTTGAAGAATTAATTATAATGGGAAAGTGAAGAGTGAAAACTGAGGAACTCGATTGCCTCCCAGGGCACCAGAGTCATTGCCCTCTCCCTGCACCCACATGCAAAGTAAATCCCCCCTGTATCTTCCGACCTCAGAGGCTCCTTTGGGCAAGACTGTCTTTCCACTTCCTTCTGGGAAGCAGCACTCTGATTTAGAAGAGAAAATTATATCTAATCAGTGTAATCCCTTTGAAGAGAAAGACGAGGTCAGTAATAGTACAGGCTTTATAGTAAAAGCAAAACCATCTGTTGTTACATTAAAATAAAGCCCTTGAGCAGATATTATACTATGAAATCTGTTACCCTTCAGGCTCATGAAAAATACTTGAATATGTATACTGTATTTTTTACAAATAAATAGAACAAAAATGGTTCTTTCTTGTTCTTCCCACAAAGCCATCGCTAAGCTCCTGGGGCATTCTCTCTTGATGCAAAACATTCCTTTGCCTCAAGGAGAGTTTTTGAGGTTAGGAGATCCATTGTTGTGGTCACAAACATGGAGGTTGAAAGCAAGGTTCCCTCTGTGGAGCAACTGCCTCCATACTGAACTTGTCTGAGAGACTTGATATGGTAAAAGTGAAACAAGAAAATGTTGGGGGCTGGGGAGAAAGGTGGTGCCAGAAGTAGGAAAAAGGAGCCAGATTTTGCCTTCAGTTATCAGAATGGGTTGAAAAGAAAAAACCCTAATTATCTCTTATAGCAGGGAAGCAGGCAGGGGCAATTCAAACCAGTGAATTCTGCACGTTGGCTTTCTGTTTTGAATTAAAACCAGTAAACCTTACAAGGCCATAAGCATAAATATAATTACAATATTTGTGTACTTGTGAGCACTGTGACTCATTTTTTCAGTCATTCTTAGTATTTCATCAGCTTTCTGAACTCACTGGTATTCTCACTATGTTCAAACTGCCATACATCTACTAACATGCTAGTGAACTCATTAAAGAAAAAGGAGAAAGAGGGTCCTAAACAAAGTATCCCCTTCTCTATCTGTAGAACAGCCTTAGGCAATCATTTACATGCCCCAAAGTCATAAAACAACTTAATAACATAAGACTCGAAAAAACTGATGCATGTAGTTAGATGAGCGTATGTTAAGAGCATTATGAGAGGTTTTACAGGAATTCTCATACCTGTGCTTTGGTGGATTATTTCATGAACCTTAGCCCAAATACCCAGTTTTTCCTTCTTCCTATTTTTTAAAATTATTTTCATTAAGCAGTTGTACTTAGCTACTTAAGAGATTTTTCTTCTGGTTTTATATTTAGTTCCCTTTTTAGGTCATCAGTGTAATATAGTCAGAGAGTCATTTTGGTTGGAAAAGACTTTTAAGATCATCGAGTCAAGCCATTAACACAGCCCTGCCAAGTTCATGACTAAGCCATGTCTCTCAGTGCTACATGTACATATCTTTTAAATACCTCTGGAGATGGTGACTCCACCACTTCCCTGGGCAGCCTGTTCCAAAACCTGACAATGCTTTTGGTGAAAAAATTCTTCCTAATATCCAGTCTAAACCTCCCTTGATGCAACTTGGGGTTATTTCCTCCCATCCTGTCACTTGTTAACTGGGAGAAGAGGCCAACCCCCACCTGGCTACAGCCTCCTTTCAGGAGTTGTAGAGAGAGAGAAGGTCCTCCCCGAGCCTCCTTTTCTCCAGGCTAAACACCCCCAGCTCCCTCAGCTGCTCCTGATAAGACGTGTGCTCCAGACCCTTCACCAGGTTCATTGCCCTTCTCTGGACACACTCCAGCACCTCAATGTCCTTCTTGTAGTGAGGAGCCCAAAACCAAACACAGGATTCAAGAGGAGGCCTCACCAGTGCCAAGTACAAAGGGACAATAACTTCCTTGGTCCTGCTGGCCCCACTACTGCTGGTACAGGCCAGGATGCCATTNCTGTTGACCAGCACTCCCACGTCCTTTTCTGCCAGGCAGCTTTCCAGCCACTCTGCCCCCAGCCTGTAGTGCTGCATGGGGCTTTTGTGACCCAAGTACCAGGACCTTGCTGATCCTCATGCAGTTGGCCTCGTTCCATTGATCCACCCTGTCGAGATCCCTCTGCAGAGATTTCCTGCCCTCCAGCAGATCAACACTCCCATCTAACTTGGTGTCACCTGTGAACTGACTGAGGGTGCCCTGAATCCCCTCATCCAGATCGTTGATAACGATATTAAACAGAAGTGGCCCCAATATTGAGCCCTGGGGAACCCTACGAGTGATCATCTGCCAGCTGAACTTAACTCCAGGCTTAACTCAAGTACCGCTCTCTAGGCCAACCATCCAGTCAGTTTTCTACCCAGTGAACAATGCACCCGCTCAAGGCATGAGTTAGCTGCTTTCTCCAGAAGAATGTTGTGGGAGACAGTGTCAAAGGCCTTTCACTTTTAGCTGTGGATGTGCTATGTTTTAATTTATAATTTTAAATTAGTGGCTTATAACTGAGAAGCACCTGCCTTTAATGACTGATGAAACAAAACAGAGAAACAGGAAAAAAAGCAAAATGCCATTTTTTGAACCATTGTCATAAATCTTGCAGGTATGCAATTAAGTTCAGCACTGCTTTGATAAAAGTTCGGTGTTTCATGTACATACAAGGTGATGAGATATGACATAATTCTTCAGCATGTGTACCACACATGATTAACTTACGGAACCCCACATCAACGCAGCCTGGTTTCAAAGCGATCCCATCTGTGGTTTCTATGTGTGAATACATCCATATGCAAACTGAAGTACAGAGATCCACGGGAGTACTGGCTTTACTCTGAGGTACAAGCAGACCATAAGTGAAAAACTGCATGGCCCTCATCATGTTGGAATTAGCTTCTACTTGCACTTGCATTTAGCTCCTCCCCTCTCCCACGCTTTCTTGTTTCAGAACTGCAGAGGAATTCGGTCTCTTCTCGGTTTAAGCATACCAGACTGCACAGGCTCTGGAAAGCAGAGCTGTCATTCCACTCTGATGTCTAAGGCTTCTCTATCACAAGCATATTTTAGGACAGAGATTAAAGCCAAATGGCCCTCATTATCAGTTCTCTGCTTTTCCTGCCATTTCATTCATAGTTAGATGCCACTAAATTATTGTACATACTGTAGGTACGATGGAAGGATGTAAGTTCATTCACAGATAAATAGCCAGGAGTACAAGATGTCGAGGTCTTTCCAAAAGTATTACTGCCTTTCCATCCTACAGCTGCTGGAGACAGGCACTCTCTAAGTTGGTGGCAGTTCTCATGCAAGGTTCTGCCCTTCTGCAAGATATTTCATGCTTTATAGAAACTGTGCAGATCCTTTGTAGTTGTGATGTCAAGATTTTGTGTACGACATGAACAACAACATTAAAATAAATACATAAAATCACTTAAAGAGGAAACCGAGAACAGAGTGGAACTTTAAACAATGGGCAGTGGTATTCAGAAAATAGACTGTATTAATTTAATATTGGTTTAATTGTTGCAACCTCATTGTTCTTTGTCTATACACCATGCATGGTTACTCGTAACACTACAAGTAGCATCAGATTTGAGGCTCCAGCCTTCCTGTCAGAATAGCTGTGATGAAGAGCTCTTCCCAGTGACAAGCCTCTAAAGGGCAGTCAAGCAGTTCTCATTTTACCCATTAGGAGGCAGGAGAACACACAAAACTCGATCTCTGCTGTTTCACTTCACTGAGCCTGTTTCATCACTCCCATCGATTTTGCCACAAGTTCTGCGAAAAAGTCATAACCTTATGGAAACATCCCCATCTGCGCCCAGAAAAATCACTGGGATGCTACATCATCATTCTCCTACATCATCATTTTTCTACATCGGGATCTGGTGAAGGAGGAAATTCAGCTATTCCTTAACTAGAATCAAGAGGAGGCAGTACTGTCAATGACTTTGGCAGAGCTACTCCAATATGTACTAGATGAAACCTTTCTTTTCAAATGCTATTTTCCTCATTATGATCACAATCTGAACGGGTCTCTTTTCGCTTTAAGCATGCTGGACTGCACAGACTCTGGAAGGGGGAACTGTGAGAGGGGGGAGCTGACCTGGATCTACATATGTCCCATGCTGTATGGATCATAGGTTGGAAACTATAGGTTCTCATTTTATATATGCAAGGAATATTAACCCAAGGACAGAAAAGCAGTAAGTTCATGGTGCAATTTCCACAGCAGAACTATCCCAGGTGGGTAGTAGATGGCCTTACGGTTCTTTCTATGTTCCCTTCTTGGCTGTTCAGATTGAGATCATGATGGAAGGAAAAAGCATTTGAAAGAAAGATTTAACCTGGTACAAACTGGAGTAGCTCTGTCAAAGTCATTGATAGTACTGCCTCCTCTTGACTGTAGTTAGGGAATAGATGAAGAATTTGGAATTTAAGCCTAGATTTTGGAAGTTTAGTAGCAGCAGCATAAAGAAAGCCTTTGAAAGATAGATGAGCTATTATAGGGCTGCCTTACTAGTAAGTGTGCCTAAACAACAATTTTTTAAAAATTGTATTCTGAAATAAAATAGCAGCATTGCTAGAAGAAAATTATATGCCATCATTGCAGGAAAACAGCAAGGTGACCATGAAATTATTCTTTTATGAAAATGAAGAAGTATTGAGATATTCAGGGAAAAAAACCAAACCACGTGGATGCTGCCTAAAAAAAACCCCAGGATTGTTCCAGTAAGAGTAGAACCTGCCTGCAAAAATAAAGGACTCTCACTGAATAATGCAGTGGATTAAATAATTATTTTTTAATGTTGATATCAACTCACTGTTTTTCTAAATGGCATTGTTGTAAGTCAAGCTTGCATAGTTTCCCTATTTTGTTTCTCTTTCCTATTTCCTTCCATTTTTTCATTTTTTCACTGGAAACCAAAGGAAAACATTTTTGTAGTGAGAGTATCATTCCTACTGATCATATATCATTTGTGAGCTGAGTGAATTTGTTCCACATGACTTTTGAACATATACTGCACAAAATGTCTGACAATATAGAGAATCTAGTAAGGAGGTGTCTAGTGTATTTTCATTACAGACATGTATTTGAATTAGCATTTAATTAGTAATGCATATAAATACATCTGGAGAGCTGAGAGCGAATCCCTCTCCTCCTTTGATAAAAAAACCCTGATTCAGTAGTAAAGATCAGAGACTATCCGAGGGGGGAGAAAAAAGGAGAAATATTGCTGTCTGCACATTCACTTTTAGACAGGTTTTTCCACACAGTGCACTGCCATTGCCTTGAAAATGCAGATCCTTGGTTAGCACAGATTTGATGTCTGTGTAGCAGGATACATGTCTGATACCATCTTTAATAAACAAGAGCCGTTATGGGGTGGTGCAGAGTTTAGACCTCGGGTGACTGATCAGTCAGCGACAGGTGGCTGTGGTGGCACGTTTGCATTTTGCTGCCTGATTATACTCAAAGTCTCCTCATCTGTATAGTGTTCAGGGGATGTGGACTGTTGGAATACTCTGCACGTTTCCCTCTGAAACTGAAGGACTGTCACAGTTATGTCTGTGTAGTTGAATTGAGTATATCTCTAGGCTAAGGTTAACTCTCTGCTTAGTCCTCCTCGCCTTTAACTTTACCCCAAACAAAACACTGAATTGCAGTCTCTCATTATTTATTTCAGTTTTCCTAGATAAAATTTCATAAATGCAACCATCTTGACGTTCAGTCAAACGAAATAGGATGGTTTTGCAAGGTACCTTCCACAAGACGCTAAGTCTGGGTGGCATGTTGCTTCTCTGATGTTTTTGGCACAATAATTCACTAAACCATTAGGGTTTTGGTATCAGAGAAATATGCAATTCAAATCAACATGCAAATCAGGCAAATAACTAAAAGCACAGATTTTGACCTTTCTTAGTGGAAAATGAGAGAATCATATCTGAAAGATCTGTAGGTAGGTTTCCTATTAAAATAATTTGAGAAGGAACCACAGCAAAAATCTTTTCCCCTCATTGATCATTTCTTTTATCCAAGACACATAGTCTGTAATTTGAGAGAACTGTTTCTCTGCCACAATATTTTGTTAACCTGACTTACCTTAATGCAGCACAACTCAGCAATAGCACCAGAAACAGGAGCAGCAGGCACACTGAAAGCACAGCATGTAGGTCTCTGCTGAAGATTTATCAAAGCCTCTGTGAACCTATGATGGGCTGGGTAAAATTCCTGTCACCTGATTTTTAGAATTTTGGTGTCAATCATGCTGTGCTAACAAAGCTTCCTTCGTCATCGAGGGAGAGAAGTTGGTGCTTTCAGAGAGAGTCCACCTGCCATATTTTATATCCCTGCAATAGGTTGGACTGTAGTTTTCACTGTCTACATTAACTTCACTCTTAGGGGAGCGCGAGAGACTGCAGACAAAGCTGGATCTTTCCACTTGAACTGTCACCTGGCCATGTATTCCAACTTGTGCTACTTCTTGGATGAGTGTTGTTGCTGTAGCTTTCCATTTTGATCACCGTAACCAATAGTTTCTGCTTTTCCTCTAGGAGCCAAGCCATGGTCCAACATCATGGAGATACTGGAGGAGAAGGATGGGGTTGATACGGAACTACTGGTTTATGCAATGACCTTGGTTAACAAGGTTTGTTTATGTTGTTAGCATGACTGGTGCAGATAATATTGGTGTTTTCAACTGTGTCATGAACTTCCCTGTTGAGAGTATATGACGGAGGAGACGTGTCGTGGAGAATTTGCAGGACAAGCTGTAATCGGTCAGCACACTCCTGTTACTTGTGCTGCAGCCACCCAGAGGCAGCAGCGGGGAGCAGAATTGTTATTTTGGTAGATGTTGTGTGGAACTGTGGTCTGACATGGCTCCTCTCCCAGCGCTGACAATGCACTGCTAAAGGAAAATGCGACACGCTAACTCAACCGATTGTCCAAGGGGAGAAGGAAAGCAAGTGCTGGTGAAAAGATCACATGCTCGCAAATGCTTGTGTTGTGCACAATTTTCTAGCTCAGATAGTTCAATTTTATTTTTTTTTTTTTTGCTGCAAACTAAATATGATGAATTTAACAGGTCTGAGTGCTAGTAAGAGTGCTTCTGCTTAAAAAAGTAAGGTTACATTTTTTTCTTATTTCCGTATATTTTCTGGTGACGGGATTTACAAGTCATAGTTTTGCAGTAAAGTCAATTGTTTTCTGAAATATTGACTTCTGCTATTGGGAGGGAGAAAATGGAAAGTCCTTTAAAGTTAGAAATTTATTAGTGTAAATGCCTTAAAAATCAGCATCTAGTCATAGACAAATTGTAGGGGGGGGGTACTAAAATTAAAGATTCATTTTTTTAAAGAGCACAGAAAGCCAGCATACTCTTGGCAAATAAAATAACTGTGTGGTTTATGGTTATACTTAATAGGGTAGAGTATTAGGAAATATTATTATTATTACTCATTGTATTCACTTGAAGATCCTGAGTTAGTCCGTGGAGGTCATACACCAAGCTGCCAGCTTATTGGGCTCTTGGCTACATGATTGGAATTGTGGGTTGGTTTTTTGTTGTTGGTTTTTTGGTTTTGTTTTGGTTTTTTTTTTATATAAAATGATTTCTTAATGGCAGATATTTCCCAGCAAATATGCCTGAGAGAGACTAACCTCTCCTGGTGGCATTACTGATCTTACTGTACTTATGCTTAGAGTCACCCTTGCTCCTGCTTCCATGGCAGTAAGGTTCCTCTTGAGTTTAAAAGACCACCTAACCTTGCTGCCGTACTCTTTCTGAAAAGCACCACCAGTTATGTATGCTTCTGTCTGTAGCTGCTGTTGAAGCCAAGGTGACTAGTCATTAATATCTCTGCTTTACACCTTGTTGTTTTGTGTACTGATTCCTCTCTCTGAGATAGTTCTCTTCATCGTTTGCACAGTTGTAACCTACCTGGTGTTTGACTTCCTCGAAGATTTTGTTCCCTGTGGACTCTTTTATTATCCTGTAGTTGATTCCTTTAGTCTGAGTTTTTCAGTACATCTAAAGCTATTTTTGGGAGGAGGTAGTTCTTTAAAAACATACAAAAAGAAAAAGCATCTCACAGTCAGAGGCAAGGCAGTTATGAAGATCAAGGAAGAGAGGAATCCCACAAATCCACACTTATAATTATGACCTGGCTTATGGGCAGCTTTATGATGTTTTTAATGGGATATTTTTCATGATTATAGAGAAAACAGTAAGTAGCATGTAACAGTTGTAATTTTTTTCCCCCACAGAGAATACAAAGAAGGCTCAGATGGTTTCAGCTTCTCTAGGCAGGGAAATGTCAAAATTTTCAGTGCAGGCAGAGTCCTCATGAAGGATTTGTCTTAAGGAAGCGTGCTTGTACTCCTTTTTCTTTCTCCATGTATCCATTTACAGACTGTTCTCCTTCCTGCTCCAGAGCAGAAAATGCATCTGCCCAGACATAAGAATTGCTCCAGTCCTTTTATCCTCTCCCTCTCTTTTGTTGATGCTTAACCAATTTACTTATACTAATATTTTATTAACTCTCTCTTAATTTGTGAGGATTTAGGCATTAATGAGTCTCTTACATGAGAGTGATCCCAGTGCAGATTCTTCTGGTTATGTATAGTTCCAGTATAACCTTTGTTATCTTCCTTAGATTAGTTAGAATTGAATCTGATATGCTTTAGGCCCTGAAGGTGGATCTGTGAGTTTATGACAAATGGTGCAAAGGTAAAATATTTTACTTCTATACTTGGGAGTTCAATTGCCCAGTTCTGGTCAACAACACGCAGTGAAAATTGGATTTACGCTGCTGTGTGATTTAAAATTATACTAACCAATAAAAGGCTGCTGACAAAAGCAGTTGCCAGTAAATACTACCTTATGCTGCTGTTTTTCCAGTCTACAGCTTGCCTTGCCTTGGACTTTAAAAAAGCTATACTTGAAGGTGGGTGATCTGAATATCAACATTAAGATGATTTCCTGTTATTTTTAGAAGTAAATGCCAAGAAGATCTGACTGTTCCTCCACCCTTTTGCAGATAAAAGATCACATCTTATTGTGCATGAAGGCACGCGGGTTAGAATACTAGCTATGTCTTTCATTTGGAAGTGAAAGCCTCACAGTTGAACACTTTTCTATTATAATATTTCCAAGTTAAAAATCCCAGTTAAAGCTCCATTGAATGTTCAGTGTGATAACTTCATTTGCTGAATCTTCAGATTTTTACTCAATGCTAAGTGTCAGTTTAGGAAGGAGCAAAATAAATGGGGTATCTGTTTCCAGCACTGTTCAGGGCATCTTAGTTTCACAGTCTTCAATGGGTTCTAAACAGAGGCTTAAATACTGTCCTGGAAAGAGACAAATTCTTAATTAAAGCCTGAACATATAACCTTAGCACTTAATTGATGTTTGTGCTAAGAATTCCTGTTGTGGTGGATTTTACCAGTCAATAGTCCTGTAATGACTGAAGAAGAAAATGTTGCTGTGTTGTGTTTAGTTAGGGAAAAAATTAAATTAAAAAGTACCTTGTTGATGCACATATTTCAGTGCCTCACATCACAGGAAAGAGGTGCTTTGACAAGACAGCTATGCCAGCTGCCTGTTTCTCTCTCATTAGTCATGTACTCCAGACCCATTTTTCTGAATGTAAAGCTTCTTCTGGTGTAGGGAGGCAGCCCAGAGTGGCTTCTCTTGTCTGCACTCTGCTGCTCAGAGCCACTTTGGGAAAGATGGGCTCCAGAAAAACAGCACTCACAGGGGGCAGTTCATCCCATCCCAGGCATGACAAGATGTAACTCTCTTTGGAGAGGGCCTGGGTTTTGCATCTCTTTCCCTTGCTCTTTCTCTCCTCTACTGGGAATATCGATAAATTACTTAGCTAACTGAATGGGAGAGAGGAAACTACTTCAGAGTAAACTTCTCTGGTGAGCTAATCCAGAAAAACTGTGTTGCTTCCAGCCTGCGCCCTCAGGTATTTTGCAGAAACAGCTCTGCATAGACCGGTTCCTGTGGCGAGGTATGTGTTGCTCTGCAAGTAGGTTGCACGGTGTGTTCAGTAGTTTCTGCTCAACGTGTGCAGGATTAAACTAGTTTTTCTGCATCCTGCATAAGGAGCAGTAAAAAATCAGCACAAACTGACTAGAAATCCGTAGCAAGCCGGAGTAGGAGTTAAGGAGTCAGTGTACCTTTGCTAAGACTTTTTAAGTTGAAGGGGAGGAGAGGATTCATTATCTCTGCAATACAAAGCAATTTGTGCTCAGGGAAGATGACTGCTGCTGCAGGTGAGGAGGACAGTAGGCACATGGTGCAGGATATTTCCTGCTATCCTGACATCACGCAGCTGTGCATTGGACTTTTTCTTCTTAAGGCTAAACTTACAGGAATCAGTAGGAACTGAGCTTTACTCTTTTTAGCTAAACGGGGTTTTTTTCCTCTCTCTTTGCTTTTATCCCTGTGTTTGATGGTTTAACATTCTCTGTTCTCTAAGTCTCTACTTGAATGAAGCCAGAAAGAATCCAACTGTGTATTTTAAAGACCTACATTTTCCATACTTCTTTGTATGAAATAACAACATTGATTTGTTTTGCCAATTATTCATTTTTCTCCATAGTGCACAGAGTTGTTTGTTAAAAGCTGTGCCACTTGGTTTTTATTTTCTATCAGTGTCTCTAATCCCACATCATGGGTTTTACTTGATTGAAATCATACATAGCACCACTTGCCACCCGCTTTTAAAACCCTTTGTTTAATTCTTTTCAAAACAAACAGATTTAAATGTTTTTCCTTTGATTCTTAGACGCTGTCAGGATTGCCAGATCAAGACTCTTTCTACGATGTGGTGGACTGTCTGGAAGAGCTAGGCATTGAAGCTATTTCACAGAGACACTTGAACAAGAAAGGAACAGACTTGGACTTAGTTGAGCAATTTAACATTTATGAGGTAACATAACATGCCCTGCTTTATGCATCTTACAGCTTGTGCAAACTTCAAAGCTGAGAGGAGGGGGGGAATGTAACCTAGGTGAAATTTGGTTATCTCTCCTATTTTAAAAGAAAAACGTCTGGTTGCTGGAAGTCTTACACGCATTTGTATATGTGACCTGCTGCGGCACATAGCTGCATTTCATGAAAGGCATTTCATATTAAAGCTGGGGCATACTCCAAGGCAAACCAGCACATTTACTAGCCTCCTTTCTGCAACTGCTAGTTACACATTCTCAAGCAAGTAGAAGTTCTTTCCATGTGCAAAAGTATTCAGCTCATGAAAAAGGTTCGGCTGAGCTCAACTTCGCAAATACCGCTTGTTCTGCAACCGAATATCCGGCAAGTCCATGTTTATGAGTTTACACTGGACCAGCTCCTATGCAGTTTGCAGCAATGGAGTAAGGGGTGACTCCACATTTACCACCTAGGTATAAAATAACTGCTTCTGGAGCATTTATATATAAGGGTGGGATATCCAGTTTCTTAATAATTAGCCTCTTTTCAGACTCTGGGAAGTGTTAGAGCTAGGAGGTTTAGGCTGAAGTTGTAATGTAAATGTGAATTAGTGTTTTAATGTGACAAAATTAAATAACTTCATCTCTGCCTAAGTCCAGGGAAGGATTTGATGGATTTGATTCTCCCTTTTCCTCATAAGCTCTACACCTATACACCCATGCCACTTCACTAACTGTAGCAGAGTTAAGCTTTATATACAGCAATTTTCAGGAAGAACCAAAATAGGAACAAGAGAGCTCAATATTCTTCTTTCTTTTTCTATCATCAGAGGCATCAGCTTATAAAGCCCTTTATAAAACATGGTGATTAAACTTAGAAGCAGGGATTTTTTTATTTTTTTTTTGTTAATGCTGCGTCTACTGAAAGACTTAATTGCAGAATTGGCACTTGACTTAGTTGGGTACCAGCTTTTTTTTGATGACCAAACTAAATTTAAACATGTCTCTGCAAGTTCTTCCTTTTTTCTGCCAATCTTGTTTTTTACCTGAAAAATCTCTTTTTCCTTACAGAAACAGATTTTACACCCTAGGCAGAGATATCTCACTTCCCCCTTTGTGTTTTTTACATCACTTCTGGTAAGAATTACCAGAGTAACGAGACTAATAGAAACAAGAAGATGGGCATTCTTCTGATCACACACATCACCTTTTCTGTGCCTCTGCCTGTTTGAGTGGATCTTCCTCATATGATGATTATTTAAATGCTAAGCTGCATTTCAGATGAGATCCACTAGTTACTATGTTGTTTCTGCCAGGGATATCTCTCCTCATGTACCATAAGATAACACTTTCTTTCTATTAGAGGTACTTCACATTGGCACATCAAGAGCGTGCAGCAGTTCAAGATACTTGGCGTTGCATCCATGCTTTAGTTCTCTGCTATTTCCAACACCCTCTAGATGGTAACTTCCACATAATCACTACAAGTATCATATCTGAACATGAGGAAGTGTTGAGTCAGTCAATGCGTGGAGTTTTTTCCTATAGTCTTCACCTAAGTATTCTGGAAGGAAATATAGAGAACTGGTTGTCCAGGACTGCTCAGCTTCCTTGAAAATTCGGTCCCACATTAAAAAGAAAACAAACAGATTAGGAGATACATAAATGCAAGGCATCATTATATAATGCCATTTTTAGAGCTGCCACACTGCACTAATGGATAGACAGCGACTTTCAGGGATAACTGTAGACATAGCAATGCTAATTGGAATTAATCACATTGAGACCAGGAACTTTTTAAGCCTAGGTGTGAACACCTGTGGTAGCTGAAGCGACTGTGTCAGCAGCCTCAGCCTTCTTCCTTCCTTTCTCAGATGACCCTGAGGCACGAAGATGGAGATGAGAGTGCGGAGCCCCCTCCCAGTGGGCGCAAGGATCGGAGGAGGGCCAGCCTTGGTGCTGGGGAGCGCAGGGGGCTGGAGCGCCGGCGGAGCCGCAGGCACTCGGCACAGAACGTCAAGAGCACTTTATCGGCTCCCGCCAGCCCGTGCGGGCCCTCGAGCTTCGTGCTGAGCCACGGGCAGCGCGTGGAAGAGCTCAGTGAGAGGTAAGGGCAGGAGCTGAGGGATACTCCCTTCGTCTCCCGTTACTTTCTGTTCATTGCACTTTATTAATATGACAGCCTTTTCTTTATTTTCCTCTTTTCATTGAAATAAAAATGAAAAATAAAAGCATATTCAGAGTTAAAACACCAGCACAAAAAAGGAATGGATTTGTAAGTGACTTACATAGCTAAGTTCTTTGGCACCATCCATCCTAAGTAAGTGGACCCAAACCACATGAGGTAGAGCATTTGGTATGGGAACTAACTCAGCTTAATTTCATCCATTGAGAGATTTTATGTTCACTATGTCCACATAACAGAAGATTGTAACAAGAGCATGGTAACATTAATTCAGAGCTATTTGTCCTGTATATGTTACAGTTCATTCTTATTTTTTTTCCTCCTTTTCATTCCAGCATAAATATTTGCCTTTGAGGCTACAGCGTAGTAGTGAATATATCTAATGTTTTATAATTAGCAGAAGAGAGGCAGTAATGGGTAGCTGAGCAGCAGTCTGCAACAGTGGAGTCAGTGCAAGATGGTGTCTTCGCCAGTCTAGGATGGTTGGTTTAGGCTATGTGTGCTGAGGAAAAAAAGGAGCTGCAGATCCTCAACGTGTCTGACTGCTGCACCAGGAGGCTGGAATTAATTTCACCAAAGTTAGATGTCTGATCAGCTCTCATCTCTTTGATGTCAGTGGAGTGCAGCAAGCACTGGTGGGCCTTCAGTTATCTAATGTGTTCTACACGCCTGAAATTTCAACCAGGATGAATCACGCTCCGAGACTGGCTGTTTGTTGACTGTAAAGGGGAATCTGGCTGACTAGCTCAGGTGGAGATACACAAGCTGCAGACAGCAAAAGCTGGGCACTGTCATCTCACTGCTGAAGATGCAGTTTGAAAAACTGAAGAGTGGCCTGTACAGGAGCATGTCTTGTATTAATTATAACATTTGGGAAGCTCGTTGAAGGTTTCTGTTGGTTAGCACAGGATGTAAAGAGCCTTAAAATGCCATGTTACATGTAAAACAGTCCTTCTTGCAAAGAGAGCTGGGTTGACTAAAGTTTAATGGATTCTGGCAATATGAAAATATAAGACTCCAGATAGCTGAAACAGTAGTTGCATGTTGTATTCCACACAATAGCACTTTATTTTCTTTTTTTTTTTTCCTTTTTTGCATTCGACAACACATTC
The DNA here is from genome assembly GCA_013398855.1 of Mohoua ochrocephala. Lineage (NCBI taxonomy): Eukaryota > Metazoa > Chordata > Aves > Passeriformes > Acanthizidae > Mohoua > Mohoua ochrocephala. The sequence continues at coordinate 17,932 of VZTA01008232.1, forward strand.
ATGCTTGTTTTCCATCACCTTCTGTGGCCTGGTCTTTAGTGGGCTGACAGCTGAGAGCCCCACGGTCTTACAGGCTGATAACAAGGATGACAGTGCATTTGAGGATGAGTTTAAAGCATCTTCAGTGTGAGTACATCCGGGGGCTTCAGCTGCTCTGCATGGGATGCCTTGTGCATGACCTTGGGCCCTGCTTCAGAACTTAACAATGTGACTGGGAATCCATATCCATGTAAATGGAGCAGATACCAATGATATTTTTTTTGTTAAGCTGATGAATTTGGATTGGAAACGAGGAGATGCTTCAACTCTACAGAAAGTGTTCATTCTCTTACTGCTAATTAATTACACAAATAGAAGCCATCCAGGACAGCAACTTCTACCAATATATTTTCTCACTATTAATGTTTGCTTGCTAGCTTTATTTTGCAGACTTCAGTAACCTCTAATAAATTTGTGTTTGAGCTAACTTTTAGTAGGGATAGAATAGACAGAATGAAAACACAACAGATTAGTTTCAGAAGCTCTTTGAAATAATTTTCACCAACATAATAACATAATTTCAATAATCATGCTACTTTTTTGAAAAAAGAAATTATCCAGTTCTGCTCCACACACTCTTTGACAGTGACATATTTTGAAGCATAACTTCAGTTTAAATACAAGAAAGAAGTCTTTATCTAAGCAGTCAAATTTAATTTCATGTTGCAGTTATCTTCTGTAGGAAAATAATTAAATTCTCTTCAATTCCATTTGGAATGTCCAACTTGCTCACCTGGCTCTGTAAGGAAAGAGGCATTCAATTATGAATGTGTGTAACTCTGATCTTTATTTTGCATATTAGTTAAATAAAAATCCTTCCTCAGCCCCCGCACCCATTCTTCAGTCCTCTTATCTGGTAAAGACAGGGAATATTACTTGTAGCTGGCAAATCAGATTTTTTCCCATTGGACATTACAGACTACAAAGTATGTTCAGGATCTGGAGATGCAAGTTCTACACTCAGGGAAATGTTTTAAGTTACCATAAAAAGAAGTTACTCAACTGTTGGATCTTCTATAATTCCCATTTTTCTGGTGAAGTGTTTCTGGTAAACAAGCATTTCAGATAAGCAGATTTTGTCCTTCGCATTCTTAGTTTCATTATCTACCCAAATCTGTAGTTGTGGTAGGAAGAGGAAAAACAGCTTTCCTGCTTTATTGGTCTCAACTTTCAGTGAAATAGTCCAGATGTGTGCAACAGTATCTCTGCACCTGATAGCTAAACTGAGACACACACACAAAAGAAAAAAAAAAAAGCCTCATGGCTTCTATTCATTAATGTTTAGGCAGAAAAATAGTGGAGTTGAATGCGTCCTATAAGGTTTTTACACATTTATAGAATTTGAATTAAATTTAAATGGAAAGCATTTTTTTTTAATCAAATTTTCAAATTTGAGCACATGGTCTTCAATGCAAGATATTTATTGGTTTAAAGGACTTGAACAGAGCATCATAAGTTTAGATCTTGCTGCCATTTGTATTGAAATTTTAAAATCCTATGTTAAAATATGATGCAGGCACCACCTGATTTTGTCAAAAGAAATGCCCATTATGACCCCGCTGCTTCCATTGTTAATGTGGTAGAGAGGAATCTACATAAATGGATAAAAATTACTTACTACCTCTGTAAACTGAAAGTGACTTCTGTTCAGCCATGAAAGAACTGTCTCCTGCTAATGACCTTTTGGTTCATAACCCTGGTCCCTCTTGAGAAAGGAAAAAAATTTGGCAGTAAGTTTTTGCAGTGCTATATTTTCCAAAAAACAGTCGACAAAATGGATTTCAGTCTTTATTCCTTCACTACATTTTCTTTCCCAATAGGAATTGTAACATTACTAATGATAATCTTATTGTGCTGCTCCTGCTGAAAGTTCTAAACTTTGTGTGTGGCTGCAGATGTCTTATGTCTGGTTTTACAGTGGATTAGATCCAGCGAAATTGCTTCTGATGGACATGGTTAGAGATTGAAGTCACACTCTTACACTGTACTAAATTTTATTTTGGGCAATATTCTAGGTTATTTTTGGACTTCTGTACCAAAATCAGTAGAAGGTTCAAGTTCTTTCCCATCATTCTCCTTCCCACAATGTTCATGTTTCTTTTCTTTCTAGCTCATCAGCTGTTTTGGCAATTGCTTTGCTTTTGTTTACCACATCAAACAGGTTGTCCACAGTCATCTGCTCTGTGTCAACCGATAAGTCTTCCAAAAAGAGGATAATCCATCGTGCTGGTAAAACAACAAAAAAAAAAAGACAATATTGGCCAAATTCTGTTCTGTCTCACAGTGCTCTATATCCAGAAAAGTTGTCTGAAGTCAATGGAGTTGCTCTGATCTATGCCAGGCTAATTGAGAGCAGACTTTGGGTTTCGAGCTGGGAAAAGTTGACCGTAAATGCTAAGGGCGACCAAAAGGAAAACTTGCAGGCCTTTTTCATCCACTTGGCAGCCTTTTTCCAAACTAAATGTATTGCTTTTTTGCCTGTGGTTCAAAACAAATAAGGATCCAAATCTGCTTTGTGTTAAAATAGTTTTCATGGAGAGTTAAGCCCAGCCTGATGTGCCTGTTACTAAATAAATAAGTAAAGAAGTTGATAACAGCTACTAAGAAAGGCTGAAGGTTGATTTAAAGGTCTGTACCGACTGCAGCATACTTTAAGATGCCTGTCCTGACCACCAGCAGGTCTGATTTGCTAAAATTTCTTTCTGTTGCCATGATGGCATAGAGCACCCATAAGCCTGGCGGGAACTTCAGTCCTGTTAGCACGATGTTTTAAATGCTGTGCTGGAGGTGACTCCTAAGGTTTTCTGCCCTGGTCCAAATTGAGTGCTCTCAGTCTGTGGTCTAGCATGCTGTTTCTTATGCAGTAGACTTTTAAACACATTCTTCCATGGGTCGTGTTGGTTGTTTGTTTTTTCTTTTTAAAGTAAAGCTAGCTTTTTCCAGCCACACAATGGAGAGAGTCAGGGGAAAATGTAAGGAGTGGCATGGAATTTGCACTAGATTTATGTTGTTATTGTATGCAGGGATTTCTGGCTATATAAGCATTAAAAGGCAAATTTCTGTCTGTCTGTCTTTCAGTCTCATCCTGACTGGCTTTCAGAGAGTAAAAGGCAGATTGTTCAGAAGTTCTCAGTGCTGTCTTGAGCACTGGACAGCTTCTCTGAGTTCTGTTCATACAAATCAGGAACAAGTGCTTCTCCCAGTTTCCCAAACTAATGTTTCACACTTTGCTGTGCATTTCCCTTTCTTCGGTACTGCACAGAGACCATACTCATCCCTCACCCTGGGTGTCCCATCAGAGCTGTGTCAGCCAGACCTTAGCAAACACATTCAAGCAAGCTTCTGGGGGATTTACACTGACACCTCTTACCAGCATTCGGGTGAACAGCTCCATCACTGTGGAATTAGTTACAGTCAAAGACTGAGGTTTACGAAGTTATGAATAGCTAGGATTAGGTATTTACTTCTCTTTACTAGACTCTCTGCTTTTTATTTCCATAGCTTTGATTTGTTTGATATCATCAAAAATCACCAAAGAATTGCTAAGATCCATCTTATAACACTAAATATGTTCATCTAGAGATAACCTGGCCATGGTTAGAACTTTCTTGTCAGTATTCCTGTGTTTGACACCTAACAAGTGAGAGAACTGACTGCCATCTTAAGAACTTACCAGAGTGGAGCCTGCATTCTGAATCAGTGACCAAAGCTGGCTTTAGCAAGCTATCTTTTTTTGGACCATGAAGCTAAAAAGATATGAAGAAGACCAACTGTTCAGGTCCACCTGAGGGTCCATATTTTTCAATCTGAAGAAAGCTGGCCTTCAGGAGAGCTATATTGATAAAGTAAAAACAACAGAGAAGCAAACAGGGCATTATGTATCTATGGACTTTGCATCTGTTAGGGTCCCGCCTGGAAGCCTGTTAGGACTCCTCCTCTGAGCAAAAAGTAGCACAGAGAATTCCAAAGTTTCCCACAAATTTCTGGGCTAGCTGGACACAGCTTCGTTGCACAGTGCACCCTGGGCTCAAGGTCTTTCACACCCTTTATGGTCCTAGAAAAAATATGAGAAATAGTTGTCTAAATAAAGGAAAGCTGTGCTGAGAAGTCATAAGGATCTGTTTATTAGAAAATGCATGTTTGTGATGTTTGAGGATTGCCAAGATGCAGGCAGAGATCATGACACTATTTTGGTTTTACCAGAAAACAATGAATACAGCTGAGCCTCTGATGCTAAGCATTTTTTCTGCTCATCTTCAGATTCCTGTCAAGTTTCTAACCAACAGCACAGAGCTTAGTTTGCTTATTAGGCCCCATTAACTGATTGTTCAAATTGCTTCATGTAGAGCCAGGACTGCAGGGTTGGTTTGTCCAAGATACAGCTGAGACTTCTTTTTTTATTATCGTGATTTTCCATGTTTTCAGACATCCCAAACCGTAACTAATCTTTTCTTTTTCTCTAGCATTTACTATGGAAAAATGCTAGTTTTTGTCATGATGTTTCAAGTTCTGGTGACTTTCCACAACACTGTAAGAAAAGATTTGATTGTATAAATACTTAATGGCTATAGATCAAAGATACAGTGGTGGGTGGGGTTTGTTCCACATCTCTTAGAGTTTCTGTCTGTGTCAAATATGATGAGTGGTATGGTAGGTATGAACCAGCAAAGTGGGGAGACTCAACATTATCATTTGATGTAAGACTCAGGCTGTGGTATGGATTGCTAAAGGCCCAGATGAGAGAAGAAGTTCATTTCTCTTTTATTGCTGTAATAGAAAGAAACACATGTTGGGGGTTTGTTTCTTGATGTTTATCTCTGGTTCCTAGTTTTGGGTATTTAAAACAACGGAGGCATGAAATTAGACTAAGAAAACATCTCCAGGATAAACATGCAGTCACATATCTGTGGATGTGAATCTCTTTAACACGTGTATATACACATAGACATGCACACACACGTATGAGCTGAGCTGCCTAGCATTTGGGTGTGCTTTGACATTGAATGGCATAGGATCATTTATGAGAGAGATAATAACTCTTTTCACAATTTGGTTGGTATGGGTGAAAATGGAAATGGGATATAAAAAAGAAGAGGTTTTGGAAAGATTTATCTATGAAATCAAATGGCTTGGTAAGGTAGCCAGGGTAGTATCTGTTCATAGCATCAGATCATTATTAGTCTTTGACAACAATACCATACAGAATCTGACCTGCTATTTTAGATTTGGAGCAGGAGAACACATTTGTTTCTCCTGTGCAGGTAGAATTCGAAGCATGAATTCGAGCAGATTGGAAAGGAGAACCCTAAAAGTGTGAAATTTGTAATCTGACTCTTTGTAAGAATATCTTGGAAGGTCCTGTAAGGAGTGCAGTAGAGGAAGAGACATGAGACAGGTTAAGAAAAATTTTCTTTTGAAGCCATACCATAAAAAAGGACTGCATTGATGTATAGATAGGTATTGGCTCACTAATGCGTAAGTAATAATGACACAAAAATTTAAAATTTACAGCTTGATGAGTATCTCAGGTCCAGGTCCTATTGCTGTTTCAAGTAGATATCAGCCCTTTTTATATGAATTAAAATATCTCTGTAGGTGTGTCAGGTTTTCTGATAGGGATGCTCTTTGCTGACTACAGGTCTTGCTGAAAGGAAATGTTTTTTGCTTGGTATACATGCAGAGTCCAGTTGACAGCACTGCACTTTGCTGTAAAGGCAACGGTAAATTTTCCTATTTGAACTTCAGGAGGAGTGAAGAAAGCACTGAAGTTTAAATAGATTATAGCTGCATGGCAAATGAAATCACAGCTTGACTTAGCCTAATTATTTTACTTTGGTTTTTCCCACTCTGTGTTTAGCTTTCGTGAACTACCTGAGGAAATGCAATGCCAAACCGGGGTGTGAATGCATTTCTCTGGATCTGTATGGTAGAGTCTTATGCTCTGGAGTATACATGCCTTAGAGACTTCACCTCTCCAGTGTGTTCCCAGTGTTTGTAAACATGAACGTCTGAGGACAGGAAAGGTTTTTTACATATGGGATGCGATATGGGGGAAAAAAACCTCTGCACTTTGGCAGGATGCCATTTCCCTTTGAAGTACGGGTCAATAACAGTGACCTTCAAGTGTTAACCAATGTGCACTTCCAAGCTCTGAAAATAACATTTCTTCTCTCTTTCTGTATATATTTCAGTATATGTTGCTCCAAAAGTCTATCTGTGTCATTACTCTGTTTCTTTACCTCTTTGCTCTCAGAAATGTGAAAGCAGCAATGCTGTTCAATGATCAGAGAGTTGTGACTCTTGAAGTCTTTGTAAAGCCTTGCCAGTATCTTAAGCAATGCTCTGCTGTCTTGCTTTGCTTTGATGTGTCCTATATAAACCAACTGCAGCAATTAAACAAGTGTGGAGGCATTGCCTAGGTTGAGTTGTGAAAAGCTGTTGCTGATCATATTTTAGGGATAACAAAGTAACAGGAACGTAAAGATTAAGAACAGATATGAAGGCATAGTGAGTGCATGTACTTCACATCATTTGTCATTTCCTCAACTTTTTGTCTGAACTGTTTTCTTTACTTAGGACAGAAATACCAGGATCATCTTCCTTTTGACATTTGTAATTATTCACCTTAGTTTTCCTGTGTGCAGAAGGTCAGATTTCGAGGCTTTTTAAGTACATTGTTATCCATATAATTTCATGTATTTTCATCTTCACATAGTTGCACCAACTGCAGTGGAATGGAAATGGGCAGTGGGGTTAATAGGTGGTTTCTTTATTTTTAATGGAGGAGGAAAGTGTATTGCCACATCTTTATACAGACTTATAAATGTTGAATTTAAATTATTACCACTTTTAGCTTTCACATAAAGGACTAGTTGAATCTGTTTTGGCAGCTAAGGTAGAAGAAAAGAAGAAGCAATGGAAGTGTACCAAAGCATTTGTTTATTTTACAAGGATTTAGGAATTTGGCTATGATTTGTGCCATCTAAGCTATGAAAGTGGAATTGAACTCATAAATTGAAGAAAATGGCAAGCAATGGCAAGAGGAAATAAAATTACATCCGCTGTGACTTATAAGTATCTTTCCTTGATGGAACATGTTTCATTTTCTCTTTGTTCACTTGGAGTTCAGGGATGCAGCTGTGCAAGAGGTAAAACAGGTCCGAGGTTTGCAGGGGGGAGGGTGGAAAACAACCTTGAAAGGAAAATTTGTGTGATCAGCTCTAGGATTCAATTAAAAATAATATTGTGAAATGGCTAATGGTGGTCTTATTTCACTGAGTGTGGCTTGTAGTCCTGATCCTAGAATCATAGAATGGTTTAGGTTGGAAGGGACCTAAAGATCATCTACTAGATCTCATGAGTTAACTTTTATGTGCATTGTATGTGCAGACCAAAGCCTTGGTAGCCTAACTATGGCCAGATCATAATTTTTCCTGTTGTTCTATATTCTGGTTCATTACTGGTTAAATTCACCCTGAATTAAAATTATTTGAAGCATATCTTACCTTTTCAAAATTTCCTTTGATACTAAGCAAAGCAGAATATGTTTCTGCGCTTATGCTTATTTTGTTGGTGTGGGTTTTTGTTTGGTTTGGGCGGGGTTGTTTGTTTGTTGGGGGATTTTTTTGTTCCTTCAGCACAGCCTTTGATTTTTCTTTTAGCTCTACCTTTGAGATTTTTTTGGAGGCGGGGAGTGAGAAATTTGTGTTTCTGGGCTACAGGCTAGAACAAAGAAATCCTAAGTTTCAAACTGCATTCATCAAAACTATGCAGACAAAGAGGTTGAGGAAAGCCTGGAGAAGACAGAGACTCCACAGAACCTTGTACACATTACTCAGCTCTAGCATCCAGTGGGACAGAGAGCAAGTTTTGGTGCTTTGAGTTCTTGTGGACTAAGAGCCATTGTCTTCAGAGTGGTGTCTTAAGTTTTAAAATCATCCAACCGTGACTAGGTTGAGTGTGTGTGAGGTGCAGTGCCTGGCACCTCAAGGCCTCTGCCCCTGCCTTTAGCTAAACTTGTAGAAGAGTCCCTTTATTATCATTTCCCTTCATCAGTCTGTATTTATTAGTGCTTTTATCTTTGCAGCTTTGAATAGCTATTTAATATCAGCAGGGTAAGTTTGACTGGCACTCTTTTTTTTCTTTTTTTAAAATTTATTTATTGTAAAAAGGAGAAAACTTAATCCTTTAGTTCTAAACCCTTTGTCTGGATTTTGTTTTGCTGTCCTAGTGGTTCTCGCTCCATAAACTGCACTTTCATAGTCTTTTTTAACATGCATGTTAATTTAAGGGGCTATAAATACTTTTCTGTCAAATTTTAGTTGAAACAACTGAGCAAAACCTGTGCCCTAGAAGATGTTTGTTAGTTGCCATGACCGATGATATACTTTATAAGGATTTGTAGGGGTTTGGGGTTTTGTTTATTTGTTTAGTGAGGGTGTTAGCCTGTAGCAGTAATCCATTTTAAATATGAAAATAAACAGAGCGATTGTTTTGAAATTTGTTTTCAGTGCTATAAAGCTTTTGTTTAAATATTTCTGATCTGATACTTTTGTCATGGAACTGAAGTAACCCAGGAATAGCCTTAAGGTTAGCTGAATATATCTGATCCTTCAGCCTTAGCTGAAGGCCTTCCTCCCTGCCACTGGATAAATATTTGCCTTTTGTTAAACGGGATGGATTCCTCTGCACTACTGAAAAACACGCTGGCTTCTGCAACCTCATTTAATTGGAAACCTCCCTATGAGTCCTTTTTCTTAATTTAACTCTACTATTGCATTGACTCCAAATTTGCATCTGTATGTGACAGGAACAATGAGCTTTTCCACATCATCCCTTCTCCACTGCACACAAAAATGAACACAAAACTCTGAACAGTTCAGATGAATTCACAAATCTGTCTGCTGTTGTTTGTGCATCTGACTCTAGTTAGTGTTTTCCCATTTTAATAAATATTCACACAGAAATTTTCCTTTTCTACCTCTTAGGAAGGATTTAGTTAGCAGGTACTACCTGTTTTTATGGACGGAATATGTGTCCTCTAACAAGACTGAAATGACTGCCACTGTTGCTTTGGTTAAAAGAAGAGCACACATCATTCCTGCCTGTGAGCTTACCCCTCTCTGCTGATCTGTATCCGATCCCCCTTCTGAGGATACTCAAGGACTCTGGAACTGTGAGTTTAGTTGCTGAAAGAGGACGTTCACAATGTTGAGCCTCTCCCCTACGCACACACTTCCTTTGTGCAAGTTTCCCTTGACCACGTCAGCTCCCCCGGACTGGAGAGCGTGCCTGCCTCTGTGCACACCAATCATCTCTGCTGCCAAGTCTCACAGCCAGATCCTTCCTCTGGCTTTTCCAACCACTTGCCATGTAGTTGCTGCCCTCCTACACCTAATATTAGCAAAGGAAAAGAGCTTTCCAATCCAAGCTTCTTCTAAGGTTTTGACCTAGAACTCAAGGACCCCTGAGGAAGAAGTCATTGGCCTGACAGAAGAATGATTTCTTTGGAACCTCTAAAATTTTTTTCAGCTTCTTTCTCCGTGCTGTGTAAGCTCCTGTTGTTTTAGCCATGCTCTCATAAGGAGGAATACATTCTCAAAGAACTTTTTTCAAATTTATGAGATCCACCATATCAGATGAGTATTTCACTTACAATTTTTGTCATTTTGAGACAATCGAGGAGAGGAGAAGTTTTGACATCACCGACTTGGAATCCTGGTGGGAGCTTTAAACACAGCAATAATGAGGACACTCTTGTTCGTATAAGCAGTAGCTGTGTTGCCGGCATTACAGGATGCATTATGCTCTAATCAGAGAACCATGATCCCACAGAGCTTCATGGGTTATTTCCCAAATGTGGGTGCTGTAGGACTAGCAGATACAGAAGTTTCCCTTCACAGGAGATAATAGCAAAGCTAGTCTTGTGCTAGTAAGGAGAAGGGATTATATGAATGCTCCCTGGCCAACTCTTTCTTTTCTTTTTTCCAGTAAATGAGTAAATGTGTGAAAGTTGAGAGGTGTCTGTGTAAGGGAGGTATGTATTTGTGGAGAGGACAGGGAGATGAAGAGGTGACAACTGAGATGGTTATGTCACTAAGCCACCTTAGGAATGGTTGAAAGTGTTTACTTTGTAAGTGTTTGCCAGAGTATCGGAAAAGTTCCAGGCCCTGCCATTTTCCTGGTTATTCTCTAGCTAACTCCATATAAATGCAACAAATTTTGGATTGACCCTTTGCATTGCACTCAATGAGTTCATGGTCTCACACTGTAAATATTCATTCTTCTTATAACATGGAAACTGATTCTAAATGGAAAAAAATCCACAGAGCATCCCTTCAGAATTAGGGGAAAGAAAACAAGCTTTCAGGAAAATGCAAGGAACATGAGTGTCTTACAAACTTCATTACTGATTGTATGTTTTCCTTTTTGCATGGAGCATAACCTAATGGTATATACATCATTAAATCAAGTGGAGAACCGTATCAACTGCAAATGCATCTTCCGTGAGTCTGTTAGTTTGGGGAGGTGAAAAGCATAGATAGGAGGGACAGGAGGCAGACAATGTAGCCTTTTTCATTATGTTTAATATAGTTTTCCTATTTTACTTATGTGGTTTGTAGGTTATGGAGGCTTTATGCATGACTTACACTTCTCTCCTGCCAGAATTACTGCTGAACTGAAGCCTGCTCTGACTGTACTAATGACTCTACTGAAATAATTCATGTACTGGCATCTGATAACTTAAATATTGCTATTTGCAAATAGTCCTGAACTGATTTGGTCTCTCTGTTATTTCTAGCTCAGTGGTTCACCCTGTTCTGTTTTCCAGTTGAGCTATTGGTTACTTAGCAGGAATGTTTTATTTGGGTTAATTTAGAAAGCATGATGTCCAGTGCCAGCTGTCCCATGCCAGCACAGGGTGTACTGTCCTTTAAGCCAAAAAGACACAACTTAATGACTAATGAGTTGAACATTGGTATTGTCATGAATGTTTTCCATTAACGCCTCTGCAGGTAGGGCAGCCGCAAATGGAAAGCCAAGCTCAAGAAAAAGCAATGGCAGCTTTGAATCTTAAAAATTAATAGTAAAAATGTAAATAGGGGAGAGGATAGCAGTTTTATGTTGGTAGCTACCCTCGTGCAAGCACATACTTAGCAGGAAATTTTAGGTGGCTTTTTGTCTAACATAGGAGGGCCATAACTCCATCGGTCTTTTCCTTCCATTTCTAACTTCATTGCATTTGTTTTTCTGGGGACTCATGTTGTTTTCTCTTCCACCTTCTTTCTTTCCATCCCACTGCATGCCTCTTTCCTTGGTCTGACCTCAGAGAGGACGAGTATGAAGAGGAGGAAGAAGAACAGCCAGTCACAGAGCCCAATACTGAGGATGAGGGGGAGGAAGAGGCCAATAGGCAGGTCACAGCCAGGTACCAGGAATTGGCATTGTCCCTCCACCTTTTCTTCAGGCTCTGGCGTGAACTCACCAGCACAGTGTGCAGCAGCATCCACCTTTTCACTCACATTCCTTGATCACCTGTTAAAGCCACCGCCCAAGGAAATTTTTTTTGCATTTAAAAGCTTTGGGGAGGGGGCTGGTGGGTGGCAGTGCTAATGGAAACATGTTTAATTATATAGGTTCAGTGCGCTACAGACTGACTGCACTCACTCCCTTTATGTAATGCTCACGAATCTTAAAAGCTTTAGTTGAAAGCGTAACTTCTAAGCATGGTTTGGTTTAACTTCTTCGTTAAGATGATGATGAAACACTACAGTGCTTAGCTGAGGATGTTGCTTGGTTTCTTAGGTTTTCATCCCTATCTTCATAATACAACCTTATTTGGAATACCTGTTGCTATGCAGTAAATTGACATTTTTTGAATGCTGCCTATGGTTTCTTATAAGTTTTCTTCATGTTTTAATAGCAAAGAACTACTTTGAGGCAAAACTGATATATATGTGTATATATATATATAATTTTATAAATGCCTGCCCATCTGTATATATATAGATATCAGCAAAGCACCTATCAATACTCTTGTGTAAAATTTTCCACTTATTTCTGAGATATATACGTGTTTGGCATTTGGCAACTTGATCATAATAAATTGGAAGCAAGAAAATACATTCTTTGTTCCAGACAGCCATTTGATTTAGATTAAATTATTTGGCTTTGCAACTCAGCAAATGAGATTGGCTTTTTTTTTTTTCTTTACATAAACCACATTCACGCAGACGCTGTACAGCACAGAAGGAAGTAAGGAAACTGTTTAATGTGTGAGTTCCAAAGAAAATACTGTACTGTTGTTATTATTATCTTCCAGTCTGCAAATCTTGCCAATGGCTGCCTGAAATTTCAAAATTAAGTGATCATTTCCTCAAATCTGATTCTTAAAATTCAAAGCTAAGACACAAGTTCTTGGTAAATCTCATGAATATACTAAAATACTGCTAAAAAAAGTGAGGAAGAGCCGTGTGAAGAGCACGATGTGTTTGTAGGTCATTGGTCTTTTACGATAGTAATCACTTTAACGTAACTGGGTGATATTCCCATGACTTTCCTAAGTACCTTCTTTCATGGTCACTGTAGCATAACAACAAGGATCTGTAACCTGGCTGTTCGTGTTGGATGCTGTCAGGTAGGACTGGCCTGGCTTCAGTGTCTCCTGTCAAGCACAGCAGATGCAACAGATGAAGGTTTCCAGATTTTCCATTGTGAACACAATTACCTGGTATACACCTGGAGATTAACTTCCTAGGATCCCAACATATCTGACATGTATTGTGGTTTTGTTGCATAAGCTGTGCCAAGCCCACAGTCCTCGGACAAGGGCCGTGCCTTCCATGCCTGCTGGGGGATTGCAGAAGTGGTCTTGGGAGAATGAAATCAGCCACTTTACCAAGTGATCCAGCCCAAAGCCCTTGCACAGTGTTTATGTTGGAGTTACTAGGGAAAACAGACACCTTGGAGTGCGGATCCCATGGCTTTTCACCTGCCCTGTGCCTTCTGTCACTCACCAACATCTGCCTTCAGTAGAGCAAAGCAGATGTGTTTTCTGTTTCCTTTGATGCAAACTCTGCAAGTCTCTGTGTAACACCAGCATGGAATGCTGACACTCAGAGAAACCAGAAATTAGTGCCTTTATACCTGGTTAGGTGTTGCTTTTGAGATCATTCTAAACCTGAATTTGGACAGAACAGTGCTAATTGAGTACTTTTTAATTTTCATCTTTGTTGAATGAGCATTTTTAGTAAAAAGATCGGATTCCCAGGGAGGATGATAGTCAGATATCTGGACTTGGAGAAGCAGTCCTGCAGACTTTACCTTGAATCATCTGTGCTCCATGGAACATTTTCCAATGTGCTAAGTCTGCTTGGTACTGCTCTGACGATGTTTACAGCCTAACTTGAAATACACAAAAATTGTTCCAAAAATAGTTGTGAAAAGGCTCATGAAAATTAGTTCTGTAGGTTAAGCCTGTAGGTTAAGTCCCCTCTTTTCCTTTAGAATGAGTTGCTTCCTTTCACCAGTATTTCCAACCCCAAGAAGAATCCCACTGGGATAAAAAGATATGAGTTCTCTTTATTTAAAAAGATGTGATGGTTGTCTAAATTGTGGAAGTTTTTGTTTGGCTGAGTCTACTTGGGTTTTTTTTTCCCTACAAGTGTTACTATCTATTATCTCCTTTTGTCCCATTTTTCTCTCTTCTTCCCTTTCTAATGATTTTTTCCTCCTGCAGTGAGGTTCCAGATGTGCGTGAGGCTGTGAAGGAAAACTTTTCACAGTGTTCTGACTCTTCAGCTGTCTCCAGTGCCATTTCTCCAGCTGAGAGGCCTCTCGCCTGCTCTAGAGCGAAGAGCTTTTCTAGCAACTCCTCTTCTGTGCCTGACTCATCTGTCTCTCATCATAATTCTGTCCTTTCATCACCATCTTCACCTGCAACAGCATTGCTGAGCTCTCCCCAAAATTCCTCAGCATCCATTACTCCAAAGGCATCTCCAACAGTGGAGAAATTGCCTTATGTACCACATACTCCTTTTCACCTCTTCTCATATGACTTTGAAGAGTCTCCAGCATCTGTGAAAGAGAAGGAAGCAGAAATGATGAGGGAAAACAGGTAGATTTTATATAGCTGACATTAATTTTTAGATAAATGAATAACACCTTTCAAGAATTTTACAGTGGCAATAATGTTACTCTATGTGTTGTATTATTTCCAGAACATAGTGTACTAGTTTTAGCCCTGTAAGCCTGTATTTTGATTTGATATTTTCCCCTTGCCTTGTTGACTTCATTTGATCTTACTCTTCTTCCAGGTCTGTAGTTAGTAAGTACCCTGGCCTCCTCTATAGAACAGTGGATAAATAACTCATGATTTGGGAGATCACAGAAAGGAGCACTGTTTTGCTCTCATTTACATCAATGTCATTTGCAGATGTGATTTCATGAAAAGTAATGGAGCTCTTCTGCTATGAAACCAAGAGAGGTCAGATCAGCACTTGAAATTCAGGGGTGAAGTCCTGGCTTCAATGGCTGAACTGCCAAATCCTAAATTTGTTGTTTGATTACAGTGCATGTCTGTCTCATGTGCAATTTCAGCTCATGCTTGTAATAAGAGATCTATAAAGATAACACAGCACTCAGAATAGACAGTTTTATCTCCACAACATCTGTTGAGTTCACTTGTTCCTCATGCATTTCGCTTAGTTTTTAATTTCCCCATCCCACCCATTTAAAATTTAAAAAAAAAAATTGTTTTGTCTCTGTCTGTTTTCAAGTAAAAGAGATTGACAGTAAGTAGCACTAAAAATAGACAGAGAATCACCTTGAAAAGAGGTTGATGATTTTTTGCTGTCTCTCACAGTTGTCAGTGTTCTTTGAATTAGGTGCTGAAAATGTACTTTTATATTGTATGCATGTTTATTTCTTCCTCTCTCCAGCAGTCCTTCTGAATTTCTGCATGTGAACAAATGTTTTGATTCCTTTGATCCTTTTAATTTTCGATCTTTCTCTCCTAATAGGTGGGTGTGTTTTGTCCCTTTTTCATTTTGCTGAAAAGCCTGTAAATCCAAGTAGTCGTTGACAAGTGACTTAGTTCACATATTTTTCCTTTACCTGCAACTTGAACACTGGAATTCCTCTAAATTTCCATTTTCCTTGATAGGTGCATTTTTCCCTTAGACCTCTCACACTCATTTATTGGTGTCCCATTGCTGCTGGTGTTATACTTTAGAGAGTAGATTCCTAAATACCTCCTGTTCCTGCAATATTTCGTATTTCTGCAGTGATTTTTTTTTTTCCTCTGACCATCTCTTCTGCTTCTAGTTACTACACAGGTCCAAGAGCGTAGTGTGGGGGTGGAGATTCTTCTGGGTTTGTTTGGAGGAAAAGGAGGGCAAAGCTTGCACAGTTTAGTCAGTAATGTGCCCATAAAAGAGGCAAATGTCTTGAGGGTGAATGCTCTTGGATAAGACTATTGCATCTACACTGG
This sequence comes from Mohoua ochrocephala, assembly GCA_013398855.1. Classification (NCBI taxonomy): domain Eukaryota; kingdom Metazoa; phylum Chordata; class Aves; order Passeriformes; family Acanthizidae; genus Mohoua; species Mohoua ochrocephala. The sequence goes on from VZTA01008232.1 coordinate 33,461, forward strand.
TACATGAGACAAGAAGGGAAAATGGAGGCAAGAGCCAGTACCAGAGGAAGGTTAGAAAGATAAACTTTGTGTTCCGGCTACACAAAGCCTCTGAATTTGATTTTTTTAATAGTTGTAGGTCTGAGTCCATAGGAGGTGCGTTCCCTCCATTTTCATGAGGGTTATCTTTGGACTAATTGAAATTCCTTGGTCTGAAAAAGAGTTCTGCACTATGTCAGCTTTTTCATGGGGGCAGAGGAGAAGAAAAGCACATGTAATGGTTGATAAGGAGGTCTCCTTGTAGTTGATCGAAATGGAAATGGAGGTTTCTGTGTCAGGAACATACCAAATGAGCTCTGAGTTCTTATCAGGACAATGGAGTTTTCTCATCGCTCACTCAGTACAGGCACGGTCAGAACATTTTCTGGGCTGAGCCTGTTGGAGAGAAGACCCAAGCTAGATCTGTGCTACCAGGGAAGCACCACACTGTCCAGTTACACAGCCTCCAACTGGCTACTGGCTACAGTTTTTAGTTAGTTTTCTTCTAGAGCAAGAAGGCCTGGACAGCAATTATTTCCTGCAAAATTCCTTTTGTAGCTCAGAAACATGCATGTTAGAATTTTCTTCCAAAATTATTCCCCTGTTGCTGGACAGTCAGTATGGTGTCTCAAAAACAGATGAGAGAGGGGGGGTGTTTTCTAAAGCATAAACATGGAATTGTTGTCCAAGAGGACATGTTCTCTAAGGCACGATCCCTTCCACTGTAAAAGCACCTAGCTGAAATCTATTCTGATTTTAACGTGGGCCTTGGCAGGCAGCAATGCTGTTGAACCCTAGGGAATGAAGCTTGAAACTTTGAATGAAATTTTGCATGGCTAGATGAGTGTGCTAAATGGAGCTGAAGCCTTTTCAAATAAAGCCTTTTCAAATAAAATTGCTGAGTGAAATTACTGAGTGCTGATGTGTGCGAGGGAAGAAGCAGTGGAGAAAAGATACGGTGAAGGAGGATATATTATATCTCATGAATTATAATAAGGAAAATGATGTTGCTCTATTTCCTGAAATTAATTTTGTCATTTGGATGAGTTGGCCTTGCAGAGTACTGATCTTCAGAGCACCATATGCTTTCCATGTGGGAAAATGGCATTGTCTGTGAACAATATTAGAGAGAGAAATATTAACATTTTCCCAAATCAGGAATCTTTTCTTGACATGCTGTTTAAGCACTATGGTTAAAAGGCACAGCAAAGCAACACAACTGCCTTTTCTATTCAGCACAGGAGCCAGGATGAAAACATTGATAGAAGGGACTCTGGGGAGGTGGCCGTTCCAGGAGTCCTGGAAACAATTTCTCTTTGATCGGCAAGCTCACATTGAAGTGAAGCGAGTTTATGGGGTTTTTTAATGGAGAGAAGGGCTGATAGAAATTTCTAAAGCCATGCTTCCGGAGACATGTCTTTTTAACCGTGGTGATGATTTTTTACAGACATTGTAAGAAATGGCACATAAGCTATTACTTATGTTGGGGGAGGGGAAAGAAAATACTGCCAGCTTTAATTGAAAAGAATGTGGTTGCTTTCCATTTAAAATGCAAGCGTTTGCAAGTCATGGATGTCCATGTTCAGATCATGTCTCAGGAGCACTGCCATTCTCCTTAATTTTACTAGATAGGAATATTGCTGTCTTGGGCTGGTTTGATCCCTTTTCTAATGGCTGGATATCAGCTCCCAAAACAGCTAATAATTCTGAGTAACTGAGCAGTAATTCAAGTATTCCCATTCTGAGTTGTCACTTGGGAGGACCATTCAAATCTCTCATTATTCTCCTTACCAATAGCTCACTGTTTTCATCATGTATGGTCATGCCATGGTTGATATTAAGAGTACATGATTGGTTGCCTATTTGGAAATAGAGCAACATTTTCAGAAGGTGAATGTTTGAGAAGTTCTGGGGTATGGGATCACTACCACCCCGTAAACAAGAGGAGTTACCGTTGCATGCCTGTTCGCTGATGGATTCTTTCTGTCTCTCCCTTTCTCCTACTTTTTTTCCCATTTCTTCAGGTACAATAGTTATGGCAGCAGCTCTTACTCTTCTCCACGACCTTACGCTGGTGTGAGTGCCCCTACAACACCCACTACTCGTTATGGGACAACTCTGTCACCGCCTCAGGAGACCAAATCTGACAGGTTTGTAAGTTAATCGGTGTTTTGACAACAGTTCCTTTGCAGACAGGATGAAGGAGATAAATGTAAGCTGTTCTGAATGAGTACTGGAAATAGCTTCTAGCCAGATTTTTTCTAATGTTGGAAAAAAAATGGACAAAAATCTAAATGCGTTCATTTCCCACTCATTCTCAAGCCTTTCTGTCTGACTTGGTGTTAAAGGCTGGGTGTATTTCCATCCCACTTCTGTTTCTTCCACTTAAATGGATAAAACAGAGTTGCTTCGCACATATTCTGTTCTAAGTATTAAAAGGTGAATTAAAACACATTTTCTTTCTTTCCGTTTTTAAAAATAAATTCAGATAGATCTATTTTCTCTTCTATCATCTTAAATCAACTGCAAAATCTTGGAAACGTGCTTAGCTCAGAAGTTCCTAGGCCATAATTTTGTCCTTTTTTGAAAATACGTGATATATCTCATTGTATTTCATCAAAAGCAAAACGTTTCTTGCTGTAGCTAAAGCAAACTCCTAATAACCTACCACTTATCAGCTTGCTTTAAAAAAAAAATTAAAAGGGGAAAAAAAAACCCAAAGCAGCAAAAAACCCCAATATTTTGAACAATGAAAATACTCTTTTGAATTGTGTAAGGTACTAGGGGAAGAAAAAAGATAGGGAAATGTTATGGATACATGAAAGAAATCCGTGGCAAGAGATTTGGACCACCAGAAATTAACTATCTGTTACAACCTGAGAGTAAATGACAGCTTTAAAGGATATCATGCTGACTTTAAGAAGGAAAGGTAAAAGTTTTTAATTAATTTAATTCAATAATTTAATATCATAATGTAATTAAATAATACCCAATTAGGCCAGATGGGGTTTGGATTGTTTGTTTCCAAACTGGCCTCTAATTCATAAAAATTGCATCTCCCACCCTGTTTTCTGAACTTAAGGTTTTTTACAGGATCCTTTGTCTGTATTCCAGTTAATTTTTGTTAATGACTCTTTGGCATATTTCTGTATTGGATGTGTGTTTGTGTGTGTGTATGTGTATATATTTGAACCTTCCTAATGCCTCACATCCTTTCCAGGCTGCTACTCAGAACGGTTCAAGTTAGGTTCTTCCAGCATACATGTATTTCTAGCCATAAGGTATTGATTTAATCCATTTTTTCAAGTGAGTAATTACATTAAGCTTCTCTTTGGAGAAAGGCATTGTTTTTCATTTGCTCATCTTCCTGGAGTACCTTGCCTCGATTTGTCTTTCCTGATCTCAATTAAATTATTGCCGAGTGCAACCATAATAATAAACTCTACACCAGCACTTTCACCCCTTTTTACCTCAGCAAAATCGATGCAAGATAAGCAAGAGTTAAAAGTATCCCACTGCTTTGGAAGTTTAAGATTTCCAAGCCCCCGCTCTTGTAAGCTTCTGATTGCTACTGCGGCAAAGAAACCCCAAAGTGGTCAAACGCTGCGATGGCTAAAGATGGTTGGGCTTGTCCTGCAAGAGGCTGATGGCGCTGGCCCTGCTCCAGCGGAGAAAGCCAACTTTCATTTCAGCGTGTGCATAAGTGCCTTGCTGGTTTGGAGCCAAAATGCCTTGGCCCCACAGGATGAAGCTGTAAAATTTGCAGATTCATGGAGAGTCAGGCCAGAGGGGAGCTCTGCAATCATCTGTTGTGACCTATAATGGGTCTCACAGAAGCTAAATGAAAGACCCCTGTACTTCCACGTGTTTTCAAATGGCAGCGCATGATTTCTCCTGAAAACATTCCAATATTTATCATCACGGCTAGGAAAATATTTTATATTTTGAGGCCAGTTTTTCTAGCAGCATCTTCCAGCCATCACACCTCATCTTTCTTTTTTCTGTGAAACTGTAAAGTGCTCTACCTTCAAGTGTCAGATCTCTCTTACATGTTCTAAGTGACTGAACACAGTGCTCGGAGTCTCATCTCTGTCTGTCCTTCAGGTTAGGTTTGCCACTTTCCACCTCACATGATAAAAATCTCAGTACTCCTGTTTAAATTTGCAGCTTGCTGTTCGTGGTAGTTCATGAACTCACCAGGGCTTCTGCATTTTTACATTTGAGGGATGTTACAGCCTGATGCTTCTTGTATACGAGTGAGAAGTGTGAAAAATGTGTGTACACCACGGCTGCGTGTTGTCTGCAGAATAGATGCAGTTATATCTTGAAAGATAATTAAGTTTGCAGTTTCAGGTGCCATTTTGTATTGCCTTGTTCATTTTGAGACTGCTGCCACTGCAGATGTATAGTTCTGCAAGCTCTAAAGAACCGACTGCTTTGAAGGAGGGCAGAAGCCTTCTTGTATTTCATTGTCCTGAAAGAGATGCATTGAAGCAATGCCCATGTAGAGACTGAGGGACGGAATTTGCTTATTGGAGAGTAGGCCGTGTAGAGCATGACGCAATGCTTGGCACTAATTAGTAAATGGAAAGTACTGTGGAAGTTTTCACAGTCTTCTATGAATGGTGTTTGCCTTGGATTATGTAAACATTATTTCCTACCTCCTGATGGTAAAAATTTACACGGATTCAAACACCCAAAAAAATTTAAAAGAGGAGGGGTGCGGGGCGAGGAAGACACTTGATAAGAAGCAGATGCGTATCTATGGTTAGCTCTAAGGTGTGTTTTCTGGTTTCAGCTTATGTTGCAGCTATGCAAAGCCTTCACAGAAAGATTCCTGTCTTTTATCATGCAGGGAAGAGCTTCAGATGCAGTTCCTGGTACCGTTTATCTGACCTTGGAGAATGAGGAGGAAGGAAGAAGCAGCATTTAGAGCAGTGCCCAGCACAATGATTCATGCTCCATTCAGTTGCCCTGACAGGCCTTTCAAACCCTTGGCTGCATATTGCTTATGTAAACAAGAGCTGCAACTTAGGTGGAAAGAAGCAGTGTGGTTGACATTTTGACATTCATACTTTTAAAACCCTCTTTGGCTGAGATCAGTAGGGAATCATAAGAGCAGTAGAAGTCAGTGCAAAAGTAGCTGGATTTCGTTCTTTGAAATCCACATCATCTATATATTTCTGATTAAACAGCAGAAGAAAAGGCTTACTTTACTGTTTCTAAATACAGCTGCAGCCTTTTGGCAACTTCTTGCAATGCTGTTGTTCTCTCTCATTTCCCTGGGTCCCCTGTGGAGAGCCATGCTTCTGAAGTGCATATTGCAGCCATGGGAATCCTGCTGAAGGAGGGCAAATTGCAGGGCACTTTGTGTTCAGCCCTTCATTGGGAGAGAAGAATGGGTGTGTCAGTTCTCTTGTATCTCTCTGCTTTTGAGAGTTGCTCCTAATCCTTAAGAAGTATAACCCAGTCTGCCTGTTTTCTAATGCCAGAGAGTGCTTTGGTCCATAAATAACACTGCTCCCACTCTTCACAACTGAAATCACCAATGAACTCTTTCTGTCCAGTTAATTTAAAAAAAAAAACAAAACCACTGTCATAACCTCATAAATTTTAGTAACAAAGGGGAAGAGCAGTGCATGACTGAAACGTGTCAGGGAGAAAAGCATTTTTCTGTCCTTCTGAGTTGGCCCCTTGCCTGGGGGCAGAAGGTTTTTTAAGACTAGTCTGTATTTCCATGCCTTATGCTCCCACCTAGGATATTTCTGTCTAGCCCGACTGCCTTGTCAGACTCTGAATCTAAGACAGTCACTCAAATTGAACCTGCAGCCTGGAGTCTGCTGCTGGACATCAGACTTGTTACTTGCAAAGCTTCACACCCCCTCATGGTGTCCTTTTGGTGGTGAAGCATTTGCCTTGTTGATCATGGCTGTCCTTAGAGGAGATCACGAAGGAGTGTAACTTTAGGCAAGAGCTCTTAAATTCAGCACCAGCTTTAATTCATTCCACTACCAGAAAAATATCCTGCTGGTGTGCTTGCCAGGGTGGGTTTCTCCTGATGCATTTGCCAGGAGATGGTTCCCCCTGGGCCTGACAGTCAAACAGTAGTACAGTCAGCCTCGCTCAGAAAGCCTCCCCGGGGCACTGCTTGCCAAAGGAGCAGGAGTTCATGGTCTCGCCTCTATCTGTTAAATCAAATGCCAGAAAGTTCAGCTCGCAAACCTTCACTTCTTGAGGCTCTTGGCCAGTCACTGTGAACTTAGTCTCCACCTCTGGCTGGTCCCTCAGAAGTTCTTCCAAATCTCCAAGCTTGGTAAAGGCCTGCTATGGTGTTGCAGATTATTCCTGTTTGAAGCATCTCCAACTTTTCCAGAGCGTTAGAAAATAGGCTTAGGAAATATGAAATATATTTCACATTCTTTAATATGTTTTCCATCTTACTTGCTTTGTGATCTACAGCAATACGTTACCTTGGGCTCCCATGATACAGGGCCTTGAATGTTGAGTGTTCATTTCCATGTTCTTCTATATCTTTTAAAGGAAGTGTACCTTCAAACATTTATTTTTAAAATAGGTCACAGACAGTGAGATTAGCATGCCTAGACTACTGATGTTTTTTTCTCCTCTGACAGTTAAACACCATACCTGAAGCATAAGCATAAAGTGCAGCAAAAATCTGCAAATACTCTTCTTTTGAGTTTTATTCCCTTTCCAGGTGTCTGAAATAGTGATTTGCTGTCAATCTGGTGCTCTCTTTCAAATTTCTGTCTCTTTAAAGCAAAACAAAACAAAACAAAACAAAAAACTGCTTGAGAATGCCAAACAGCTTTTCAGTTAGATTTTCTACTAAAATTAAAGGTCTCAGTAATTGACAACACCAGGGAGATGCTGCTGGATGAAGCTTCTTGGCAGGTTCTTTTTGGTTTTTTTGTTAGCCATTTATCACTAATTTGTGCCTTGCAGTTCCCTTACTCCAGCTGTTAAGCACTAAGGTAAAACAGAAACCTATGAAACAAAACTATACAGCCTATAAAAGCTGTTGCTCTTCCAAGAACAGCTCCTCTTTCCTTGGCTTTCTATTCCTTCTGTGTGTACTTCTGGGCTCTCAGACTAAGAGATCATCACGATTTTTTCCTTGTGGTAAATGCCAGGCACATCTCTCACTCTGACTAACATAATGAGGAAGGGAGAGCTTGGTAGCTGATAATAGTGGCCCAGGGCAAAAGCCTCAACTTTATTGCTGAGATTTTAAGAGGAAAAATGACCTTAGGAATTACTTGATGATTTACAGTTTGGGAAGCAGTGGTGGCTTGCTCTGGCCTAGCTGCTTGTCGAACTACTGTGTAAGCAATATTCCTGATTGCAGCTTTGTGGACTTCATCATAGGGCATATGTTTAAACAGAAGCATGAACTGGTTATGGTTTCAGACTGCAGAGTGTTGCTGGCTGAACACACCACGTGCAGTGCTGAGCCTTGGGGCACACCCACCTTAGCCTGGCTCTACATGTGGGCTCTGCAAGTCACTTCCAGGCAAGCTGTAACTCAAATGAGGAAGAGAAGCTGCAGGTTGGAGGAAGACAGCAGTAAAACCTCCTCAGGCCAGCTGGAAGAGGAGAGTGTATGTAGAAAGTCCTTGTGCATTGCCCAGGCTCTGTGCAGCTCCGTCCTGCCGTAGCTTTAATTTGGGTAGTCCCCCGTGCCACTTAAAACTTTAATGTTAATTAGTTCTTCTCTCAGCCATTCTCAAGTTTCTTTTTTAAAGGAAGCATTAGTCAGTAGTTTTATCTCTCAATTTTCTGTTTATTTTTGAGAGAAGTTTTGTAAAGATTCCTTAAGTAATGTTTAGTCTCTTTGCAAAGTCTTATATCAACATGCTTTTGAATTTGCCATGTCATGTAGGGAGACATAACACATGGGTAGTTTCTTTAACTGTGAAAAGCAATATGGCTCTTGGCAGCTTTGCCTCCCCTTTTGTCTCTTTCTAAGCTGGAAAGCGGATTTATTTTGTTAAAGCCAAGAGACATTTAGAGTTACTTAAGGCCTGAGTAGGAGCTGCCGACTGTTGTACCCTCCCTGTAGCATTCCCATGACTGCTGGAACAGGAGCACTTTGCAAAATTAGGTAATTAGTGCTTCCTTATTAAAGTTATTAATGACTCTGACCCATGTTGTATTAAAGACAATCCTGAATATTAACCTTACGACCTAAAGGGATTTCCTTTCATAAGTCATCTGTTAATATTTTTTAGCTCCTAAAAATATACTTTTGCATTTTGTACTCTTCCCATAGATAATCATTTCTATTTAGCAAATTTTAAGAAGTCAACTAAACAGAGGGAAAGACAACCACAAAAAAGTATTTCAGAGCTTACATGAATGAAGAACATATGAAGTTCAGAACTTCAGTTTTACTGCAACAAAGCGCTTAGAGTAAGACAGAAATATTTTCTTCAGTTTGCAACAAGATTAGAGTAATTCAGGACACATATTCCTCTTCCCAATATATAGTCCGTGATGGAGTATTTTCAGAAAACTGCAAGAACTTGCAAAAAAGTGTGAGAGATCTTGTGTCTGCCTGAATTTGTGTTTATAATAATGATTACTAATTCATTGCTTTGTTGAATGCTGTAGGTCAGGCTAGCTGAATTTTTATTCAGAAGAGCTTTGGCCTACAGTCAACATTTTGGCTTCGTATCCTATGCTCTGTGTATCTTTTTTCCTTTTTTTTTTTCCTCCTATTCTTTGCTTTTCCTATCTCTTCTTCCAGTAAGGTAACTAACTAATGACCTCTTTGGCCCCATGTCCTGATGTTGTGGTGAGGAGCTCTATTCACAGATCCACAGACCCAGATGCTTTCTTGTTGTGTGTTTTCTTTCTGGAATGAGAATGCAATAACATAGCTTGTTTAGCTTTTACTGGTTTTAACAGCAGGCATAAGAAAGCTTTTCTTAACATTTTTTATGTTAACAGTTTCTTAATAGCCTTGCATTCTCTACAAGACTAAAAATAGTAGTCAGAGTAAGCATCCTTCTGGATTGTATTTGTGGAACTGAACAAATGGTTGATATTACCAGCTGGTAACATATGACACCAGCACTAAAATGCTGGCATGTATTAGTTATAGCCCCATTCTGCGACTGATCACTCTATTATGCTTTCATTGAGTATTCACATTCTCTTTGCTGTTAAAATCTCTTATCACCTTTGATTCGATGCCAGAAGTCTTTTAGCCTTTTTCTTGCTTATCCATTTTTAAAATGCAGCCTACAGCAATAAGACCTAAAAATTCCTGAGGCCTGAAGGCACTGTCACCCTTCAAACAGCATCAAAGCAACAAAATTACCCAAAGGCTCAGCCCAAGCCTTCCCACCAGCTGGTTTGGCCAACCATGCTGCCATTTGCAATTCAAGTATGTGTTCACTGAAAGGGAACATTTACTTTAAGTGTTATTGCCAGGGAAATACAGAAACAAAAGTCAGATTTTGTACATAGACCAATCCCTTTTCAAATTGTTTAGAATTTTTGAGGAATACCTCTTAATGCTTGCTTTTCCTCTGCCTGCTTTACAGGTTTGTACACCCTGAAAGTAACCTGCTTACCCCAGGTTTAGTTCATGCACATGTAGAAAATTACCAATAGAAAATTACCAATACTAAAATCTAAAATCTGCACATTTTCAGCTGCAGTTCACATTAAAAAGAGTATTGGTGCCCCCGAACACCAGCTGAGCTACGGCGTTTGACAGCAGCAGTGAAGCTGTGAGTTTGTGAGGCTTCATAAGGCAGCTGCTCTCAGGATTTGGTGCGAGGTGTGGTCCCCACCGAGGGTAGATGTGTGTGGTTGAGTGGGCCGGCCACCGCAGGGTGTGACCACTAAAGCACTAACTCAGCCATAGCAGTGCTCTTTCTTTGCCTGCTGTTTTCTAAATGTGACTGAACACCCAAGCCTTGACTGTTTGTGCTTTAAGAAGTCAGTGTCACACAAGGAGTCAGCCGACCTGTCTGTTTGATTATGACCTCTGTGTACAGAACCTTCTGGCAGCTGGGTCTGTCAGATTTGGCCATTTCGAGCAACGAACTGTTGTACGCAATGTGGCTGTGTTTGGGACAAAGGAATTGAATCAGGTATGTGTGTGCACACACTGCACTGCAGCTTGTAATTCAGCTGAAGCATGCACTCCCAACCAGTGAGAAACACAGAAATGCCAAGTTTTGACTAATTGTTGTTGATTTGATTAGTTTTGAAGAGATGGCAAGCTAACATTTTTAGTTCTTCGGACACTGGCTTTTCTTCTGGACATATGGCTGTGGATCTTTTATTTAGATTGTGAGGCTGCTGTTCATACATCTGCAGATTTTAGCCCAGTGAGCAACGCTAGCCAAACTATGCTAGATCAAACCTCCAAACAAGGTGTTTTATGTGGAGGTATTTTACTACCAGGGTTAGCTTAGAATCCCGTCTGCAGGACTAAGCTGTGCATCTCCATGTGATTTCCTTGTAATCCCTTGCATAAGAATGTGCATTTATTGTAGAGCCTCAAAGAGCTCAGTCAGAGCTGAAGGTTTCCAACCTGCTAGATGATGTGCAGAGCTACAATCACTCTTTTGGTCTCTCAGCATCACCCCATCCTTCCCCTTGATTTTCCTTCAGTCTTTTTTAAGCCATACCTTCCTTTGACTCTGAATGGAGTTTGCAGACTTCATGGCAGCTGGGCAGGATGGGATATCAAGCTGAATACACAAAACAGATAAAAACACAGACTTGATAGGGACTGTCTTTTGCCATCTCTCCCAGTTAATTTCCATATATCTTCTCATGAAGGCACTGTTCATTTTTCCCCTTCCAAGAGTAATTTCTGATGTTTTTTCCAACCATATAGCCATGGTTTTTCATGCTACCAGAGGGATGGAGCTCTAGCTTTTGAATTTCAGTACAGTGGTGCTACTGTTTCTGCTAAGAGCTTTCTCTTGCAACATGCACTAAGAGGTCAAAAGTTAAAATAAATTTAAAATATGCTCAAGGGAAAATTCACCACACGTACTTGACTGTCAGGGTTTGAGGATTTTTTTCCCCCTTTTCTTAGTGCTGAAGCATATTAGAGATTTTTATGGTTTTGAGTGTGATCCAGCATTGATACTGTAGCTTTGGAGGAGTGCCAGCAGGGACGCTTACAGAATATCAAGTTTTATACCATCTTATGTAATGTTTATGCGGGTGGGATATGACATATTGAAATTCAATTTATCAAAAGTATTGACATTATATTCATGCTGCCCTGCTGCCAGTGGGGCTGAAATGGCTATGTTTTGTGGTGTTCCTGCTTGTACAGACATACACACTCGGGGAAGATAGGTTTGCATTAATATTTTTGTCTTCTTCTGCACCTATTTTCACTAGTGAACTGGTGCCATTATGCTAAATGCCTACACTGTGCAGCCATAGGCAAGTAAATAAATAAGGGAAAGGGCCTTAAAAATAAGGAAAATTTATTCAGGTTTGCATTACTGGTTAAGGAACCTTCCTCTAGGCAGGCAGGGTTTAGTTTCTTTTCACAAAAGGCAGTATCTATTTCTCTCATTAATCCTTTCATTGCAAAACTCATGTTACAACAATGCACAGAAACCGCTCTACATGAGTTATGTCTTTTTGATTTTATCAGTCTAATTCAATCAGTGTGCATCTGTATAAAGCTACCTTGTAAAATACAGATTTTTTTCCTAAGAGGCAGAAAGAAAGACATGTTTACTCTGAGGTCGCTCTGTTGCCATGTGAGAGGTTGGTGGTACCAATACCACCATGTCGGGGGAAGGTTGTGTAAGAGGATCCACTCTCCCAGACAAAGTACTACTTACAGTAAAGCCAAGGAAAAAATCTATGTCAACACCAAACTATAAGTGAATATAAATGTAGCTTTATACATTTGAAAAGTCTTTACTGTAGAGGCCATCATTTCTGATAGTTTCCAAGAATTGTTTGAGAAGATTGTCCCTGTGTGTTTTACTGATATGTTCTAATATGCGATTCATCTTGCTCTTACAGCACATGCAGCGGGGAAATGATGATAATGGAATTCATTAATGTATAAAGGAAAAACATGCCTGATACTTAAAAGAGCATTTGAATTCTGTAGGGCACTTCTGACATCTTTCTTTGCTTTTGTTTTTCTGTACAGAGGATTCTCAGGTGTTTGTGACACATCTGTTTTTAACATCATTGCGTAACAGTTTTTTTCTTTAAAATTTCAAAAATCCTTTATGGGATTCAGCTTTTCCATTACCAGGATTATAAAGTTCAAAAAAATACTTAGACAATATTGCAGTTGAAATAGACCAAAGAATTTTTGCACATACTTTATTTGTGCTTCAGAAATTTGGTAATTTAAGAAGCCTACCCTCACTGTTTTTCTTCAGCTCATCACAGAATCTATAATCAATTTAGCAAGAAGACACTTAGCCAATGCTTTGAAAGATCCATACATAAACATTGCCATGTCATTCTGCTGGTTGGGATTATGTTACTTGCTGAATGATTGCTACTCATTTTTTGCCAGTATAATCAATAAAAGTGACACTGAGAAATCTGATCTTCCTTTTCTGCAGGCCAGCTTTGGGTGGTCTCCTTACATCATCTTTTCGGCAGCACCAGGAGTCCTTGGCAGCAGAAAGAGAAAGACGGCGTCAGGAGAGAGAAGAAAGGTTGCAAAGGATAGAACGTGAAGAAAGAAACAAATTCAAGTAGGACCCAAATTTGCTCTCAGTCTCTTGCTTTAATGTGTGATAGATTGGTCAATCATTGAGACATTCAACTGCAAAATAATTGAACTGATGAATACTTTGTCTCTTTAGATACTTTTCTTGATCTAGGTATCTTAAAAACTGATAGATTAATAAACACATCACGAATTTTGGCATTTAATAAAAAAGTAATTTTTTTTAAAGGCAGCCACTTACACTGCCTGGGTATGTACAGAGGCTCAGTTTTATTAGCTAATATACTCACCAAATTATAATCTCAGTGAGGCATCGGGTTTGAAGGTGAAACAGTGGGACAAAGGTATCAAGAAGGGAGGAAAGGCAGAGCACTGAAACATCTTTTTGCTTTTAAGTTATGCAAAGTAAAAATGTCTTGCTGTATGGTAGTGGTTTTAAACTACTTTTTCCTGCTGTTCTGAACACGTGTCTCTTCCTCCTGGAATCGACAACTGACAGAAAGTAATGACCAAAATTACTGTTCAAACCTTGGCCATAGCTGAATGTAGGACTTTGCATTTTCACGTCTGAGAAAATGCTGTACGATGTGGGATCCCGGGGTGTGCTGCCTGAGGGTAGTAAGAGACAAGCCCCCTCATCCCCTTCAATCCACGCCTAGAAATCCCAGCAGAGACATTAACAAAGACTGCAGTGGGCCAAGGATAGAAATGGAATCTATACCTGAAATTGTTTGCCTACAGTCTGAAGAGTGTACACTAAGAAATCGATTGGTTTCCTCATAGACAGGAGTGAAAAGTAAACATATTTTTAGTAGTTAGGAGACATAATGCAATAACTTAAAGAACAGTAACATAAATGTTTTGTAGCCTTGGAATTGGTAGTTATGGAAAAGATGGCACAGGGTTTCATGTTAGCTTGTTTATTAGTATGCAGGATTGTTTTCACTGTAATCATCCCTTTAGTAAGAAGTGGAAACAGGCTGTGATTCTGTGAATTTGGAAAGAGGAGTAACTTACGAGTGGTCGATTGATATTCTCCTGGCTCCAGAAGATAGCTAGTTTAGAAGGAAATGAGAGGCAGAGGGAAGGTGGAAGAGCACCATAATGGGATCTTTGGCAGCCAACAGCTGCCCAAGTTCTCCTGAAACAGAAACAATAAGGCCGGAGTCTTCCAGCCTCTTCCAAAAACTCTCCCTCTAAGTGGTATCATCAGGCTGCAGCAGGCTGCCATGGACAGCCAACATGATCTTTCAGAAAGGAAACTCCCAGACCGAAAAAGCCAACAGGGCATTTGGCAGATTGACCTGTTTGAATAACAGATCTGCACATTTCAGTAGAGGTTGGCTACAATAGTTGTTCTGCCACTAAAAGAGGTTTCTTAAAATCAGAAAAAAAAAAAAATCGAAATATACATTTTTATCCCTTTATTTCGGAGTCAGAAACTGATTAACTAAACTCCATGATTGTGTTACATATCTAAGATTATTTTTCAATGCCCAGTGTTTTCATCTTTTGGATTTGAGTTTTGTGATCACCCAGAAGTTATAACTTTTGTTTGAGCAGAGGGTCTCCAAAGCCACCAGACTTCACAGACAGACAACATCCCTCAGTTGATTAAACAGTCTGGCAGGTGGAGGACAAAGTCACAGCAAGCAGTCATGGACAGTTTCATAAGAGTTCCTGGGATTTCATTATCATATCATCAGTCTGGCTAGAAACCCAGTCTCTGAAGATGTATTTTTGATTAAAAATAGCACTTGCAATTCAGTCTTTAAACTCGTGAGCCGTACTGGATTTACCATCATGACTCATTTGTTATCTCATTCTTTCCAACTCTGCCTCGAGAACATTGCACTAGGTTCTGGCACCGTTATTGACAAATTGAGGATAATTTAAAGGAGAGCATCACTAGTTGTGAAAGAGCTGGAGGATAGGTGAGCTGGAAGCTTAGGAGAGGAGCTACAAAGCTTCATAAGCTATTGCTAACTAAAGGAATGCTTTACAGAATGAACCTTTTTCTCAGTAGAAGGACTATTGTACCCATTGCATAGGTAGAACAATATGTCCTAAAATAAAGTGGCTATTCTTCAGCTGTAGGGAAGAGTGGAAGTTGTCAGAGGGGAACGAGTAATGTTAAAATTTGCCTGCTGAAGATTTCCTAGAATACTTTTAAAATATTGTAAAAGTATAAGCGGTTCAGAATTCAAAGCTTGTGGAGATGGCCTGAAACAGTGAAGTGTGTTCCCTGTTAAAGGACTTTTAAAGAGCACTTGCAAGCAGATGTTTGATAGCTATTGGTATAATAGATGATAAGTAATTCATTTAATGACACAATATAAAGAGGAAAAATAGGGGTTATTAATAAAAGGATTATTATGAAAATCTTTCTGGTACTCACAGGTTACACTGTGAAAGAATCTAGCAGATAAAGTGAAGATCTCATCAGTTTTGTCTACCAGATTCAACTAAACATTAAAAATGTATTGTAAGGAACCATCTTGCTGTGATATTGAGACAGGCTGGACATTCACTGGGTTCTGCTGTGCTCCGAGTTAAATTTGCATCCACGTTTGTGGATGTGCCAAGCCTGTCCAAAATCACAGTACTCGAGCATCCAGCAAACTTGACTTGGCAAAAGTTAAATATATGGGTTACTTGAGGAGCTGTGGGAGTGGCAGCTGAGATGAAAGGAGTTTTGTATCTGAAACTCAGGGTGAAAAATAAGGACGTGAAAGGTTGTTATCTGTCCGATGATGCTGCGCACACCCTCTTGGAATGCAGAATTGTCCTTCTCAGTAAAGCAAGTCTGCTGTCCTGTTTCCAGCCGTGGCAACTAAAACTCTCTAAGGAAAGGTTCTTTGGAAAGAAGGCCAATAGGTTTGCTCACTGCGTCGGTCTGTCCTGCCAGGGGCTGCAGTCACTGTCTTGGGGCATTCTGAGGTGGAGCAACTGCGGGATGGTTTAACAGCCACTCGTGTGCCTGCTCACGATGGATAAGTGCAGTTCATTGTGTCTCATTTCAGATACCAGGTTTCATAGCATGCTTCAGGTTTTTCACTTTTTGCAGGTTTTTATTTGGTGGTGTATGCATGGATAAGTGTACACTTTTCAGCAATTTCTGCAAAAACAAACAATTTTTGTCGACAACAGCCTTCATTGTCTCTGATCAGTTTGTTTGTGCCACTCTTGGTTTCTCCTACTGTACTTATACTTCTACTGCTTACCTTTTTCTTCCGGTTTCTGCTGCAATTTACTGTAATTCTCTTTTTAGCCGTGATTATTTAGACAAAAGAGAAGAACTAAGACAAGCAAGAGAAGAGAGGTTTGTATATCATGCATCCATCCTTCCCTCTGCTTGTTTGCATTTCCTATATTCTTTACTGTGGAGCTGTCGCGTGTTTACATTTTTAACTCTGCTTGCACAAAACACTTTTACTCCGAAAGACTTCTATAAGAAAGAAGTTGTTAAATTAAAGAGCAGAATAAAGTCCAGCTGTAAGCACAGCAATAAATGAAGAGCAGTGAGAATACTTAAGAATGATTGATGATCTTTTATCTATTTGTGTGGGAAATAAGCTTACCCCATTTGCCTCAGAAATTTGCCCAAATTTAGTAGAGTTATAAATTGAATAAGCCTGTCTTTTTCACCCAGTGGGTCCCAAGCTTTCTGGAGGGTCAGAAAAGGCAACTGAGGATAAAGGAAATGGGGTCACAAGCATTGCAAAACTGCAGTGACAGGCTGATGGAAATGGTTCTGACCCACTCTCAGCATATTTTTGTCTTTCAGAGCCAAGTTTTCTTTGCCGATCTCTCTAAACATCAGCAAGTAAATTACAAAGCTTAGCAGTGTTTATCATTGGGGCATTGTTTTATTTTTATTTAAATAGCATATTTGAAGGGACTGAGGGTTTGGGGATTTTTTTTTCCTTTTTTTTTAAATTCAGTTAAATGGTTTAGAAACTCTGGGCTAGGCTGGGAGGTATGTGCTTATGAAAGCATATTTTTCAAGGAATGCTCAGCTAAAGACTTTTGCCTTTCTGTAGCTTAATCTCTACCTCCTCTAGTAATTGCATCCTGGAGGGAGCACTTGTTTTTACCTGGAAAATATGCAAGTTACTGTACAAATAGATGAAAAATCATCCAAAGTGCTTCAGTTCTGCTTTTATGGTCCTCTAGAGATTACTCTCTGGAGATACTTTTGGATTGTCAAGAATTGGAATTACATTATCAAAATAAGAGAGCAGCCATCTCAGAAATCGTTGTGTTGCTGTGTTTTTACTTGGGGTTTTTTTGGTTGCTTTTGTGGTTTTGGTTTTTTTTCACAAAATCATCACACAGGAGGCAATTTGTTTCTGCAGACTGAAGTTTTATCTATTGTGGCTGAAGTAGCTAATATTAAAAAATTATTTTAACATCTCTAGGAGTAAGAAAAGGTGGATGGGCTTTCCATTGTGCTTCCAGTCAAAACAGTTACAAATAGTTTAAAGCATTTTCTGAAATGAAATGCATCTGAGCATGTAAGCATCATACGCTGAGCTGAGCCGAGTAAAACCTTTTTCAGTGAGCATGCTCATCTGCAAGTTTTGAAACAAATTTGAAGTGAGTTCTCCAGAACTTTCAAGTTGTAAGGGAAAATGCCAACTGGAGTATTTTTGGGGAAGTGTTCACCATCACTGCTGTGCAATCTGAGACTATTTCAGCGTTCATTATGAATGTTTTTTTATCCTTAGGGCTCTTTTGAACTGAGATGTTAAACTATCAGTTCTTGCTCATAAAGAGGAAAGACATGTTTGCTTTGACCGCACATAAATATTGGAGAAAACTTCTGCAAATGAAGTCTTGCACCATTACATTCTGTAACTACTTTTTTAACAAACACCTTTGCACAAATGAATTTTTATTTCCTATAGGAAGTTGCATGTTAACTTGTTTTAGGAGAGTGCATAGACTGTGAGAAAATCCTGTAGTCAAGATTCCTAAAATCCTAGCTAAAAACAGATTTGTATGTTTCCTTGATGTCAGTTCTTGCCGTTCTTTGATTTGAGGCCTTTTCCCTTTGCTTGATTGGGTGTTTTCTAGTGGTAATTAAAGAATAAAACCAAGAAGGGTGAGCTCCCAAGCCCTCTCTGGTGTGAGGTACAGCTCAAATGCTCTCCACCCCATGACTTTGTTGGTACATTAACATTTTAAGTTACCGTCGGGGCATTACTCCGATACCTAGAGAACTCATCATGATACTTTCATCTACTTGAAGATGATAAGTTTGGTGTTATGTTCATGAGGAATACCAAATGGATGGCCACAGACTTTTGGCTCGTTGTCTGTAGAGAGGAGTCAGCCAAGGTGTGACGATGTCTGCAGGTTTCCATGATTTAAAAGAATATGGCAGCATGTACAGGGTCAATCCTGTAGTGGAGGTATGGTAACTCATCCTTTCGACTCCTTCAGATTTTGGTCTTCCCGAGACCTTGTGTATCTGCTGCTGGCATTCATTCATTATGAAGATATTTGTCAGAAACAAAAAATAACCTAAATAATGTCATTTATCAAGCATGAAGCATTAATAGCTGATTCTTGAATGTTTTTTTATTTCTCAGTTATACCTATTTATTAAGCTTGCCATTTCATAACTAGTTCTGCTGATGTGTTGCCATTGGAGTTGCTGTTCTGGTTGCCTTTTTTGTTTCAGTATAATAATCAGATACATTTTGAAAAGCCGCCTCCTGATGATAATCTCTGCTTTGCTGGTTGGCGGTGCTGCACACAGCTACAGAAAATGTTAAAGCACCTGAAAAAGAACTGAGCACAATAAAACATTGTGGCTCTCCCCATTATAGAAGGATCCATCCAGATCTTTGTTGTAGTCTCTTGGCAAACTGCAAAACCCCCTTGGCAGCAGCCAGCTGGGCTGTACCTGTTTGTGCCAAATGATCAATTTGAATGGCTCTTTATGAGTCTGGAGTCCCATCTGCTCTGCTTCTGAGGAGGCGGAAGGCACCGTACGTAAGTGACCAACGTTCAAAGAAAGAGTGGCTTCGTGAACTGTAACAAACATCATGCTGATGCCAGAGAAAGGCTTTCCCCTCTACTGAAAAGGCAAGATTCAGTCTCGAGAATTGGCTTCATGTTAGAACTGTAAACAGTTCCTATTTTATAACCATACAAGTATGTAGCTTGTTATATTTTCATCCAGAGTCTGTAGGGGTTCTTTTTCTTGCAGAATTTGTTCAAAGCCTGTGCATACCTCTGGAGGAATAAAAGAAAATGAGTTTGTTCTTCATTATTGCTGTTTGCAATGAGGCAAATTGCCTCTGAAAACACAAGGACTGCTCTTCAAAGACACATTTCTGTGCTCTGTATGGATGTTTGCAAATGTGCATGCGTGTGTGGCTACCATATGTACTAAGCATGTTTGTTACCACATGTGGCTGAGTTCTTTACCCTGCCTGCTTTTAGTGCACCCTCGTACACTAATTTGGGCTGTCAGTGGTGCAGAAGGGGGGAGGAGAGGTGTTCACTGTTATGAAGTGTTTACAACGGTGTGTTATAGGGAATGACCAGAGTGTTTCGGGGATATAAGCAGTAGTCTTGATTAACCTGTTTAACAGCTCACTTGTGGATAAGGCAAACGGTCTAAAGCCCGATCCAGCTGTATTCATGAATTTATTCCTTAGCAAATAATGGTGGATAAAATTAGCAGACATCTGGAACAAGCACAAATTTAAAAGTTATTTTGGTCGAAATGTATAAAGCATACTATGAAGAATATGATTGGTAGCTGGTCTTAATAAACAGTTAGTGAGTTCTGCCTGCCTAAAATGCAAAACAGATGTATCTTTGTTCTTTTAAAGTGACTTTGATGAATAAACTACATGTGACGTCAGGTACAAGCTATTGGATGTCTGAGTCCGGCAGAGAAATTTTTCAGAATAAAAAAAAGAAACTTTCCATTGTAGGCTCTGGAGAGAACAAAGTGAATTCCAGTGCATTGCTCTCAGAGCAAATAGAAGCAGGTTCAGAGTCTTTAGATAGTCAATCCAAACGTTTATTATTGGTATTATTTTCAGGGAGATCTGTTTTTGTCTGCTGCATTTTCCTCTCCTTACAGCAAGTCTCGGAGTTTGGCAATTTGCATCAGTATTAAGGGGCTCTGGGTTTGGAGGGGTTTTTTTCTTCTTTTGTTTTTTTTTTTTCCCCTCCCATTTTAGTTTTGGGAGAGGGAGGGCTGAGAGGAGGAGGAGGAGGAGGAAGAGGAGGAGGAGGTGGTGAAGGAGGAGGGTGAAAAGGAGGACAGACAAATGCTTCCAAAAGGAGAAGGACTGTGCAGACAAAATACTCTATCTAAAGGTTCTTTAACTCTGCTGGTTCTTGCTTTTGTACTATAATGAGCAATTTAACATTTTTCAGGGCAGTAGTCTTTGCTTTGGTGTGCACTTTTTGGCAGATTGGGCAAGCAGGCAGTTCAGTGCTGTACCCCTTGTGTGAGGAAGTCAGCTCATTCTCTGCAGGTGTTTCATCCATAAACAAGCATCAGCCACAGGCTTCTTTTTCTTTACGGAAACCCTCTGGAATTTAACTTTCAGATACAAATACTTGGAGAAGTTGGCAGCAGAGGAGTATGAGAAGGAGCTGAAGAGTCGGAGTGTCAGCCGAGGCAGAAGTGAGCTGTCCTTGAACCTGAGATCTCCTTCAGCTCCATCCTCACCTGTACCCAAGTGTGGCAGCCCATCATCCATAGAGTCCCAGGAAGAGCTGAAGACCCCTTCCATCCCTTGTGGAACGCCTCAGCCCTCAGAAGGTAAGTGAAAAGGAGGGCAGGGGAAACAATGTCGGGTTTATCACAGTTTCTCTTGGGATAGTGGTATATTTTGCAAGAATATAATCTGTGAAGTGCCAAAGTAAAACGTCTTACATTGTCTTCCTAAATTTCCTATTCTTTTGCATTGATTTGGATATCATGTAATCTGTTCAATAATAGGATACACTGCTAATTGTTGCTATGATTTATACTGTCATTGTCTGTTGCTTTTCGAATGGAATAATTAGAAAATAGAGAATACAGAGGGTCTTAATTTTAGTGTCATGTTCCTTATATATGAGAAGTTACTGAATACTAGACAAACAGTGTTCCTGCCAACAGATTTTGCGTATGTGGATTCTCTGAAAGAAATGCAACAGATGAATGCCAAGATTATAATAACCTTCCAGTAGAGCACAGGCTGAATGTGACAAAAAGAAAAGGTCTTGAATTGAAGGCAGGGGGAGTGTGTTGATTATTTTTAATACCAAGAAAAACTCTTAAAATTGTAGCACAAGTCATAAAGGACTTGAAAGAGACCACAGACAATTAGTAAAAAGGAAAGTATAACTAGTGTTTGCACAGTTGGTTTGCTGTCATGTAATTTATTGGTGTACAGAGCAATGCTTTTTGTGTGTGTTTGTGTCATTCTGCCACTTGCATCATGTACCTCTCCTTCAGTCCTCAAAACAACACACGCCGTACAGATTTATATTTGCACCACATGATGTTGCATTAACACTGGGAGCTAGAATGCATGTTGAGGGCAAATTATCGCCATCACTCATTTTTATTTTATTTGATTTCCTGCTACATGCTATTGGTGATTAATGCATTTGTAACTTGCACTGCTTGGTTTTATGGAGTGTTATGGCTGGTAGCATGCTATAAAGCAAGGCAATTCAGGAAAAACGTTACAAATACTGAATGTTGCATATGTTTGTCCTCACCGTATTAAGTAGGTGAAGTTTATTTTATTTAGTTTTATATATTTTCCCAATTATATTCCCCAGTTTTCTTGTTTGGAACCTTAAGAGTCTCAGTGGAATCATTCGAACTTAGAAACCACAGATATTTTCCTCCAATATTGATAGTCAGAAACATCCAAACACCCATTTTATTTGATGCTATATTGCTTTTAGAGCAAATAAGCTGGATTTTTCCACCATTAGGATTTCAGAGCTGGGTAGGGAGCAAGTATCTCTTGTGATGATTATTTTAACATATTTCTCCTGGAAGCATTAAAAAAAAATTGCAGCATGAAATGGAGCAGCACAATCCATTTGGAGAATACATTTAGGGCAGGTGTACAGGGCAGCTTCAGACAGCCAGAATATGGCAAAGCTATCAACATGTGGGGAGACAGGACATCTCTACTAAAACTCCTGGCAATATAGTAGGCATTGGAGGGCAGCACCTGGAAGCCTGGCACATGGACCACAAGGAGAGAATATATGGATGGGGCAGGGTTGGCTTCCAGCCAAGGGCAGCTGCAGGCAGATGGCCAGGACAGAACCTGAGCAGGGGCCTGAAATTTGCATGCTTCAGTGGGATCTGTGCATGGGGAATGACTGCTTTTTCAGGCCTACCAAAAGCATTGGAAAGGTCATAGGAAGTCATGAGCATGTGGGCAGGACACACCATCTGGAGGTGCCCATATTATTGGATATCTGCCAATGGGGGACAGGCTTCATATAGACACTGTGCCATGGTCTCTATACTATTACCTGATTTCTTTATGCTCCGTAATGAATTAAAATCCCAATTTTACTGTTCTCAGGAAGGGTTATGAATCCTACTTAATAGGTAGAGAAGATGAAGCATTAACTTGCTCAAGCCAGTTGTAGAAAAGCTGAAACAGAGGCATGGACAGAACTCAGACCACTTGCACCCCAAGCAGTTGCTTTTAACATGGGGTTCACCGTCTTCCCAAGCAGGAATGAAACTGCGGAAGGAAAACAGTTCCTTGGTTCTGTGCATAGGATGCTCTAAAGACTCAGCAAGAATGGTGTTAACAGATGTGTGATACTCATCTGCAGAATTCAGAACCTGAGATCAAGGGGAAAGAGTGTTCATCTACGAGCAAAACAATAAGGGATTTTTGAAGTCAGATTTATTTTATTTCTTTTGTGCGCAAATATCCTTTGGCCATCCAGTATCTAGTGATATTAAGAAGGAAACAGATTCTGTCTGTGGAACTTTGTCTCACACTGTGAAATGTGTCACTATCATTACCCAATATAAAAATCTGGACTTATTGAGCTGAAGTGTTTTCTCATATAAAACAATTGGTTCCACTGAGGTAATCAAGTCTTGTAAGACTAACTCTTGTAAAACTTGTGTTATGGCATTCAGAGGAAATGAAGGCAGTCTCATAACTGCAAAAAGGAACTTAATTTATTTATTCAGAGCAGCTACTTACTCTTTTGTAATTTCATTGGAGGATATTTTGTGAAGTGCAAGTATGCAGTAAAGGAGGAACAACAGTAACAGAGACATCTCTGAAGTCGATCTACAAAGGAGTTGCAGGTGAACCCTCCTCTGAAAGAAGCAGCTTTTTTAGCATTTAAGGAAGCAATCAGGCCAACCCAAGTGCACACTGTGGACAGTAGGACACCTTCTGAACATACTGGTAGTTGAGCAGGGTTCAAATTCTGCCCAAAGCACGACTGATGAGAGCATCTCAGCAGATGGGGAAGCACCAGAGCGTGAGCATGCAATGAGGCCGATGCAGCCCCAGTC
Source organism: Mohoua ochrocephala (assembly GCA_013398855.1). Lineage (NCBI taxonomy): Eukaryota > Metazoa > Chordata > Aves > Passeriformes > Acanthizidae > Mohoua > Mohoua ochrocephala. The sequence continues at coordinate 56,728 of VZTA01008232.1, forward strand.
GTAAAGCCAAAGGAACCATGACAGAGAAAGTCAGAGGAGGAACTGGGGTGAGGGGACAAAAAAGGATCGTTTCTGACTGCATGAAGAAGGAGCCAGTTCTCTCTGCACCTGTTCTTACCATCGCAAGGACTGGGAGGAAAAGACTGGAGTGGGAGTGGGGAGAGATAGGGAGTCCCTGCAGAATTCAGAGGAAGAGGAATCGTGTGCTGGAGGAGCTGAAGGGAGATAACAGCCAAGACTCTAAGCAATGCCTGAACAAGAGAACCAAGAGGTCTTGGGCAGACATAGACATTTTCAGACTTACTGTATGCATCCACAAGAGACACTCAGCATATGTATCTCACACCTCCAAGTGGAAAGCAGAGAAAATAGATGAGGGTAAGGTTGGCTAATCAATTAGCCTGACAGAGGATTAGATGTGGGCCCAGAGGGATGTTTGTTCTCTCTGAGGGCTTGTAGGACTGGAGGGTTGAGTTCTCATTTACAGGATACAACATCTTGTGTCTGCTTCAAAGTTCATTTACAGTTGAGTATGAAAGGAAATGTCCAAATCCCTCCACTGTATTATAAGTTCTTAGCCTTGCTTTTCGGAAGGGATCAGCTTACAAAGGTATCATGCTTCTTAACATCTCAGGCAGACCTTCTTTGCTGCTGATGCTTTTTGATACAAACAGGCTTGCTTTCCTGAGCCTTTGCACTCTACACCAGCAGAAGTCTGAAGACAGGGGACAGAGCCTCATCTGTTATTTATTTCTCTTGCCACCTGTAAGGTTGCCACTTAGAGTAGTGTTTTGTCTGGTGTGAAAATGGACCCAGTAGATGTGGGACTGAAAGTCTGAGCTCATTTCAAATAGGCCACTATTAAGCATTCACCGAGAACTGTATTTTTTACATCTTCAGAAGTTCTCATTAATATCACCGCAGTGGATTACGTGATGGAAATGCAAGTGATGGACACACGTCTAGCTTGCTGGCTTTGTTCTCTTGATAGTGTTTCCTGGCAGATTTGATTTTTATACTGCTTCTTAAGGGAAGTGCTGCTGGACTTAGCTCACTATTTTTAAGTGATTTGGGTTATAGGTGGATTGTTTGATATTATCCCTAAGGAGGGAGAGAGAGAGAGGCTGTCAAAATGAGTGTCAACATATCCTTGGTTTTTTCTAGTACTTAGACTTTGTTATTCCTTGAACTCAAAAGAGCAGCCTATGTCAGTATATTGCTCTTTACTCTTTGTTATGTATTAGATTCTGCTAATTTGCTGCACATTTCTGGTATTCTGTGTGGAATATTTCTTGTTAGAAGAGTATCTGGAATTCTTTTGAACATTCAAATTTCTCAAGCATTTCTTACATCTCCCCTGACTTCTTCCTATTGAAGTTTCAGTGTAGCTTCATAATGACAAAGGTGCAATAAGGATTAGGAGTCCTGGCCATGTTTTAATCAGCTTCTTTCTCCATCTGAGCTGTTGGAGTTGACCTTTTTGGTTACCGCGTGACAGCTTTTTTTCTTTAGAGAGAAGTATCTAAAATTCTTATGCGATTATGATTATTCATGGATGAATTGGTGACATTTGTATATATGGACCATTGCACCATGGCAAGCTGAGAATCTTTCATGCTAAAGTGCCACATTAGTTCCAGGAACTCCTGAAGAATTCCTAAGCTTCCATCTCAGTTATATTCAAATCTTGGCTTGACTTTAAAATGTTCTCATGCTATACCTACACACTGACAGCTGTGGTGAGAAACACATCACTGGGATTTGTAGTATCTGCCAACTTCTTGACAGCCCTCTGTGATTTTGAGTCTCTCCTAGGCAGTGTCCAGGATACAGTCATAGGTAAGGGACATTTAGAGAAACGAGGTATGTGCAGAGGTGCCTGCATATCTAATATTAGACCTTCAGGTGCTCTCAATGGAGGAGAATTTGATCTTCATTATTTTGGCTTATATTTACTTAGGATAAACCTACTTACCTGCTCGGTAGAGGACTGAAGTATTTGGATTGCATCCCAGTATTTCAGTGTGATACTTTTTTTTCCTTCAAAGATTCGTGTAGTTCCTGAAGAAATTCCCATTGTATTTCATGTAATCCAAAGACAATGAGAAGTCCAGAAGACTCTTTTGCAATGTTGTGATGAAAAGTAGTTAACAGAGGGACAAAACAAATGTGACTTGGTCATTACGGTTCAGCCAAGATTTAGTACAGAGGGAATTTGGGAAGTATGCAGAGCTAACATGCATGCCCATTTTTGCCACTCTTTGCATGGCCATTTTCAGGTTTCAGAGAATTGTGAGCTGCTTGATGTGAATATGTGTGGATGCTCTTCAGTTTCTTTGCAGCATGCAGAGAATATTTGCATGTGAAAATCTGCTGTTACAGCTAAAAACCCTAAAGGTGAATGAATTAATTTCACTGGGAAAGCAGGGAAGAAGAAACCAAGTATACTATCAACAGTGTTTGCTGTGTGCCAACTGATAAAAAAGCTCGTCGTATGCCATATGCCAACCAATTGGAAACTAAATATGTGCCATATGCCAAGCAGTTGGAAACTTTGCTCAGTTTTGATGTGGCTATTCTGAAGTAAATGTGCATGAAACAACATATGGTTTTTGTCAGCCAAATGTGTGACAGTGCCATTTCCAGACTGTGCCATTCAACTGTGTTATTAAAACTAATATTTGTATTTTTTTCGTTGAAGTGTTCCTCATCAGGTGAAAAAAGAATTCTTCCAGAACCCAAAGAAAATTCAACCAAAAGCCACAATCACCCTCCTTTTTGTTTGTTTTTTTTTTTTTAAATCTCTTCTTTCCTGGCTCTGTCTAGGCACTGAGTTGTCAATGCTCAGGTGAGATGCCCATTTTCTGCTGGTTCGTTCAAATCCTTGTGCGAGTCCAACACTGCAGCTGTGGAAGTATGTATAAAAATAGTGGGCTGGCTCCAGACAGCGAGTGAGGGGGCTTGCCAGGCCGTTCTCACGTGCAATGCTGTCGTCGCACAACATCCATCAGTCTGTTGCTCCTAATGTTCCTAAGCATGCCGTGGACTTGCGTTTTATTTTCTTTCCATAAGGCACTTGTACAGCTCTCACGTCGCTCTCGTTTAGAGGGGTGAACCTGAGACGGCTCCGTTGTTAAGTGAATCTCTTTCTCCCGTTGTTCTCTCCACCAGTGAGTGCCAGTGAACCCGAACCAGAGACAGAGACAGAACCAGAACCAGAACCAGAACCAGAGCAGGAGGCTGAGGCTGAGGCCAAGCAGGGAACGGAGACACCCAAGGAAATAGAGGCTACAGAGGTGGGACCAGAGAGTGAGGTGGAGCAAGGACCAGAAAGAGAGCCAGAAGAAAGTGCAATACTCAGTGAAAAAGAGAGGCAGAATGAGGAAGTGAATGAAAAAGACAACTGTTCTGCATCCAGTATATCCTCAGCAAGCAGCACTTTAGAGAGGGAAGAGAGAGAGGACAAGTTAACCAGTGACAATGAAACTGGTAAAGTGAAGCTTTTTCAATAATGAAGGGTTTCTGGTGGAAAAAAAAATGTTAAATTAGCAGCTCTGATACTGTGTTAATTAGCTAACAAACCCTTTGCACCTATCTAAGACTTTCTTCACCATGGCCAAGTCTTGTCTACTCTCTGCTTGGACATCCAGACTTCATTGGGGTTTCTGTGTTTGAGGGACAGTAGGGCCTTGATGAAATGAAGTTTCATTTGATTTGAGATCATTTTCTTCCCGTAAGATTAATATATTAACTATTGTATCACCATGTTGCAGAGATTTGCTTCTCTAACTCCTGGAGAATTTATTTGGGTTTTCTGGACATAAGTCAATGAGACAAGGGGCTGTGCTGATAGGATTTGTCATGAAGTTCCAGATACCTTTTCTCATCCTTTTAGTGGAAAAGGAAGAGCAGTGAGGGCTGAGATGTTTGTTCCTTCCCTTCAGTTCTTCTGTCTTGGTCAGGCTTCAGACAGCAGAGAGGGATACAAAGGAGCTGCTGAAGACTTGGCCATCTTTAGCTCATGTGGAGGAGGCACATGAAATACACCTTGTCTGGAAAAGACCCATTTTGTGATGCTGAGGGATTCTAGTCAAATACGCCACCAGGTACCAGCCTGGAAAGGCCTGGCCTGGAAAACCCTTTAAGTACCGAGTTTCTGCCCAGAGAGATAATGATAACCAGAGTTCGTCATGCAACCCAGGCAGGGAGGGAATAAAAGGCAGATTTTGATTCTGTTGATTACTCTTTTCCCTTTTTTATAGGAAGGTAAAGGAATGTAATGTAATTAGGGCATTTGACTCCCACATTTTCTTTGTTCTGAACCGTGGAATGCATTGTCCCACATTTTCTAAATTCTAGATAAGAAAACGGGATGTGCTTCACAGTGTGAAATAGTCCTGCTCTGTCCTGAAAGAAAAGGGATAGCTCTGAAGCCCAACAATTACCTCATAGACATGAACTGTCAGATCAAACTGTTCAAGTTTAAACCTGTCACTTTTTTTTTTTTTCTGGGAAGCATTACATGAATTATATCCTAAATTTAAGAGCTAATTTCTTTTCAGTCAGCACCAAGATTGAGTTACTTAGAATGTTACTGTACTCATGAAGAATGTAGACGGATATATGTGTAGGAAAGGCAGGGGAGGTATCACAGATGATGGATGATGTTACACGGTGCCATAGTCCAAGATAGTCCAAATGCAAATAAAGGAGAACAGTTGGAGGTTTTTTCTTTCTCCTTACCTTGTCTGTTACCACTCCAGTTTAAAATCCTTATGTACTTTTGTTAAAAGCTAAGAAATGTACTCTTATTAATATCAACATCTTAAAATTGTCCTACACTACCAGTAGACCAAAGATCTATTCGGTAGTGCTGTGTAGGAGGTCTCATGTAGTGAATTGTTTGCTCTCTAGTAGGTGAGGAGTTTTGGAAAGCAAACAAGAGCACTTTCTCCAGCAGTTCTGACATTCCCAACGTTCATTTTGCCATTTATGAGATTCATTTACATTTATGGTTCTGCTCAGGTGCATTGAGGACAAAGGAATAAAGCCCTTGATGCAGGCTTCTCTGTTAGCCATCCTGCCGAATTTGGCTTCCAACAAGTCTTGTTTCTCCAATGGTTTTTCAAAGCTTTACCTGTGGAGAGGAGGGCAGAAGAGGCCATCAAGGTAGCAAGAGTCTTTGATCAGCAGCAATGGTCTTTGATCAGCTTGGACAATTGGAGGTGGACTTGGGGAACCCAAATTGGAGACTGCGTTAGCGGAAATTCTGATGAGCAGTTTTGCAAAGGGATTAAACACTGAAGGATTCCATCTGGTGAAACTGAGAGTGGGTAGATCATGTGGGGTTTGTGGGATGGATCTTGGGAGCTATCTTGAACGTCCTTAAAAGAAAGGCTTGGAATAGGGGGAAATCCTCTGCGAGGGCACAGCTAGGTAAAATCTATGGTGTGGGGAAGGAGTTGTCTAGTGACATTGTCTAGTGAAACTACCTCAGAGAGAAATCTGAGACACTGCCTCAGGTGACAAGTACTGGGAAAAAAGCAATCCCATGGATCAAGTCTGAGGAAAAGTGAGCAGATAATGGAAGCAGTCAAGCCGCCTGCAGGAAAGTAGGTTGTATCCATTTCTGAAAAAAGTCTTTCTTTTGTCTGGGGTTAAACCTCTGGACTGATTTTAAAACATGGTTTAGAGCTTGATCTAAATAGAGGCAGGAGTCACTGCTGTCCATACGCTTTGTGCTGCAAGGCCCTACGTTTTAATGCGCTGTTGTTTTAAGGGAGGGGAGGCGGGGAGTTGTGGGGCTCTGAATGTAGATCTCACCAAGAGGACACCTCCTCAGAGCACAGGACTAGATGTTGTGGTAAGAAAGCAACTCCGTTGGCAAAGGAAGCCGTAAAAGATGTTTAAAACTATTAAGTACTGAAAAAGGTGGGAGCATAAGTGAAGAAACAAAGAAAAAATGGGAGTTTAAGAAAAAGGGCAACGGACAGGTATAAAAGAAAATCTTTAACCACAAGGACCCCCAAAAAAGGCAGGCTAGCGATCAAAGTAAAATGATGAAATAAAAGAAGCAGAGTTTATGAAAAATGTGTTAATAAAATGTGTAAGGACTTTGGGGAACAGAAGGAATTCCATACAGGAAATCCAGTAAGTGTGAAGAATTATCAGTGTTGCATGTTTAATCACTTTATCTGACGCCCACTGGAAAAAGGAGCGCCATAATTTTTAGACACGTTATCCACATTGGTTAGCAGTATTAAATTCAGGGAAATGGAGTCACAGAGACGCTTACATCATATATTTTTACAGTTTGTCCACTATAATTTGTTATTTATGGTGCTGTCTCAAACATGGTATTTTGCATATTATTGGTGAGAAAAGCAGTAGTCAGAAAAATGAAGCTTCATTATAGTGACATGTTAAATGATTGTGATGTGGCAAGGCCAATAGTCTTTCAACACCATCATATGACAGGGAGGGTAACAGTGGTTGATGAGCAGCATGTTCAAAAATATTTTATGAAGGTTCTCATATTATAAACAACTTTTAAAATCTTTCTTATACTTACACTCACTGAGTTGCCCTGAGAGCCGTACCCTGGGTATGCAGCCTACTTTGGAATTCCAGTAGTCTGTGTTGTGAAGATGGTCCAGGTACCCCGCCAGGGGGTTCTGAGGAACAGCCGGGTCTGAAAACTGCTCTTCTCTAGCCATCAGGGTGGGAGGAGGAGAAGTAAACAGCTGCATGTTGACCTTGACATCAGGCAGGGAAGATCTCTTTCATATGGAAATTTTCCTGAGGTTGTTCCAGTCCATGGCCAGGTGAAGAGTATGGTGATAACCTACTTTGTGTCATTGTCATGATATGTAAGCCCCATTCTGGAATACTAAAGGTTATGAGAATTTATGCACTGTATAAAATGAGTCGAGGTAGTAAGTACAAAGTGAAACTTGACAGATTTCAGGAGAAACCTGAACATTCAAATCCTGAAAGTTACATAGTCCCTCCCAAGCTACATATTATTCTTTACTCTCCTTCCATTTTTGAGAATTAATCTGAACACATCAAGATCAGGCCATGTATCAGTGCTGTATCTTACTTCAAAATTTTGACAATAACTGCTCACCCAGTTTCAGACTAGTTGTACATGCATCCCCCGAATGTTTGTTTGGTGGGTTGAAGAGTGTTCTTGGTGCCCTGACTTCCTTCCGTTGACTCTTCCCATCTCTGTGTGTGTGATTGCAGGTCCATGGTCACAGACCATTCAGGATGCTGGTGTGAATGAGCAGTGCAGCAACATCCTCAACAACAAGCGGTTTATGCTGGACATGTTGTATGCGCATAACAAAAAGCCCAAAGATGAAGAGGAGAAGGAGCTGGAGGCGAAGGAGGAAAAGAAGGAGACGGAGGAAAGCGAGGAGTCCCTCACTAGCCTAGCCAGCAGGATCTCTATTCTCCAGGCCACAAAGCAGGCCAAAGATGAAAGTGTCAAAAAAATGGAGATTGGAAATCTGGACAACCAAGGCAGTGTGAAAGCCTTTGCAGATAAATTTAACAGTGGTGAGCTGGCTAAGGGGACAGCAGTGCCTGAAGATGAAATCAGTGAGCAGGTCCCCGAGAAAACACCAGCACAGACAAAGAAGGAATCTGATTACATCTGGGATCAGCTCATGGCTAATCCTCGAGAACTTAAAATCAAAGACATGGATTTTACAGACTTGGGGGAGGAGGATGATGTAGATGTGTTGGACATGGATATGGGTCCTGGGGACTCCCTTGTTCCCCCTCCTCCACCTCCACCTTCTTTTCTGGGTTTGCCTCCTCCACCACCTCCCCCCTTGTTTGGATGTCCGCCTCCACCTCCGCCCTCTGCTAATTTATTGGCTCCTCCTCCACTGTTCAGCACTCCTCAGGGTTTAGGGTCACCCCAGGTTTCTAGGGGTCAGCCAGCATTTATAAAGAAGAAGAAAACCATCCGTCTGTTTTGGAATGAGGTACGGCCATTTGAGTGGCAGTGTAAAAACAACAAACGCTGCAGAGAATTCCTGTGGTCGAAACTGGAACCCATTAAGGTGGACACTTCCAAACTGGAGCATCTCTTTGAGTCTAAATCCAAGGAACTGCCTGTCACAAAGGTACAGCTTGTATTCAGTTTGCTGTTTTTCTGCTATTGTATTGGTATTCATTCTGAATTAGATCTAGATGATTTATGTTGTTTATATCAAACCAGTGGAAATTACTGGATGTGTTTCTAGCTTGGCCTATGACGGAAGATATTCCATGGCCTGACACTAGAGATGAGCCTAGGGTGGTGTACGTGCCAAGTTGCCCTCCTGTCTCAGGTCTGCCAGTTGTGGGATATCACTCCAGGTGGCAAATACCAACAAATTTTACATTGGATTGTCCATAGCTGAGTGCCAAACTAGGTATTGGAATCTGAAATGTTTTCTTTCGCATCCATAAAAAGGTCACAGCGTGGTGATTCATATCTGTGTATTTGACAGTTCTTCACTTGGTAATATTTTCCTAATCATTGTGTGGAAAGGTTAGAATATCGGACTGGATCTGCCGCAAGGAGTGTACACATGCGCTTTGTTCTGAAGGATCAAATTATCAGCTGGACCGAGTTTACAGCTGAACTCTACAGGAGTGTTGGGTTTTTGTTTTATGCTGGTGAACAGGCCTATTTTAAATCTTTAATTTATGCAATGTGGCAATTTTAGGATAGAAGCTGGCACAGGAAATACCTCTGTAGCTAGGATTCCCTCTTCCTCGGTATTGTTATAAAATAAACTCACAAAGGCTCGTGACATGGCTGTTTAACATTAGAATCAACAACAAAAGGAAGCTTTTTATAGTTACATTTAGTAGGAATTCGAAGTAGCATTAAAAAAGTTATTAGCCTGAACATTTGTTTTTCATGGCTACATAAACTCTTTTTCTTCTAAGCACCATAATTGGTAGCAGGGAAACAATGTTTTTTTCCAGTTAAAATGATAGTAAAAAATGTCCATCTCTCTTAAAATAAATGAATTGCTTGTGTGTTTTCTCTGTATGCCTGTATGTCTTATAGTGACATAAAAAGCAGTCAGCACCTTGAATATTTTACTTCTCTTTAGCTAGAGAAAGTTGTTTTATCTATTATGTATTATAGATATTATTGTTTGCTCCTACTCTGGGGAGTCTGGATGTCTCATAGTGAAGGGTCTCTGTGTCACTTGTCCAGTTTATTTACTCAAAATTTTCTAACAGTCATTCTTGATCTTCTTGACCAAGTGGAAACCTTGCAATTTCTATAATCGAGCCTCCGAGTACCTGGCAAGCCGCAGGTACATGGAGAGATGGCTCGTGCAGGTGCTGCCATCACTGGTTTTAGCTGCATTTTTTTGCGACACAGATGCGTGTAAATCTGAAACGCGTGGTGTAGCACCTTTAAACACACATTCAGCTGATTGTTCATCTGGCCAATGCTGAGATTAATTTCTCTCTCTAATTCCTCCTCTGCCGAGGAAGGAATGCTGGTGACGTCGTGACGTGCTACTCCTCATCTCTCTCCCCGTAAATACAAATCTGCCACAGATGGTTCGTAGATGGAAGGAATGAGAGCATTTTCTTAGATCCATAAAATATTTAATTCCTCGAATTGAATGTGGAATGATGACATATTTGCCATTTCCAAAATTTAACTTTATGCTAAGTGCCAGCATTGTAATGGAGCACTCTGGCCGATTCTTAATCTTTTATTCTCACATGAAATTTGGATAAAATGTTAAATTGTTGGAATTATGACTTGTTTACTTTTCCAGTCAATCATCGTGCATGTTCCCAAACTACCCTTGGCCATTTTCCCTCCCTCACACTTGCTTCTCAAACCTGCCTGATGCTTTGGCACAGCTTTTGGCTTACGGCTGGAAGATGAGTGAGCAGGTTTCTTTGAAATTAGTGCAAGTCTGAGGAATGATTTAGGTGACTGCTTTCCCCTTGGCGACTAATAACTGCTCTCTGCATGAGACATTGTACTTTTGGCTCTCTTTCCACCCTGTCCCATAACACAGACATAGAAATCTCATTGTCTCATTGCACAGAAGACAATGGGGACCGAGGAGTACCGTAGTAGAACTCTGTGCAGGCTTTGGAAACTCCTGCCTGGTTTTTCGTGAACACCAGCAAATCTTCCAGAGGAGGAGATGGTCCTTAGATCAAGTCAGAGTGGGAATAATTAAGCAGACCACTGAATCCGTAAAAGACTTGAGGTTTGGTACAAAGATTGCACTCAAATTAGGATCGCTCTCGCTTTTTCCAGACTGCTTGGTTTATTTCCAGAGAGCACATTCCCCGTTGTGTCTAGTTTCTCCTGTCCAATGGCTGCAATCCAAAACAGGTTTATTCTATAATATCATAAAGTCTGACTCACAGCTCAGTTGGTTCAGCTGAAAAAAGAGAGTGCAGAGCAACAAATCAAAAGTCAAACCTCCAGATTTCAGAGCAAGAGATGGAAGTAGGTGCATGGAAAAGGAACAGTCCAGAAGGATGAGAGGAAAAGCAAAGTCAGGGTGTGTAAGGGGGGGGCTTGGCTCTATCTTGTGCTTATGCTCTCTCATACAGCTGTAACCAATTTTACTCCAGTTTCTAATCCTTCACTGTGATTTCCACAACACACAGCTATAAACAGCTACTTCCTGGCTCATGAGAAGTTTTTCATTAAACACAATAGACTGTAATAAAATAAAGTGGATTTTAAATTGTAGGATATAATACGGGATTTTGGGGGCTGGGACTGGGAGAGGAGATTCTCGATTTTAGGAAAGCTTGTGCCACACTGAGCACAAGTTGCAGATTGATTGTAGTCAGTGAAGCACCTTTAGGTGCAGGTGGTTTATTTTTTAGAATAGAGCGCCACTACATTATATTTGCCAACAGAAAGAGTGATCAGGTATCCCCTCCAAGCCAGTCTAGTACTTCCTTCCTTCTCACTCCACCAAACAAAGCAGGTATTTTGGCAAAGTACTTCAAAGTGTTTACTTTTCTGTGAAGGGAAATGAAAACATGCAGACACTCCTGAATGAAATGCTGTTGTTTCAGCCCTTTTGCCATCCACTTGGTTTTGCATGAATGTATTATTTTGCTGATTCATGTATACCCTGTGGGATATAGTGATTCATCATGTGCCCACAGACATAAAAATTAGTAGGAGAGAAAAATGAAGGAGTCTGTTTTCATGTACACATGTGTATACATGCGTAGACACATACTCCTTTTGAAAGAATTTTTTTGCAATTTCAGTAAATGCCAAGACAAGTCATAAATGTGGACCAGAATTTCTGAAAAGGATTACATACATATATCCTGGAAAAAGTCAGTGGCAGCCGAGTGATTCCATTTTAAATCTCCTGTATTAAGTCCTTGCTAATTGAGATAGAAATTTTTAAAAAAATAAAAATTAAAAAAGCCATCTCACTCTTAAGGGAGATTTTTCTCTACTACTGATGCAGACTTCTGCAACTTTAAAGGCAGAAGATATTTCTGAGTCGATGCTCATATATAATTATTTATTTATATGACCTCTTGGAAAGTTATTTAAATTTTTCTACTTCCCATATTAATTAAAGCAAAGAGGCATGTTTAGGATTATGTTCTCATCAGACTACAAATCACTTTCTGTGGGATAGTAATAGTTTTTAATAATCCATCTGGACTACTCAGTCTTCCACAGAGGCGAGAGAATGTGGCCAGTTAGGTCTTGTAAAGGTCTAAATTCACTGTAATTGTTAATACATTGCAGAAGTGTTTGTTTTCCACAGATTATACTACCTGGTATGTTTGTATTTTATAATTACTTTTGTAATTACATTTAATAATATAGTATGTGTAGTGTTCAGATGTTCAGGGATTACGCTTCAGACTGATACATTAAAACATAAAATCAAGTGCACTAGTTCACTTTTCCCTCGAGCGTTTTAAGTCATTCTCTGTTAATGCATTTATAAAGCATAGATTAAAGTCACCAAATATTGTAATAGAAATTAGTAGTTGTAGCTTATTTTAAGTCAGACACTTCCACATGTGCAATTTCATTACAGACAAAAAGCAATTCTTTTCCTAGCAGTAAGGTAGTAAAGTTCATAGTAGTAAAATCTTTCTCTTTTCTTCATCCTTTTATTTATTTGGAAAGGATTTCTTTGGAACTCAGACGTTGTCCCCAGAATGGATTTAAAACCTCTTCAGCGCCTGTTTTTGAGAAGGGTTACTCACCCCAACAGTTTATATCCCATATGCAGTTATGGCTCTGGAAAATACCTCCATGCACACGTGCCCCGTGCAGCTCATCTGTCTTTCATAACTCATCGTTAGGGAGCGCGTGCACTGCTGGGATCGCAGTGATCCCGGCCGTGAGCGTCCTGCGTCCCCCAAATGAATATGTCTCCCTTGTCAGACTTGGGAGACTAAAAACAGAGCTGCAGATTGGAGGCTTACTTACCCATGCCACATGTGGGAAGCCTAAATTTAACTCCTTTCCCCCGGCCTTTTCCCTTCTGCATAAATTCTTCGGAGCTGTGTAATTCTGTGTTCCAAAGGGCAAGGTAAAAAGTGGTGGTTTAGAAAAGGCTTAGTGCAATACAAACTCAAGAGGAAGCAGTCTCTGGTGAACCCTCTTTGGTTTTAATGTGGTCTTGGCCACTAACTGTGGTCCTGAAAATGTGATTAGTGGCTCAGGAAGTAAAAGTTACTGCTTTAAAGGAGAAACTGCATCTCACATCCTTCAGGTAGCTCCCCAAGAAAAAGAGGAGTCTCTTAACTCAGAGAAGGGAAAGCTCAGAAAGGCTTTGGGGATACTTTTAAGGTGTTAAGAAGAGATCAGTTCTGACAAAACTGATATAGAAACATTGAAAACAAATGTTATCTTTGCTCTCCTAAAATTTATCCTGTTTACTGCAAAATTGTTGTTTCTTTCTAAGTTTAAAAAAACAACCCTCTTATTACTTTCTCAGATCATACACATGTGGCATTCCCCAACTCCTGTAAACAGCACTTGCTTTCAGTCCCATGCGCCCACAGAAGTTGCATCATCTCACGTTAGTCGTGCTGGGATGGTGAAAGGACTGTGGTACCATACAGGTGCTGGGCAGGCTGCAGGAACCGGTGGGGAAACCTCTTCCTGTGCAAGCAAGGTTCTGAGCTATGCCAGAAAAAAGTGTCTTTGTAATGACACAGCTGCATTCCCCATCGTGGGCTGTCCGCAGCTGGAGGGGCTTTGATGAAATCACATTTCCTAACTTCCAATTCAGAAACAGCACGTAGGCCTGGCCGTGAGGTACTTTGTGTCTCAGTGGTGTGGTGCAGACCCAAAGAAAGTGAAGGACACAGCTCCATAGTCTAAAAAACAATCCTGAACACAGATTGAGACTCGAGCAGTAAGTCTCCTCCTGGGCTTTCCCCAAATCCACAAGAGTTGCAAGACTGATACATCAGTGTGCAGGACTTCTCCCTACACTCCTGTGCTTGATGGCATTCCTCGGCCCATCTCTGATAGGGCAAAGGAAGAAGAACCACAGAAAACATGTTTACAATGTTCATATATGCAGAGGAAGGAAAAAACCCCTGGAGTATGAGGAGCAGAGTCCTTTCACCTTTCAGCTACCCAGCACGACATCCGTACTTACCAATGAGACACCTTCTAGCATGGGATGATGAGAGAGAGAAAGAGGCATGCTGAGGTGTAAAAGCAAGACTACATTATGCCATATAAGTGGGTTTCGAGTCCCCTTGCATAGTTGGTTCACATTTTGCCACTATAAGGATGGGGAGAAAGAGAAAGAAATTCCTTGGGTCTACTCTAGAACGGAATTTAAAGCCAGTTTAAATATGTTGCCAGTTCTTTGTGATTTTATTATTATTTGTACTGGAGGTAAGATCCAAGGATATGGATAGTCTCGAATAAAACTTTGAAAAAAGCATGAGGGTTGAAATTTTTCTGCATCTATGAAGGACTTGACAAACATATCATGAGCAGCAAGGTAGAATAATTTTCCCCTGGCAGCCAGAGGTCAGAAAACCATGCCAGTGCCTCCAGAGAGGCACCTACGGCTCCTTTGCCAGTGCCCGAGGTGGATTTATAACACAGGAGAATGCTGGCAGGCGGGTGGGAACTACTCTGTTTCCCAGCCAGCCACACAAGTGAGAGAGGGTCCAGATTAATGCATCCAACAGGGCCCTGGAGCCCCTTGGGTGCCCAGCTGCTGCCCTACCAGTCCTTTGCTGGCCAGTCCTGCTGCACAGCAGAGCTCTGGGCTGGCAGAGACAATTTCAAGTGTTTTTCAGACTGGCTCCTGCCCCAAACTGCCCTTGTGAGGACTGTGTCAGACCAGCTCTGCTTTGCACGGCAGCATTCAGATCTCTGATTGAATCCTGGCAGCTCGTGTTGATAGGATAAGGATGTGCTACAAGAATTCAGCTTGTTTCGATGCCTACAAATAAATTAGATTTACATTCAGTGTCAGCTTTCTTGAGTGGGGGAAGTCATTAGAGAAAGGAGTGACTTTTCCTTTATAAAAGAGATTGGAGGAATAATGATCTTGTTCTCTTCTTTACCAAGAAAACTGCTGCAGATGGGAAGCGACAGGAGATCATTGTGCTGGACTCAAAGCGAAGCAACGCCATTAATATTGGCTTGACCGTGTTGCCCCCTCCCCGCACCATCAAGACTGCTATTTTGAACTTTGACGAGTATGCCTTAAACAAGGAAGGAATAGAGGTAAGAAAGAATAGTCGACGTCTTCAAGTCTGCATTTTCAATACTTTTTTTCCCCATGTTGCATATGGTACAGGCCAGACTGGTCATGGAAGAGGGAGAAGGGGGTGTATTATGTCATGTCTGAGCGTCAAAATTTGTGAAATTGGTGCAGTGGGCTCAGGAGCTTGAAGTATTGTGAGGCCGGGCGTGCTCAGTGATCATAGATTATCTGCTTTGTTTGAGTAGCAATGGTGTTAATTCCTGTCAGGCTTTTCAGAGTATTATCTGAAGCTTGACTGAAATATTGCGGGCAGCAAAAATAGGCAGTGAGTTACTAGGGCTGATGCAACTGGTACAGGGTTTAGTAAATTTCATGCCCAGCTAGCTGTTGGAGTCATTCTAGATTGTATATCTAATGGAAAACAAATACAGTGACTGCTTCTGCCCAGAATAGCATTTCTATGTTACTGTTGTTTGAAGAAAAGCAGTTGGTATAAAGATTACAGATGATGTAATTTTTACCACTACATGTTTGACTTTGCAGATATTCTTACCAAGATCCAAGATGAGCTCTGTTTATTTTTTTTTTATCAAAACATTTTTCTTCTATGAAGTGTAAAAGAAGCCTGTGGCTCCACTGTTTTTTTCATTATGGTTGTATTCATTTCAATTTTTTTTTTTCCAATAAGCCTGTATCATCTAGTAAGAGTGATCTGCACAACTACAAATCTCGACCAGTGGCTATCAGAGGTCATATATTAATTCACAGTTACCTTTTAGTGGTTTGACACTGTGTTTCATGATTTCCCCCTTTCCACCTTCACCTTGCTGACTACAAAAGAAAATGAGAAAAGCTTCCTGGAATGAAAATGGAGTTGCCAACAGTTACATGCAAAAGAAATGCTTAAGGCAAAAGATCTTTCTAGATAGAAGGCAAGGCCTGATTTATCCTTGCTAGAATAGAGTTTCTTCCCAAAGCTATATTACTTATTTGCTATATGCATACTTCACTCGTTTTATGAAGGTGACAAATCACTCTAAAAAAGTAATTTTTCATGACCCAGCCCATGTACCCACCACTGCAGTCTGTTCTACTAAGCTTTAAAGTGTTGGAGAGAAGTACCCCTCCAGCCAAGCCCAACTCACAGCCAGCCAGTTAGATCTCAGTGCTGTAGGCAGTGTTTCCATACAAAGTCCAACATAAAATGGCTGACAAAGAAGGACAAGTCTTCATTAACTCCGTGTATCATCTCCTTTGGATTGTGCCCTTCTCTGGCTTCAGGTGCTCTGCACAGCTCGCCTTTTCCTCTGCCAGCATTTGTCTCTGGGCTGCCCATCTGCCAACCACCCGTTGTGGCATCCACAGCTGTGCTTTGTACCACCACACCCTCGTTTGGGTGGCCTTTCCATTAGCTGCCAGGAACCCATAATTTCATTTAAAATATATATGAAGGTGGATTTCAATTTGAAGAGTTCAAGAAACCAGGAAATTGTACACTGCTAATATACTTGCCCAGTGCTAAAGAAAAGGTCTCTGAGGTCTGTCCCCACAGCTTGAAGCTAAGGATGTGAGTAATCCTAATGTGATCTTTCAGGTATTTGAAATCAAGAGAAAGGATAAGGGCAGCAGAGCCCAGGTACTTTGCACTTTGAGGAATAAGTCTTGACTGTCTGCGAAGGATGATGTCCATGGAGAAAAGAGCTTTTTTCCCTCAGTTATATATATTTATTTACTTCTTATCGGGTAAAACCCTACACTGAATTCAGATTCCCTTTCCCAACCCAAATTACAGATTTTTCTTATATCATGTTATCAAGTCAGACCTTTATAGTGATAGAGAGGGGTGGATTGAGCTATGCAGAATTGGCCAGGTAGCATACAGGCTGTTACAAAAAGGCATTATTGTGAGTCCCACTGTTTTCAGCAGCTCCCTGCCTCAGTTTTCCATACTGCCGCTTTGGTCTGCAGTGTAGACACGCTTTGTTTCCTGTGTCTCTTTTCTCTCTTCATTGGCTTTAGCCCTAAAGTTAGCATAGAGGGAAGAGAGGTAAGTTTTCTGGTTCATATCTATCTAAATATAAGGAAATAATTGGTAGCCACTTTGAATGAATCAGTAATAGTGTAAGAAGCAGCTTCATTTATTAAAAAACCCACAGATGATAAAGCAATTTTCTATATAATGTAATTGATAGGTTATCTCTGGGTTGATTGAGGCAGGACTGGTATGGAAAAAAATTATGCAATTTGCCTAAGTAATAAAATTGTATCACAGTGGATACTCAAAAGCCTTTCTGAAAGCACAGTAATTGTCTAGAAGAGATGTCACATCCAGTGAGCAGAAGAGAGAGGTGTGAAGAGAGCAGGAAAAGAGATGCGTGCGGTGACAACATAACATTCACTGCTAAAATTTCAGAGAAGTTGTAATTTAGGACCGTCTTCAGCTTTTGTCAGATCCAACACGGAGCAGAGCACCAACAGTGTCAAAAGTCACCTGAGCCGTCCTTTGCCTTGGCAGTGAGCTCTGTGCTGTGTCTTTTGCTGGGGAGCATCACCACTGTCATGTGAGTGTGCGTGTGGCTTTAGTTGTGCACCTTGGTGGATTAAATGGTACCTTAAAACTGACCTTAGCGATTCCTTTAAGGTCAGTAGACTGAAGCAGTGCTGGCAGTAGTGCTAGCAAGAAGGCAGGGATGCAGTGGGCTGCAGGCTGCGAGTTTGTGACAGCCCAATTTATCATCATCACCAATTTATCATCACCATTGATAGACCAGTAGGTCCAGTAGAGCCTCCACTGCTACCTTACATCCTGCTGAATGCTGCTTTGCTTTTGACATTGAACTCTCGTTAGTAATCCATACTTTATTTTTTAACTTGGAAGATATAACTAAGTGGAAAAAAAATCCTCCAGTTATTTTAAAGCCCTCTATTCCTAAGTATGTTGCGTATTTTTAGGTTTTAAAGCGGTTAGGTACTCCTGAGCTGTGAAAAAAGGCAGGAAGTGGGGCCATGACACTAAAAAGGCAGATGTAGTCCACTTAGTATGCAAAGCAGGCACTGTTTAAGATGTATTTTGAGAGGAAAGCACATTGTGTGTTTGCAAGCATGAGCCAGTCCAGCAAAAAAAAAATTTGCCACCTTACATTTGCCAAAGTGTTTGTGTTTTCCTTTCTTTGAAAGCTTGGCATTCGTTGTGTTCAAACAGCTTGGAGCTCACTGCAGAATAAAGAACTGCCTCCTAGCATGGACGAGGTCTTGCTCTGAGTTAAGAAAAAGAGGCAAGCTTTAAATCCTGGCACCTAATTTTTATTTAACCGAGGCAACTGCAAGAAAGGAGTCCAACAAACCAGTCCTTGGTGCTTGACTGTAGCGAAGGAAATGAGTGGATCTCTCTATAAAGGGCTGCTCAGTAAGGAAACATGGATCAAAACCAAATTATACCAAAGATTGTTATTAATTTAGCAGAGAAATTTAGGGCAGGAAATTAGCATGGGTTGTTTTCTGCTTTACAATATAGCTTTGTGATGCTACGCAATGTTGATTGCATTAATAGGTATAGTTTTTAGTAAATCTTTGAAATGAAAAAAATCTCTCTAGGTGTGCTACGCCTTCCATACCCATAGTAAGTAATTTGAAGTCTGGGTGTCTGGAGTGGCTAGGTAGCCCTGAGATGTAAAAAGGGGTAAGAAGTGAGAGCTTGGTGTTAAAAAGCCAGATGGTGACATGTAAAAACAAAAATCAAAATTTGATTTTTGGAAACAAGTAAGGTATTTACATTTTTATTATTCTTGTTGACATGGTACATCAACATTTGCAGTTTCCCATTTGTTTAGCTAATGCTTTGTAGGAGTGTGATGGGATGTTTCAAATGATGGTAGCTCGTGTGACCTAAGAGAACACCTTTTTTCACAAGTCTAGACAGAAGAGAGAAAGGCCTCAGTGGTGCCTTGCTGGCCAGACACCCACAGTCAGCATATCGCAGCCCTAATCTGTTTCAGACTTTATTTAAAGAAAAAATGCCACACTTTCTCTCCTTGCAGCAAACCAAAAAATCATCTGCACTTTCTGTGACCAGCAGTGACACATTCACATACTTCTGTAGAGAGCTGAGGAATAGGAGTGGTCTGACTGAGGCAATGGTGTCAGTTCCTGATTTACAGGGATGGCCATCAGTGTTTTAGATGTAGTTCCTTCTCAGAAGTGGGTCATTTTTGGAAGAGTTATAATAAAATTAGTGCAGGCAGCCTCCCTTACGGTGAAGTTCTGACCTTCATAGGCTGTTATATTTTCTTAGAGTTTCTACAGGTAATGCAAACCAGCAATGGGTCTTGTTAACAGCTGCCTGGGAAGCTGAAATGTGAGAGACCCTTTTAGGGGTTGGATTGTCTTCTGAGGCCTGTCAAATACCTGGTGAAATACCCACTAAAGTGTATTTGGTTGTGCAGCTTATGTATTTTTGGTCCTCGAGCCACAGAAAGCTTTGGACACAGCAATAACAAACAGATATTTGAGTTACCAATTTTTTCAGTCTGTTGTTCACCTTGTAAGATCAGTTGAAACCAAACACAAAAGACAAGACATCCCTGCAACCTCATCAACTGAAAAAGCCCCAGTATGTCATGAAAGAGAAAACTTAAGCACCTCATTTCCTCAGAGGCTCTGGGCTGTTTGCTGTCACTGGTTAGGTGCTTCCTTGCATCCCACACTGAGGCCCATGACCCTCAGCCATATGTTGCTTTTGTAAGTCTTTCCTCTTAGGAACTTCTGGAGATTATACCTCAGGATGGCAGAGTCCAGGAAATAAGCAGTTCAATCCCTTTGCTGAAAGGACAAGCAGGTGGCTGGGTCAAGCAGTTCAGCAGCAAAATAATTAGGATCCATTATCTCATGAAAAATTACTTATTTTCTGCCATTATTTGTGCACTGGTTTTCCTCAAAAAATAAGACTCTGGCCCAAACAGTTGTGTGAGAATACATGAAGGTGAAATACACGTGTCACACATGTTAGAGAATTTGAGCATAGGGTTTGTTAATAACCAATTCTTCTTTAATTGACCTGAAGGCTGCTGACACCACCTCAGTTACAAGAAAAGACTGAGGGAGCTGGGCCTGTTCAGCCTGGAGAATAGCCAACTGAGAGTATCAATGTATTTAAGTATCTGAAGGGAGGGTGCCAAGAGGGTGGATCCAGGCTCTGCTCGGTGGTGCTGAGTAATAGGACAAGAGGTAACAGTGAGAAACTGATGCACAGGAAGTTCCACCTGGATATGAGGAAGAAGTTCTTTATTGCACAGGTGACCGAGCACTGGGACAGGTTGCCCAGAAAGGGTGTGGAGTCTCTCTCACTGAAGGTGTTCAAAAACCATCTGGGCACAATCTTGTGCCATGTGCTCTGTGATGACCCTGCCTGAGCAGGGAGGTTGGACCAGAAGTCCCACAGTGGTCCCTTCCAACGTAACCCACTCTGGGATTCTGTGTACTGGGGAGAGCAATATGAACTAATAACTGGACTCAAAACAATTTGTGATTTAATGGTCACATCAGGTGCCAGTAATCTTCTGCCCTGCTGTGATTTTATGCTACTTTTACTGTTAGTGTCGTTTCAAAAAATAATAGTAGTAAAAATTTAAATAATAATAAAGTGGCAGATGGTATACTCATCAGTTTCCAGCACTGAACAAATGGCTCAAATTAGTCATAGAGTGGAAATCAAGAAGAGGAGCATTTCACCACTTGCTCAGGGGGGCACCACGGATGATGACCACCAGGATCAGAATTATTTGCCCAAGCAGATGAGAAGTGCTGGTGTAGGTCGTCATTATGGGGGCACTAGCACCCTGGATGGTGTAAGACCTGCCAGCAGCTCTGGCCCCACCAAGGCATGACTTTCAGCAGCAGGGCTGATCCTCAGCAGCTGGCACCACAAGCACAGGCTCTTTTGCTTGGCATCCTCTGTTTCACATAGTATGGTACGCAGCTCAGCAGCCTCGCACAACTTGGACTTGAATGCTTTTTGCCAGCTCCATCTATCTTGTGATGTTTATATAAAGCTCAAGGAGGAGGAGAGTCCCTTTGGAAATAAAGCTTACTGTTTCTTTGCTCTCTTTCAAATGCCCCAAAGCAGTGCAAAAATCTCTGGAGTGAAGGCACTGCCCCACCACAAAATACTTGTGGGATCCCTGGGTCGGTGCCAAAAGTCCTGGTTATTTGTAGGAGGCAATTGAGAATGCTGCTGCAGTGTTAGCCTTCAAAAATGAAGAAGCAAGCCAGAAGCATTTTTACATCCATCACATGGCTACTGCTGAACTCTCCATGTATGGATGTTCAATATGACCCTATTTGCCAGCTGCCCTGTCTCAGCTGAGGGCGTTGGCTTTCTCTTGTTGTGGAAGAGAGGAGTAGGCACTGAGATGCCTCACTCCTTCAAGGGACACTGCAAAACACCTTTCTTTATGAGTTTCAGGCTCAGTCTGGTTTTTTTAGAGACTTTTTTAGATGAGTATTGGTTCAGCACTGAGCAATGCCATGAAGCAGCTACTTATAAATCTAGTTTTATGTTAGGTATGACCCAAGTTACAGACTTCAGCATGTATGGATGGATGGATGGATGGATGGATGGATGGATGGATGGATGGATGGCACATCTCAAAATCAATACACAAATTCTGTCAATTGGAACAGGTGTACATCAGAATATTTTACCAGCAGTCCTTTTCAGGCTAAGGAAAAGCACCAGAGTGCATTGAGGGAATTTCCTCCTCTTCTTTTTTTTTACCTCAGATACTAATTTATTAAGGTAGAATCTTGCAATGTCCAAGCAAGGAGGCTTTTTTTGTTGTTGTTGTTTATAACAACAAAGAGCAAGAGGGAGAGAGACAACAGAAAGAAATGCTTCTTTATTTATGTTTATGGAAGTCAACAGAAGAAAATGGACAGCAATACAAATGCTGTGGCTGAAATTAAGTAAGTCCCAATTCAACAAATTGAACATTATTTGCCTGCTTAACTCTTGTTCTTTGCCTGATTGACCAGGAAAAGTCCCTTGCTCTCCATCCCCACTTAGCTCCAGTGCCGTACAAACAGCCGGGGGAACTATCGGTACTGGAAGGGGGCAGTTGTGCTGCTTTGATGAATTTGCTATGTCCAGTGTTGGAACAAGGCTGTAGTTTGGATTGGCAGGTCTGATAGCTCTTTGGCTGTATTTTTATTATTCTCTCCTCCCCTTCAAAACAGCCTCTATCATTATAGACGGCTACAGCAAAAACATGTCATTCCTCAGATGAATAAACATAAGTTGTGTTAAAAATCTGCTTTGCTTTAAGGAGGCATTGATCAGTAGGGTAGAGACCTCAACTTCTCTGATGCCTTTATGTTGTTTTGCTTTTCTTTTTATTTTGAAGTGCATTTATTGCATTAAAAACTGATTCAGAAGCAATACCTTAGAGAGCAATACTCTGGGAAGGAAAGCTGCCACATTTAAACAAGCTTGTAAAATCCATGAATTAAAGGGAAAATTTTAATATTTTGAGCCACACTGACAGCAGAAACTGAAAATATTGAGATCCTTTTTCAGATAAAAAGAAAAAAAGGCCATATGTTATGCAATGCATAATTCAGCTTTAGATTCAATGTTTGTGCCTTGGGAAGTTGTCAGTTAGGGTGAAATCTTTAGGAATGACCTAGTAAGCTGCCATAGTTTCCATGTTCCATAAGAAAAACAAAACAGACTGAACAGAAAGTAAGAAATTATGGGAACAGCAAGGGACAGGCGTCCTCAAGTTATTCTTGTATACTTACGAGTGTGCTGGGAGATTTGTAGATACTGGGGCTAAAAGGGACCTTGAAATCTGGTCTGACTTGCTGTAAATCACAGGCCACAAAACTGTTCTCCTTCTACCCTTACTTCCATATGTAATTTGCAAAAAGATGTTAAGTTCTGACTTAAACATGTGGAAGTTGATGAGATCAGTCCTGACCAATCTCCTTTCGTCTCCGTCAGTGTTTCATCCCGTGATTAGCCATATCTACTGAATACAGATTTTAAAAAAATAAAAAGGCATTTTAATCCAGATACATTTTTAAACAAACTGCAGGTGTGTGAGACATCAGTCCTCGTTTTGCTTCCTTGTGCATTGAGGTAGTTCTTGGTTCCAGCTGTGCTGTCCTAATTTAACAGCCAGGGACTTGAGGACTTCTGCTGTGGCTGCTGTGGGGTCACCCAGCAGCCAGCCCTCACACTCCTCTCAGCCCCACCACTGATGCCTGCCTTTTGTCTCCCTATCCAGAAAATCCTGACCATGATCCCAACCGAGGAGGAAAAGCAGAAGATCCAGGAGGCACAGCTGGCGAATCCCGATGTCCCCCTGGGCAGCGCTGAGCAGTTCCTTCTCACCCTCTCCTCCATCAGTGAACTCTCCGCCAGGCTCCAGCTCTGGGCTTTCAAGATGGACTATGAGACAGTGGAAAAGGTGAGGGAAAGGAGGGAGTCGGGTGGAGACTCTTCCGAGGCTTTGCTTAATCTTTCTGTGACCTTGGTATTAAATGGACATTTTGAGGAAATGGTAAATGGGTCACTTTTGTTTCGGTGGCCAGCCAGGAAACAGCTAAAATGATCCTTCATAAGCTCTTCCTTCTATAAAAGAAAATTAAGAGATTATGTCTTCCTTCCTTTAATTAGTCAGTAATGATATTGAAACAAAGAAGAGAGCTAAATCTTTGCCACATCTTCTCCACATGTTGTTATTCAGGAAATTCTTACTTCAGAGCAATGAGAATTTTTCTTTGGTAAAGATTGAGTGAGGACTACTGTATTCAGTCTTATATCATGAGAGTATTGATCTTGCATCCATTTGAGCTAAGGAAAACACCATCCACTAAGGTTTTTTTGTTTATAGCTCTCAAAATTCTAAACAAAAATAAGACAGTTCGGCTTAGTCACAGACAGTTGTTGCCACCTTCTCCAGGGATGGCATTCATGCAAAGAACACTGTAATATTGCAGTCGGGGTGTCTGTCAAGAATGATGAATCACGGGCAAAAGTTTTTCAAAAAGAGAGTAAAATTTTAGTGCATAGATGAAACAGAATGAAACTGTGTAGGGGATTTCAGGTACTTGGCTGCCTTTCACCAGATCTTTCAGGCCCATCTCTGCACGGGAGCTTCCTTCTGGCTGCGCTTCTGGTGCATACCCCTGGCATTGCCCTTAAAGCAGCTCTCTCCTCTACATGTTAGTTTTGTATATTTATCTCTGCACACAGGTGTGTATTGAAAAGTCAGTATAACTTTGTGTGATGTGGATTCTAAAAAGTGGGACATGCTTGTGAAAATGCCATATGTTTACCTAGCAATGGTTATTTAATGAGTTGTGCAACAGTGGATTGATTTGCAGATGATACTGTCAAGATTACTCAGCCTCTGCTTAATTTTCTTAGATGTTAGGAAATGCAGTCGCACTAATCACACTCAGGATTTTTAATTGGAATGTTTTAGTCTTAGCCATTTACATTTCTAACTTGTATAGCAAAATGCTTGTATCTGGCATGAATACTTTTTTGCCTGTTTATTTTTTTTTTTCACTCTGGTACAGCTATTTT
Organism: Mohoua ochrocephala; assembly: GCA_013398855.1. Taxonomy (NCBI): domain Eukaryota; kingdom Metazoa; phylum Chordata; class Aves; order Passeriformes; family Acanthizidae; genus Mohoua; species Mohoua ochrocephala. The sequence continues at coordinate 81,052 of VZTA01008232.1, forward strand.
TTCTGCTTTGAAGTTACCACAAGGCTAAATGTTACCTCTCACATAAACTGAGTTAGCTTTAGCTGTTAATCTCCACATATACCTAGAATTTCTAGTGTGATCTCAATCAAAAAGCAACATTTGAAGCACTGCTAAAAGCTAAAGGAATTGATCGTTTTCCTGATGCTTTGCCACAAAGTTAGTTAATTTATTGCCAGCTAAAATCCATGTAGAATGGATGCTAGTACAAAATGTCTCAAATACTTAAATTACTCAAAGAAGCAATAGCTGCAGTGAAGATAAAACCAACATTTTTATCCCTGTTTGAAGGTAGACAGGACTAAGCACAGTACTTAGCATAAAATGGTAGAGGAATTTAATTAACATGTGGTGACTGTGATGGAGTAAGAGGAACACGTGATAAGCCTAGCAGACAAGCATAGATAGCACAGACAGCTCAGGTCTTAGCTGGGGGAGGAGGAAGAAACGAGATCAGACATCAGGGGTACACGGGAGAGCGAGCACCCGGGTGTCTGCAGTAGCAAAAGGTTAAGGTCAGAGTTTAAGCTCCAGGTAACCAGTAAACATGCGTGTCATTTAGACTGAGGGAAGATACTGTGAGCATATTCAGTTTGCTTAAAATGAAGTAGTTTGCATTAGTGATTACGGTAATAAAAGAGACTCATGAGCTGCTAGCATTCTTCTGTTTGTGAAACTATGTTTCTGCAGAAAATCCATCTGCAAAAAGGCAAACCTTTCATGAAACTTAGGTCCCAAAATCACTTAGCTCCACGGATTTTGTCTTTTTTTTTTTTAGTCTGGCATTTGCTGTATTTTTTCTTTTTAAATCTTATTTTATAATAAGGAAAATTCATAGCAGTTCAGAATGCACTCATATTATTTACCAAGTCACACATATATTTTATGTAAGATATGAATGCTATTATTTCCATGAGGCTGGAAGTTTTAGATGATCCCTGATATCAACAGTGTGAAATACCTGAGTTATTGGTAAGACCAGGGTTCTCATACATGAGAGTCTTCTGCTAACCTGCCAAGAACAGTGTTCTACCTAAGCAGGTCTTAGCTTCATCTCTGACAACCTGAAAGAAAAGAACATGAATTGTTCAAGAAGTGAGTTGAGTGTTGTATTGTTTATGTTCATGAAAAGCTTTCCAGGCATAATGAGAGAAATCATCTTTCTTAGCTTGAATTTAATTAACTAAAGCAAGTCAGGGTACATTTGTAGGGAGCATCCTCAGACTGTGAGGGGCTGAACTGGATGAATGAATACTTACTCTTTGCTCTCTATAGAAAACAAAAAAAGGAAAGACCCTTTCCAAATTATTTGCTTGATAATGTGTATGCTGCTTTGAAATGTTACCTTAAATGCCTACCAAAGGTCATCAGTGGAACGGTAATTTTTCTCACCTTTCTTTTGGTATCCTAGTTTACATGCACAGACAAAAGAGGTAAAAAAAGTTACACTGTGTTGCTACTCATTCCTCATATGGAACTACTTAGGATGTAGATATTGTCAAATTTTATTATCTCAAAGGGTCTTAGAAAAAGGAATAGAAACTTTGGTTGTCCTAGATAAGATTTTTTTAGAAATTAAGGTTACTGCAGACAAATATATCCTTTTTGCTGACAACTTAGAAGATCACAACATTAATATAAGCAGGTGTAGAAATGAGAAAAGTACGGTCAGTTAAGTTCATTTGTACATGTGCATCAAACGTTTATCAGGCATTATGAGATGGCTTTCAGACAGAAGTTCTGGACCAATCCTCAAATTTCATTCAAACCTAATTTTTAGCTGAAAAATAAAAATGTGGCATCTAAGGATATGAGGTTAGCTCTGCCTTATCTATCTGCCCTCTTTAGGTAGAAGGTGAGTTTTATAGGAAGCAAGAGTGAGTAAATTTGAAAAAAACCCCAGAAATTTGTCTGATTGTTCAGTATCTTGCACACTCTTTTTTATTGTTTTTTAATCCTACAATAAAATAAGAAATAAAGAGTAATTATAAGTGTGTACGATATGCAAGAAAGCCTGAGCTCAGATAACTTGTCTAAATAGCTAAATGAAGGGCTCAGCAGGGCCTGCTTTGGAAGCCTCTTATGCCACCTTTTTATTCACCTGGAGAATGTTTTAAATTAATCTTTCAGGAATGTTTTTTTTGACAGGTTGAAAATTGATCCAAGTAAAATAGTTCAGAAGCTCATGTTTACCACAGATGCAGAGCAGTTTGATTTATCCCATAACGCAACAAAACAAACTCAATCAACCCTGACTTTATAGCAACTCAAAGAATGTTGTGCAGCAGTTTCATGATTTTAGTTCACCTTGATAAAGTCTTGGATTATTTAGCACCTCTCCTCTGATGTGTCAACTGCTTAGCTCACTGTCTCATCTCTTAATTAGTCTTGAATTTGCCATATTCTTTTCAAGAGACAAATTGTTCTGTAGTGACTAGAAATGTGTTTCATTCAGCTTTTATGGTAAAATATCACTGCAGTTGTTGAAGGAGCCGTTGTATGTCTCCAAGAAAGTGAAGTTCTCAGTTACTTTGCCTCTTGGTCTAAAATAGCAACTTAATTTCGGCTTCTTGGCTCATAAAGAGTATAACAGTTTGGGAAATTGGGAAAAAAAGTCTCCCTGCCCGTGGCACAGGGGTTGGAACTAGATGATCTTCAGGTCTTTTCCAACACAAACCATTCTATGATTCTGAAAAGAATGCTGCTCACGGATGCTTAGAATGGCATTTGAAGATAGAAACAATGTGAACTGTTACTGTGCATACAAAATAAATAACCCTGGGCCTCACACAGAGACACAGAAATAAGCTCTGTCAACTCAATTACCCTCACTCTCTTCCTTTGAACTCTCTGATGTAGTTCACTTCCTGAGGTAATGGAACAGAATTTATGATTTCAAGCCTTATCAGTATGCATATCTATACTCAGATAACATGTGTGGACGGAAGATGCATTAAATTAAAAGATTAAAATGAGACTATTTGTAAAGCTTGATGTTTACAGCAGATTTTTTTTTCAGTTTTAAATACTCAAAAGCACAAAATCATATCTAAAACACAGACGTGGCCATTACTTGAAGAAAGCTGTAGGGTCAAGCTACAAATGTCAAGTCAGCAGGGTTTCTAACTTTTTTCATTTTTTGTTCAAAGATTAGAAAAAATAGTTTTAAGAAGCTTTTTTGTCAGTTGGGGCTTGGGTGAAATGCAATTTAACTGAACTGCAGCAGCATTCTCCTGTTTGGAATCACAGGATAGTCCCCAGGACAAGTAAGGCAATTGCATACATAAAGGAACAACAGTAGGAAAATATTTTATGTATTTTTGTGCTGTCCTTGCATGTGATTTATTAGCTGGAACGTGGAAGAAAGCCAGCACACATGGCCAGTTTATACTCTGCAAGACGCCAGTTCAGGAACTTTTTGCAGCAATTAATCTAAACCGTAGAATTAAAAACTAACCTTCGCTTTCTTGTTTCTGTTCTTATGGTAGGAAGTTGCAGAACCACTGCTAGACCTGAAGGAGGGAATGGACCAACTGGAGCACAATAAAACTTTGGGATTTATCCTTTCTACTCTCCTAGCCATTGGGAACTTTCTGAACGGAACCAACGTAAGCCTGATGGCCCAGCATTTCCCCTGCAGCTTTTTCTTTCAAAAGAACAGAAGTCAAAACCATTATGAAAATTGCAACCCACTACTTATTTTGTACCAGAAAAGTAATTTAGGGACTAGAATGTGCTTTTCATTGTGTGTTGGGGTGCTCTTTGCCTCTTTCAGCATAATCTGAAGGAAATGTGGAGCTAAGCACTCTTGTAGTGTAACTCCCTTAAGTGTTGCGTTGATGCTTCCCATTCAAATTGTGAGAACTGTGTCGTGGGTCGTTTCACTGCAGATGGACTGATTTTAGGCCTAGTCTTCAGCAAGTTAAAAATGACTAAAAGCAATAAGTTTCCTCTCCTGTAGGACTCTTCTTCTTTCCCCTCTGCCCCTTATTGGTCATCATTTTTGTCTACTAATCTGCATGGGAAGGAGTTAGCATTTTTATTTTTAATTTCTTTTTTTTTTTTTCCTTTACAGGCCAAAGCTTTTGAGTTGAGCTACCTCGAGAAGGTTCCAGAAGTCAAGGACACAGTGCACAAACAGTCCCTCCTGCACCACGTCTGCACTATGGTGGTGGAAAAGTTCCCAGACAGCACTGATCTTTACTCAGAGATCGGAGCCATCACTAGGTCAGCCAAGGTATGTCCAGTAGGTAAATACATCTATATGTACATTTTTATAACACCTCTTTGAAGTGAAATATTTAAGGTTTTATTCTATTCTTTGATTTTCTGATCCTTCCTGGTTGCAGCATTATTTATGAATGTGTGTTCATTGTGTCATTTGCACTGAATTTCAAAGATGCCAGTACTCCCTCTTCTGAACTTTATTTCTGTCTGTCAGGTGGTTCCCTCGTCAGTGCACTCTTAGGCAGCCATTAGTAATGACAGCCATTTTAATGTTATGTACATTATTAATGTGTAACTATTAGGAACTATTTCCAGGTTAAGACTTTATTTGACCAGTATCTTCAAATATATTTTATTCTGTGGTTTGGGGGAATCTCTTTTTTAAGGCAGATGCCTGATTGTATTTTAAATCCGATGGAAGGAATTAATTTTTTACTATTAAAATTGTTTCCAGAATTCAGCTGTCCTTGAAATACTCGGTTTAACTCACGGAATCACAGAATGTTGGGGTTGGACAGGACCTCAGCATGTCACTTAGTCCAACGCCCTGCTAAAGCAGTTTCACCCAGAGCAGCTTGCAGAAGAACAAGTCCAGAGAGGTTTTGGGTATCTCCAGAGGAGGGGACTCCACAGCCTCTCTGGGCAGCCTGTTCCAGTACTCTGTCACCCTCAATGTAAAGTTTTCTACATTTTAGTACCCCTTTTCAGTCCTCCTCTTGAAAATAATGTTCATGGTTAGGAGTTGGGGAACATAAATAGAAATAAAGGAAACTTGTGGCAGCACCTCTTGTCAAAAAATGGTAATTCACTGGTTAATGCATAGATCTGGTCAATGGCTCGATGTGGCATGGAGATTATTTATTACTGCTGCCAGTAGGCATGATAGAAACACTGTAAAATCACTCTTGAATCTCTTGGAGTGTGTGATTTCGTTAATAACCCTTAAGAACAGTACGTTGCTTGATTAATGGCGTAAACATGGGAGATAACAAATATAAAAATTCTGTTCAGGAGTCATGTCTCATACGGAACTGGTAATAATTACAGCAGATAATTATAGTCTCCATCTAGTCCAGTGTCTTGATGCAGACAGTGGCCAATACCAGCTGCTTGACAGAAGAGCACAGGAAGTTTCTAAGGGGATGAAAGATTTCTCCTAGAAAAATGTTATTTCATGAGCCAATTCTCATTATGTGCATCAAATAGAGGAATTGTTTCTTTTCCAAAGGCCACCTTAGTTGGATGTTGGGAGAGGAGCTGGAGGAGGTGGGGACAAACAAAGCTGTATAATACAATTTTTTTTAAAACTGCAAAAATGAAATCCTATTTTGGCTCCTGTTGCAGTTCTTGCAACAATGAATTCATAATCTAATTTTTTAGGCTGTTCAATTTGCCAGTTTCAAGATTTACTATCTGAATATACTGAACAGTCAAAATAATTTTTTCTCTCTATTTAACAGAATAACTTGGGTTGGAAAGGATCTCTGAAGGTCATATGATCCATCACCCTTTTCAGTGCAAGACCAAATTAAACTAGGCTGCTCAGATCCTTGTCTAGTCTTAAATGATCCTTCTACATCTTTTTTTTTATGAGACCATTTCCACACTTTTCCTCCGTCTTACTGTTTTAGAATGTGTCAGACAATAGTAAGCACAGAATTCCAGTCTCTCCTTATCAATGTTACATCTTACTGCGTTTGTCCGTCCTGCTCCTGCTGCCTTCTCTTAGATGTCCTGAGATTTCCTTTGTGTTCTCTGACTGCTGCTCCCCGTTGGACACCCGTTGTCCCAGGGCAGTTCACAAGGACATCCAGGCAGTCCCCAGAGCTGATGGAGCATTCAGAACTCTCAAAGGAGTCGGATGCTGCAGTGCACTGTGCGCTTCATTGCAGTCTACAGCAGTGGCCATGATCTGCTGAAGGAGATTTACTGCTTATCTCTCAAACCCCTAATAATCTTCAGTCAGGACTAATCTGAATAATTTCCTGCCATCTGTAGATTTTACCCTCTGGATGTGTTTCCTTGTTTCCAGATAATTTTGAAATACAAAGTACAAACCATGAGACACCTGCTGTTAACCCTGTCAACAAATGGGAATCAATGTGTATTCCTTTTTTTCTTTTGCCCTCTTAACCTCACGCTTCATAGGTGGCCTCCTATGAGGCTCTTGAAAAGATTTTGAAATTTAATTTTCTTTACTTACTCTTATCTATTCACTATTTTATAAACATTCAGAATATAGTGGTTATTTTGATGTATTAAGTTTCCTGTCGCTCATCCTTTCAGACAAGTTACCAGATACAGTAATAAAACCTGGAACTCCGCATCAACTTTGCTGCTTTTCTAAGGACAGGTGAAACTTTTGCTATCTTCTGATTCTCTAAGTTACCAAGTACAGTTTCATACATATTCATACTCATTTTAGCCAGCAGCTCAATTTCTTTATTTTAATTGATGTCAGAATTATTGTATTCTACTTGTTTACTGTTTGTAAGATATCATCTCTCTCCAGCATGTGTTTCTGCTAGTAAGATTTCAAACCTTGCTATTAGTTCACCTCTATTAAAAATATAATACAGAAAAATTAAAGGAGGACCAGAGTAGGTTTTTCACTGACATCCTCTGTAGTGAAGTGGGATGAAAAGAAGTCATCTTGTTTCCCTTCTAATTTTTGTCTTCCTCAGTTTCTTTCATCCCCTGTGATCCAGGACCTCCTACATATTTTCTGGTTTTTTGATACCATAAAGGAATTTGTGGCTTTTGTTTTATATCCTTAGATGTTTTCTCTTTAGATTCCATCTCTTTTCTCCTAGTTTTCCTCTTGTACAGCCTATGTTTTAGGCTCTGGTTTATTGCCTTCAGTGAGTTTGGTTTCTCATGTTTGGAAGATTTTAACTTTCTCTTAGGTTTTTGGTTTTGTTTTTGTTTTTAACTTGAGTGATTCTTACTTTCTTATCATTTAGGTGTATTGGTTTCTCATTTTCTGCTTCTTCTCTTTGTTAAGAAGTTATTTCCCTTTGTCCTTAGATTGGGATCAAGTTAATAACTAAAAAGAAAAATTACCACACAAGAGAAGAGCCTTTGTTTTCCAAAATCCTCACCGCTATGTAGTGTACTCTCAAGTGGATCTTCTATTTTTCAGTCATAGAAAGTCGAAGAAAGCTTAACCTACTGCTGTCACCTAAAAAAAAAATTAGGTCTAAGAGCGTGCAAAATTGAGCACAGTCTTTCAGTCTGTGGTTTGCTGCTCCAGTGGCCCTGCCCAAAGCGGACGAAAATCTAAAAAGGCCAGACAAAATCACATTAAGAGAAATTATAGCCTTAACCTTCCCCGTGTCGCCCAAGGTCTCCCTCTTTGGGATGTTCCTGCATGTGTTAAACCACTGATGGATTACTGTAACAAGCTCTATTCCCACTTGATCGTAGCTGCCACAAATCAAGGAGTTAGGACGTGGAAGCCATCCAAGCTGCCCTCTTCAAGGGAACGTTCACAGACGAGGCGAAATCTTGGTTTAGGAAAGCTGACAGGAAAGGAGAACTAATATTTCACTGTGGATTAGGCTGTATTTTGAGCTCCGTTTTGCCTACAAACATCTTTCAGAAACCACAAAGGCTAAACAATTTCCATCCTGTAGATAAACAGAGATGCCCCTTCTCCTGAAATGCGCATCATGTAAGAATTTCCTGAGCCTTAGTTCATGAAAAAAACCCAAACACATAAAGAAAACAGGCTGCCTCACCAAAAAGGAGTTAGAAAGACCAGAAACAAAATGGTATAGTTATTGCAAAAACTTCTGGCTTTTTACTGAAGGACTGAAGTCATAAATGACACCAATAAAAACAGACACAAGTGAAAAAATGAAACAAAAAAATAGAATTTTAGATAAATAAAAGCATTTATAAAATCATGCACAGCACTGATTATTTAGTAACCCATGATTAAAATCCCTTGTCCTTTTTATTTTCTTACATATTCTAAGTTGTTTTTTCACTGAAGTTGTACCAGAACTGATATACCTAATGCTGAAGCAGACCCTCAGATTTCTGCAGTTAAATTCAGTTTTGTTCCTAGAAATTTCCTTAAGTGCTGAGGATTGCCTCAGCCCCAGTGTCTTCTCTGCTAGTGAATAAAAAATGTGTCCTTATTAAAAATGTTCATCTTCTCTCTCTAACCCATAAATATTTCCCCTGTGCCTCTGAAAGCTGGCCAGCTCCATAGAGTAAACTATAATTGTCATTTTCTTCCTCTGATTTTAATTTACTTACAAGATGTTAAACTTCTGTCTGGTTTTTAACCCCTCCAGCAAGACACTTGGGCACAGGACCCTTGCAGCTACTAGGCAGTGGAGGAGCAGGCAGCTTTTAAAAGTAAGAAATAGGAAATGTTAGCAGCACGGGAGGGGGCAAGGATTGCTGATAGGAAAGAAGTTAAGATGATACTGAGGCGTACGTAGGGGAGAAGGAAGCCTGCAGCTGCCTGCCCTCCAGGGAACTTGGCAGGGAGGCATGAGGAGAAAGGAGCTGGCTGGAACAGAAGTGCCATTTGACATGCTATAGCTTCTGCCTGATACACTGGAAAGCATAAAGGATGAAAAAGGAGAAAGGATTAAAAAACAAGATAAAAAAAGGTAGGGAAGATCTTTCTACCTCCTGTACTCTTTCAGTGGGGTTTCTCGTGTCTCGCTTGACAGAAAGTATTTGCGTGCAGTTATCCTTCAAGTATGTTTTCCCTACATTATTTCAAACAAAAATAAATGCCAAAAGTCAAATTATTTTCCATGGAAAAAAAAGAAGTCTAGGAATGCAAGGTTTCTTGCCGTCATTCCTTGTGATGCCAGCAGCTGCCCCAGATCCTGGCATGGGCTTGCAGGAGCAGAGGTGAAAGCAGAGGGAGGGTAAGGCCGGTCCTGTTGGCTGCAGGGCATACTGGGGCAAGGGTGATGGAGCTTCCATGGCAAATGAGACTCTGAGGTTCTGTCTCAAAGAGAGCAGGCGAAGTTTAGCACATGTGCCTGATGGCACGGTGGTGTTTCAATAACATTCCAGGTGAAATGACTGCAGGAATTGTTGCAGGTGACATAACACCATCTGAAGGGACCTAGGTCACCACTGTGTGTGGTGTTGCTCCCCTTTGTCTCAGATTGTGGGAACTGCCATATAGCATCTGCAAGAAGATCTCATGTAGTTAGGATATTGTTTCATGAAGTAAAATGCAGTAGAGATGTGTGTATAATTGGGCAGACTCATCTGGTCATACCTCAGTAAGCACCTCTGCCACCTCTGTCCTTTAATTTTTCATTTGTGTGTTGATTCAGGTTTTCTCATTTCCAAAATTATTTTTGCAGGATACCACCTCTTACCCTAGAATTAGAAATGACTGGGCAGAACCTTCTTTATATATTGCTTGCTTTTGAGAGCTGGCATCTCTCTTGCTTAAAATGAGTGCCCACAGTGTGCAAGTCGGACTAACGGTGGTCTTGGGATAATTCTTGTGACACTCGGTGAAGGAAGCCAGTCTGGAAATATTAGAGGAGACAGAGTTTTGAACATACGCCACAGAAGGTCGCTGCTCACAGATGACAGTGTGTTTGCAAGGAGCAATTCTCAGAATTTCCTTTGGCTCTGAACCAACTCAGGAAAAGAGGAAGATTTCATGTTCCCTGCCAGAACGCATCCCTGTAATAATGTGAGAATGAACGGTCTGACCCTAAATTATAAACAGCTCAGACTAGACTGTGGTCTGCTGCAGAAACTATCTTGAACTTTGAAAAGAGAAAACGTGTGTGTGGTTATGTATATCTTTCTATGAGGTACAATAAAATAGTTGTCATTTTATTGTGAATTTAAGGCAACATTTGTCATTGTGAAAGCATCAATCTTCTTTTTAATGCACCTTGTGACTAAGATAAAAATGCAGAGATCCAGGTCTTCCTTAGAAAGTAACTGGATTTTATATGTGCACCACTAAAAGAAACAAGCTATAGAGTATCAAACAATAGAAATCTTATACAAGCATGCTGAGGCCATGTAATAAGTTATTCAGTGGCCTTCAGAGCAAAACTTTAGATACAGTGATTTCGAAAAGAAGTGCTTCATCAGTTTCCATTCGTTTACTTGTTTTGGGGTTTTTTGCTTCAATCCAGTTGTGACATCTCTGACCCTGTTAAGGAGCTGAATGTTAACACAGGAGGCAGGAAACGTGAGTGTATTTAGGTGCAGCATCTTTGAATTCAGGATGGTTTTGTACTTGGAGTAGTGAGGGAGCTTAGCTCAAAGACTAGAGGAGATTTAGCTGGAAGAGGAAACATGTTTGTAAAGCACATTCCAGCTAAGGGAATGCTGAAGAAAAATGACCTCTTATCTCACAGTGGCTGCAGTTGTTTGTGGTGCATGGCAGTGCATACCTGGAGTGGTATATGCTGCCCTGGGGAATATGTACTGGAAGGCACTTTAGGTTTGAGCTACTGCTTTTAATTCCCAGTGTTACCTCAAAGCAGCCGTTCCTCTCTCTCCCAACAAGTAATAAAGCGTGCAATTCCTGTGTTTCCATGAGGTATTTGTGGCCACACAGAGAATTAACATCCCAGCCCAAAGACCAGAAAGGCTCCCTGATCCATGTCCTGCCTGAATGATTGGAGCATGGTCTAGTATTTCGTGAATGAGAAAGTTTTAAACTTTTATACATGGCACGTGATACTGGATGGAGTTGAACTTGAAAAAAATAGGCCTTGTAAGGACCAATGTTCAGGGAACCTGAATGAGCAGAGAAGTAAACACTGAGCCGTTTGATGGTGGTGGCAGTTTTTGAGTCAGGTGAAAACCAGTGAGAACAGAAGCTGTTTGGGCAGTAGGTGTGTCATGAGGTACTGAATTCTCAGCCCAGTGGAATGAGAAACTTGGGAGAATTCTTTTTATTTTTGTTGTTTATGGCAAAGTCATCTGCTTCTATGGTAGCAAGCAGTAAATAGCGATATAAAGTGATTAAAGTGAATGCTCTTGTTTCTGGCATGTGGTTGGAAGGTTTTATTCTTTGGTCTGAGTCATTTGTGCAAAATATGGTGGTGTGTTAAATTGAAAAATAGATTTTTAATTCTAAAGTTGCCCATTAGTGAGTTAGGGCAGCAATTTTCTGAGGCTGACTCTGCAGGGCTTTTGTCACATAAATTAGTCTTTACATCCTGTTTGCATATACTGTGTCTGGCTACTCCACTCTGATGCAACATTGTCTACAAAGGCACTTCTCAGAAGACTGAACAGTGGGCCTAGCAAGAGATTTCACAGATCCTAATAGTTCTGAATATTTTTTAGCTAGTGTGATTGTGAATGGAGAGGAACCTGGCAGGAAAAAGGAGGAACGTATCAAATATATCCCAGAACCATTTAGAAAGTTGCTTTTTCTAAATTGGTTTACAAATTAAAATAAACATTTCATAGTGTTTGAAAGAAAGGACATTCTTATTTTGCATAATAGCCTAAGACTACTCATTCTTTTTCCTGCAGAAAAAAACATGTATTAATTTTTAAAATTTTAGCAGAAGGTAGCAGCAAGCAGGACCAACCAGCGAGCTGTGTGTGTTTTGCACATATATGTACCGAGGAGGAAGAAGAAGATGTGTTTCCCCCTTCCTCCAAATCCTTGGGCCAGATACAACATCTGTATCCTACTGTCCAGCAAGAAAGCTGTAATGACTGTTTCAGATCACTGCTTCCTTTTATTCAGTGGAGCACAGTTACAAAATAATGCCACAGCAATATTTGTCTGATTACCTCCTATGCTGAGCTCTCCTGGAGCCACAACTCATCTGAATTCCTTCTCAGTCCCAGCATGACCATCCAGCTGCAGGCAAGAATTGGTGCATCTTTCCTTTCAAGAAAGAAAGAACAAAAAAGAGGAAGCATGTTTCTCTACTATTATACATCATTAATTCTTTTAGTGAAGTGCTGGAAATAAGCACATAAATCCAAAGGTGCAGTCCATGCTCCCTTGGCAATGCTGTGTGAACTGGTAAAGAGGTAGTATGATATTACATAGGCCTTTTTATGTTTTCTTTATGCATAATAATTGTCATTATTACTCCACATAAGTTTTTGTTCTCCTTATCATATGAACACGTAGTTGTTGATCTGTTGTAGTTGGGATTTCTCATCGCTCTTACTGTTACATTTGTATATAACACCCTAAGCAGAACCACAGACCTGGAGCAGACCAATGTCATGGATTCTGTGTCTACACACAAAATTGGCACTGGTGAAATAGCATTTCACAAAGTATCAGGTGGGGTACCCAATTGTCTCTGAGAAAAACTGGAACTGTAATATTTCACATGAGGATATTTTTGTGTGAGTATACTCCTTTCTGTCCACAAGCAAACACTAGAGAGCTGGCAGACAGAGATTTCATGAAGGTTTGGCACATTCTTTCAGGCGCTGTGCAGTTTGCCTGTGGGAATACACAGGTACATTTATATTGGAGTTCCTGTTTTACTCCTTCCAGGAGTTTACAATTCTGCTTGAGCACACCTGTGCTCCTCAGAGGTTTATTCCAGGAGAGTTCAGGTGGCATTCACCTCGTTGCAGTCTCCTTAGGACTTCCCTAGAGGACGGAATTTTTGTTTGTGCTCAAAAAACTCGTGAGTGTCCCTTAGCCCAACCTGCCATCCCCTGTCCCTGCTGGAACTTCCCACTCTTGTGAATGTGCTGACTGTTGGCACATTTCAAGGGGCCAGGAATTCGCCACATTCCCCACAGATTTATTGTTCTCTAAAGATGTTTCTTGACCCCCTACAGGTCTGAACCTCAGAGCTTTTTAATAGATTAAAATTCATTCTGTCATAAAATGTCGTGAATTTAAATTTCTCAGCTGCAGAGGCTGAGTGGCTTCCTCAACCAAGCTAGATAATTCTTACTAAGAAGACCTAAACCTTGAATTTTCTTTTCCTTAACAGGAATGCTAGTATTTTTCCTCACGTGTGTTTTAGATATACCATCTGTGGAGAGCAGCAATGTGTTTATCATCAACAGTGAAAATACTGACCTGGAAAGGACTTTTTTTTTTTAAACATATGCATTGATATGGATATAAGGAAAGCAAATACCCCACAGCTGCTCCGCCTGCAGGGCTTTTCTGAATAGCAGAGTGGATCAAAGGATGTTTTTATTTCCTTGTGAAGAGGAAAAATTCATCACTTTATAAATCACAGCAAAAACAAATCAAACCAGTACCAGGAGCTTTTTAATAATAATGCATTTCTTATGGCTATCCTCAGTATAGGTCTCAGCAGTGGATGCTGCACACAGCTAAGAAGAGTGAAATAAAACCTGCCCCTGACATTGGTTTTCATTTAGCATTAAGGAATTAACTGGAGTACGAGACTGTAACATCCCAAGCACTGATGTGTTTAGAATCTGAGTGCTAAGTCTGTATTTTATAGCTGGAGTTCATCTGAACTGTGAAGTGGTATTATAAAATAATTTCTTCCTTTCTTCAGAATTCCAGAACATGTTGGGTAGCTTTATTTTTCTCATCTGCTGTGTGCTGTGGCTGGGTCGTTGATGCACTTTGTTGAGTTGTTAGCAACACGTCCCGAGTGTCTTCTGTAGAGTGTCGCGATTTGAACACCTTTTTTGGTTGATGAATAGAGGAGAAGCTCTCACTCACCTTCTGTGGAATGTGTTGGCTTCTGTCCTGATGAATGTTACTGTAAGGTGCAATCATTTATTTTAACTGTGTTGGGAGACTTTCGGAGTCGTTATATGATCTTGTTACAAGCCAGTAAGTTCGTATTGTATATCAAGGGATGAAAGTTAGTGCTGAGATCACTAAACAACACATACTTTCAATAGAGCTTTAAAAAATTCTGGCCCATGAATTTTGTGTTTAGAACTAGATCATCTATTAACAAGTCAGTGCATGACTAGGGAATAGATCCAAGTGCTTCCTAAAATGGAGAATTGTTGGCGGGGTACAACAGTGAGCAGTAAACAGGGTATAAAAAGCTTTGAGTAGTAGAGAAAAGGATTAAGAAAAAGAGAAAGTTTTGTATTACCTCAGAAAGGACTGAGTCATGCAGTTGCTTGGTGCAGACATGAAGTTATTAGCAAGGGAAAAAACACATCACAATATTTTATTGCCCCTTCTTTAGTTGTTAGGCCTCCAAGAATAAAACCAAATATATGTGTATGGGTGTTTCTTTGTTTTCGGTTTTCTTTACTAACATTGCATTCCTAGACGTGGTGTGATAGAGAAAGCTATTTTTTTTGATTTAGCATAATTAATAATGTGAATTGATGTTGTGCTGCCACTACCTTGACCCTTTCATGCACACAGATTGCATTGTTCGGATATCCACGTATACAACCGCAGTGTTTTCACTTCAAGTGTTACCTTTTCCTTTCCTTTCTCTTTTTTCAGGTTGACTTTGAACAACTCCAGGAAAACTTGTGTCAGATGGAAAGACGGTGCAAAGCATCATGGGATCACCTTAAGGCTATAGCAAAGCATGAAATGAAGCCGAGTCTAAAGCAAAAAATGTCTGAGTTTCTTAAAGATTGTGCAGAAAGAATCATAATCCTGAAGATTGTTCATAGAAGAATAATTAACAGGTACAGAATTATACTGGTGACAGCAATACCTTGATAGTAAATGACTTGATAAAACAATAAGTTATGACATCATAAATATGTGTTTTATAAGTGTTTAATGCCCATTCCTGCAAGGAATGTTGCCGGGTTGTATGCGGTGCATACTTTGTTATAGTTTCCATTGAAGAAAGATCCTCAATCCAGAAATTTCTATATTTTTGACTAGAAAAAGCAATCATCCAGGCAATCAATTATTCCCAAGGTGCAATAACTGGGTCTTTTGCCTCCTAGTCCCCAAAAGCTAGCAGCTTTATAATTAAGTTGATAGATTTTCTGTTTACCCCTGGATTTTTTTTAAGGGGGCTTGGCTTACTGTCTGATAAACAAGAATGGACTGTAGCAAAAAAAATGAGGTTTTATTGACAGATTTGTCACATGCAAAAGCTGAAACCAGTCTTGTGCAATGAGTTCCCAAGATGTACGACTGTGTGTTTTATGCTTATACAGCTGAAGGCAGAATTAAGATTCCTCTCCTTAGGATTTGCAGTTGGATTTAATGAAATCGTGAGAGATTTTCCAGCTTCTAGAAAATTTCCAAATTGCTGTGGTCAAAATTAAGAACTGGATTCCAAATGATCCCAAGTTTGTGGGTATACACTTGAGGAGTTGATTCAGCCCTTCTTTTGTTTTTGTAGTGACTGAGGGTTTGTGCCTTAAATAAGCAGAAATCCCAACTGCAGTGGAAAGGAAGTGAATTCATTTGTTTCCTGCTGTGTTTATCATGTGCATTGTACACGTAAGAAAAATATCAACTCTCTCCTCTGATATCCTGCAACTGCTACTGCAGTTCTTAAAAATGTTTTCATAGACTTGCATCTTTCTAGGATTGGGAAGGCTTTTTGTCCTTAGGATGTAGATGCAGTTAAAAGGAATTCCCATACATTTTTTCACATTCAGTGTGCTGCTGTAAATCATGCAGTATAGAAGCAATAGTAAAAATTGCAAATAGTGCAAAAGCTCTGAATGCCACAGAAGCAGTAAAACTGTGAGTTGAGAGTGTCCCAAACTAACGTCCTTGGTAGATAATATAATTTTATGGTCAGTTTTGTGAACCAGAAATTCTTTCCTTCTCGTGTTTGCTAGCCTGTAAATCTGCATTCTTCTTGTCTAGACTTTGCCCAACATCCTAACAGCCTCTTTGAAGTTGCTTAATACAAATAAATAGAATTGAAACTTAATAAATATTTTTTCTATAACTGAAATGAAATTGGTCATTCACGTGCCAAATTAGTCATATAAAGTGATGGAGTTCCATAAACATCTTATCTCCTGCATCAGCCTGGGAAAGTAGACTGGGATGAAGTTATCATAGGCTAGACTTTCATGGTTTTAATTATAAAACATACCAATGTTATGCAAAGCATCCATGAAAATTCTGTAGCACAAAGGAAATGATGGGAGCTAGTAAAGTAATAAATGGATTCAGTGAAATATAGTGTTGTTGTTTTTTTTTCCCAGAGACCATCAATAAAGATTTTTTCCCATTACATGTTTAAACCCATTGTTTTCCAGGTTTCACTCATTTTTGTTATTTATGGGCCATCCTCCCTACGCAATACGTGAAGTCAACATCAATAAGTTCTGCAAAATTATTAGTGAATTTGCTCTGGAATACCGCACAACCAGGGAACGAGTTTTGCAGCAAAAACAGAAACGAGCTAACCACAGGGAAAGAAACAAGACCAGAGGGAAAATGATAACAGATGTAAGTGGCAAATGGGATCTCCCATAGCATGGATTTTTAAAACTTTCTTTCTTTGAATGTGGTATGTGAAGTGTTGTTACTCTATTTTTATTCTTAGAGGTCCTTCTGCTGTAAGTAACAAACTCTCTTCTCTTAGAAGACAAAATTTGCAAGTCCTTGATTGTGTATATTTTCTGCCTCATACAAGTGTATAGGATGAGAACAAACTGAAATTAATCATCCAAAAAGAGTTTCTCTGTGTCTTGCACAGGCAGTGTCCAGAATGTCTAGAAGACATTAGGAGTCACATGTACCTGATCAGCCAAGAATATGAAAAAGAAAAAAATGCTAGAAATTAGACTCCTAATTGAGAACATTATTTAGATGATGAATCATTATAGCCATTTAAGTGATTGCAACCAAATTTTAATGGATTTTTTCCTCCATCTTTGAATATTCTAATATA
Organism: Mohoua ochrocephala; assembly: GCA_013398855.1. NCBI lineage: Eukaryota > Metazoa > Chordata > Aves > Passeriformes > Acanthizidae > Mohoua > Mohoua ochrocephala. The sequence goes on from VZTA01008232.1 coordinate 98,088, forward strand.
ATCTTGAGCCTTGATATTTTATCTATTTTTATGTCTGTATATATATATACACATATACATATATTGCATGGGCATGCACAGCCATTTTCTTCTTAACTTTAAAGCACAGACCAGCCAATTTTATGGCAACAGACTGCTTTGGGATTCTGAAAGGATAGACAAATTTATGTCCACAGTAGATGTTACTCTGCAAGCTTTTTGACTGTAAGATTGCATACTCATAGAATAAATTAAAATAAGATTAGTTTTCTCAGCATAGTAAGATTTAAAATCCCCTTGATTTTTTTCTATTTTTTTTTTAAGTTGATGTAGTTTGACTCAATCCAAATAAAGTTTTAAGAAGTGCCAGTACTTAATAAAAGTTTCCAGCTGTCTCAAAATCCAAATCTGGAGTCTCAATTAGATGCAAGTGTTTCATTGCATATGAAGCTACCCCTGCCTTTGGCATGAAAAGCCCTAAGCTGATTACAGTTTTCTGGCTCAGGCAACATGGATCAATATAAATATATATATATATATTTTATATATATATATGTATGTATGTATGTATGTATGTATGTATGTATGGAGACTGACATGAATTGAGATTGTATTAAAGTCATTGACTCATGATCTTTTGTAGATCTTTCCTGGCAATATGCTCTTTACATTTGGAAACCTGCCCCATGTAGAGAAAATGTTAAACCTGTATTATTATCAAAGGATTTTTTCTTTTGGTCTAGTCTCAGGTTAAGGAAGAGACTGATTTTATACAAAGGATATAATACAGTCACACAAATTTTCAAAACTACCACTGGAGAACTGAGATGACTTTCTGCAATTGCTTCTTGTTTTTCCTGATGTATTCTAAAGGAGCCAAAAGACAGAATTAACCAAAGAGTTCCATAAATTAAAATTTTCATTCCCTCACATAGCTTCGACACTTTCTACTAGTTTAAGCAAGACTGAGATGTAGAGGAGTTACTGTTTTCCTGCTGTGTTCCTACCATATCATGTAGTGTTTCTGTATTATCTATCCAGAATAACTGCTGTGGCAGGACGGAAAGCTTCTCTATATCCTGTTCCTCCAGAAAATACAAGAGGGAAAGGAGTTCTGGTCACTGGCAGCTGGGTTCAGGAAGCAGAGAAATGGGACCCTTTCAAACCAGAAAAAGGCTTAGGCTTGACAGTGAGTCAGCAAGGGGCAGAACCAGGGACAATGGCTGTTTCCTGAAAATGGAGGAAAGGAGGCATCAAGGCCTTTCCCAGAACAAAAGTATTATTGGAAGAAGATCTCTTGTTAAGCTCAATATGGTGTTGAGATTTGGCAAGAATTAAATGCCATCTGACAGCTAGTGTTACACCGAAAAATATCTTGCAGGTCTTAAGAAAGGGAGCATATTTTGCCTGTCACTAATTTATAATTACAGAACAGTCCTATTAGCTTGAAACCAAAAAGCCTGCAGGAGTAAAAACCAACAGTCTTTAAAATTGCCCTTACAGGAATGTTCTTTAAGGGAGTTACTAATGTGGCCACATAGTTATTTCAGAACTTGCTAAATCTCTTTGACCATAGCCCAGTAATATGGCCTCATTTACCTTTTATTTGAACTGCAGTATATGGTAAAACAGAATTGAAGTTGCATCAGGCTATTTGTCACGGCTTCCTCTGACAACTTCAAAGTTATATCTACCTCAAAACAAGTTTCCAAGTCAGCAGGATGGAAGATATTTATGTATGAAGAATGATGAAAATGTGGAATTTTATTGTAGTTTTGTTTTGGCTGTGGTTTGTATCTGGTCTTGATTTTCTTAGTGTTTTATATTTGAAGGCTTGGAAAGGGGAGATAGATCAATAATGCGCTGACAGTGATTCACTAGTTACAAAGTACTGATAGAAGAAAGTTGGGATCTTGACACTGGAAAGAAATTCTTTGTAGAAAGTCATTATAATATGCAGTAGTCATATGGAATTTTACTTTCTGCTTTTGGTGACCTAAAAGTGCTGTGCAGTTATTTGAAATTTACTTCCCTGTCTTCTTGAAAGATTCCTCCAGATCTCGTTTTTATCACCTCACAGTATACTGCTTTTAGGCAGATGAAGAGGGATTTTAGCAAAAGTGGGAAAGGAATAAGCCAGAACCAACCCAGTTCTTAAGGAGAAGGCCTCTATCTCTTAAACCTCGTCCCCCCTGCAGACTTGGAAGGCAGAGAGGTGCTGGCTCATTGCATGGAGAGTCTGCTGGCTCTTTGCACGGAGAACTTGCATCAGCTTCAGCAACTGCTCACATGGAGTAGGGCTGAGGACCACAATGGGGAATATTTCCAGTCTTTCTTTCAGCCTTTTACCACAGATATCTTTGTGTTTATATGTTCTTTAATAGCCGAAGTGGACTGGGCACTGTCAGTTTAAATCTTGGTGAATGTTGTCTGGAGGAGAGGGATAAGGAAAGAAAAGAGAACAGTGCGTTGCCACAGTTTCACAGGGAAAATCGTGGAGTCTCTGTAACTTTGTATCTGGCTTTAGCCAATGATAGCACTCATTTCAGGCACTCTAAAAATAACAAGCAAGCAAAATAGGGAAGAAATGCAATTACAGATACAAGTCTGAGCTTTTAAATGATTTTTAATAATAGTAGGTAATATAAGCATCTGTCTCCCAGATTTATGAAGCTCTGCTTTTCGTGATACTTAAGAGTTTCAATTCCAAAATTGCTATGTAATAGACATAATATTTTGAAACAGCAAATCCACTGTACAGAAACGCTAGCCTAAAGGAAAAATGTGAGGGCAGGAGGAAGGGAAGGAGGGAAGTCTCATACTGTCCTGCAATATCCAATATTGAATTAAAGAAGAATCAAGTGGCCTTTTTTCCTTAAAATTAACATCTTGTGTCTGAAAGAGATATTCAGTATAGCAATATTCTTTTACTGTTTTTTGGTAATATTACATGTTAAGAAATTCCTAATTTATTGCTATTTCTCAGTGTTTTTATAATGATGAAATAAAGAAGGAAATACGAGGCAGAATGTACACATCAGGGTGAGAGCAGATTCCCTTGTGAAACATAAGGTTGATTTATTTATTTTGCTGCTTTTGCTCCTGTTGTCAGTATTTGCTGGCGGCAAATGGCTCTTCAGACATGGAAATATGAAGGGAGTGGTGAACTATTCCTCCTGTGCACTGGAGTGGCTTTGGGTGTAGGACAGTGGTTCTACGAGTGAGTGCTCTCCACGTGGAGCAGGAGGGAGGAAAACAGTAATGCCCAGGTACTGGAGATCAGCAAGGTCAAGCAGAGAAATGTACATTGCCCTTAAAGTGAGTCCACAGCAAATCACTTCTAGCTAGATTAAATAGGCAGGGAGGCCAGCAGCTGGGACTTTACCCTGTAAAAAATCTAGCTTGATATAAAGTAATAATATAATACACTTTTGTTTGGAGCACAGTCTTTGTAATGTGTGTTCTCTGATATTTTACCTTGCCCTGACTGCCTTTTTGTGTTGTTTAGCTTAGTTTGCTCTCCTACTGCCCTTTACTTAGTAGTTGGATGTACAGAATGATGTATTAGATTTAGATAGATAGACAGATGGAATTAGAATACGAGAATGTTCGTACTTCCTATTCTTCTTTCTGTTTCTTACTCATGACAAAAAATGAACAGTGGTCCTCTTCAGAAAAATTGCTTTATAGAGTGACTCCCTGCCCCCCAGGGAATGGAAAAAAAGACCAACAAATAATATTAATGCAAAGGGAACATACCTGCCACGGTCCCTCTGCAAAACGCACTGCCTGTGTTTCTGTCAGTACCACTGTGTCCAAATTAAAATAAGCATCTCACTCTTTGAATAAAACATACCCTTAAAAAGTAATGTTAATGTGCTGCTCAGCAGTCACAGCTAATCTTCTTATGGAGATTGTGCTGAAACTAAACTGAGGGCCAAAGTAAATCAGGCTTTCATTTTTAATGATGAATGTTTCTGGAACAGAATGTATCAATCCCAGACAGAAATCAGAGCTGAGATGGAGATAAGGTCAAAAATATGTATTAGTAACACTAGAGAGGGAAATACTATTGGTGGAATGCTTCTTCTAAAAAAACAAAACAAAACCCACCAAAAAAAAAAAGCATAAAATTTCTGGACTATGTTTGCACTTTATAAACAGGCAAACTGGAAATTATGGAAACACGGAGCTCAGATACTTGAGAAGCCATGTTTTACTTTGAGAAACTTCCATGTGGGGCATCTTCTAACCCAATGAAGAATTCCCCAGGCATTTGGGAACACAGATCTAAATAGTTTGCTAATTCCCTGTAAATCCCCAAATTGAAGAATAACTCCAAATCCCACAATATTTTTGTATGTCTGTGCATTTAATGTGGTGCAACTGTCAAGATAGGTTTACGTGCCTGCTGTCACAGAGGGTAAAAGCCCTGAATGACAATGGATAATTGCATCTCTCCGATTTCCAGGATCAGGTATCAGGCAGCTACTGAAGAACTTCAAGCATTTCTTGAAAGACTACCCAGCATTTTATTTGAGTGCTCTGTTGAATTGGAAGTTGAAAAGCCCCAGCTTAAAAAAGGAATTAAAACAAACACTTAAGTGTAGAGAAAAGGAATTGCCAAGAAGTTGACCTCTGCACTGAGAGAAACAACAGCCAGGACCTCCCTGTGCTGCACAGAGCTGGAAAAAGGAGAGGGAGTCCTTCCTTGTGTTGTCAGTCTCCATGGGATAAAAAGTCGGCAAACAACTGCATGGCTCAAGGGAGAGAAATAGGATGGGTTAGGGGTAGTTCCAGTTCATCGTTTCTGTAAGAAAAATCAGGAAATTTCCACACACCCTCCTGACAGTGACAGTCTGCTCTACATACAATCAGCTAAAAAAAAAAAAAGAGCAAGCTGATTGTCTAAGGAATTAATTCCTTATGTGTCTTCTATTTTTATGTCCTCCTATTGTATAAACAGTACCATGGTTACCTCTTACTCTGTCATGGTTTGATGGTGCTGTCTTTCCTAAATCTTGCTGTTTGTCCTTCTCCACCTTGTCCTTTGTTTCCAGTGGCAGACGGATGAAGAAGAGGATGTTGAGGTATGGTTCTCTGAAAAAGCATGTCATCCCATGTCTCCTGTGTGCTGTGACATCTAATTTCTAACTCAGATAGTGTGGACTGCTCGACTCCATCTGCTCAACTGGAACTATGAACCATGACATTTTTCTCATACCTTTTTGTCTCAATCATAAGAATGCATTTTTTCAGTCAGCTTTAACCATATGCATACCTGTCCTCTTGAATGAGGATATCCTTATCTGAGGCCTCAATAATTTTAAGTTTCCTCATTTCTTTTCCTTTCTGTCTGTAACGTACTGCAAAGTATGCCCATTACCCAAAACATCAGTGATCTAAATGTTATGGGGGTCATAAGTTACCTTGGGCTGTGGATTACCAGGATAATTTCATACTCATTAAGCTGTGTGACCCCACATGGTATTATTTTATAAAGTGTTCAAATGCATCAGGATATAGGGATGTTAAGCAAATCAGAATTGTTTGCCTTGCTGTATAAACTGAGAATGAGACACTTCAGTCATCATAGAGGTGATCCATGGAGTAGTTCGTGTATCTATCATAAAGTGCTCCTGAAGGCGATGTTCTAGCTATACTCATAACAAAATAGTTTATTGATTTGGGGAGCATCTTTTTTTGCAATGCATTTTTTGTTCAGCGTTAGAGCTTTCTTCAATTTGCTGAACATAAACAATGTGGCTTAATGCTCACTGTTTCACAGTGGTGGTCATTTGCTCAACAGGCTGGGGTTTGGGCAGCAATTTATGGCAACATCTGAAAATTAAGGAAACGAAATAAAACTTTTGGCTCTAGAGCTTCGCTCCCAGTGATGGTTTGTGCTGTATAGCTTGGGGCACAGAAAGAAAATTACGTGAATTTGCCTGTTTATGCCAACATGTAACTAACCTGTGTGAATAGGAACTAACAGTTATGTAAAGGCTTTATCCTTTGGGATTTTTTTGAGATTGTATTGATTAGCTGAACAACCCACTTTGTATAAGAGAGTAGTCTTAATGCAGAAATGGCATGCATTTTCATAGGAGTTTTTCTCTAATATTTTTCTGTCTCTTAATTTCGCATGTGAAACTCTAGCACTTGCATACTTTTCACATCGAAATGTTGCAAGCTAATATTTTAACAAGAAAACAAACTTCTCACTGTCAAAACTAGGTCTTGTACTGGTATATTTAGCTCAGTGCCTTGTATGGATTATTGTTTTGCTACTCAGTTAACTTGCTATCTTACCCCAAAAAGTCACTGTGTTAAAATAGAATCATCTTATCATTGGTTTCCAGATTAAACATTTTCAATTTGCAGTCTTGACATGGGGACTTGATCAAAGCTCTGAAAGTAGGCCCCAGTCTTTTCTTTCAATTTACCATTCTCTGACAGAAGGGCTTTGCAGGTTTGCATCCCTTTAACTGACTGGCTTGATATCACCAAGTGAATAATTAATGTTGTTTATTATGCAAAGGAAGAAGAGAATGCAGCACTTGTCCTTTTATCTGTGCTGAATTAGTCAGAGTAAGAAAGATTAAAAGGAAAAACAAAACATATTTCGGTGTCTGATGCTGGGCTGATATGACTGAAAGTACCGAGGTTTATTATTATCTGTTGATGCCTGTTTGCTGTCAACAGGGTCGGTATTTCCTGCAGCCAGGGCTGTATCCTCAGTGTGCTTTGACCTTTCTGTAGATAAGAGCCTAGTGGCGAATACCAGCATCCAAGCCCTTTGCAGGCAGAGTCTGGGAAGAGAGAGCAGCCCAGCATTGCAAGCCCTTCTCCTTAGAAAGTACCCGTTTCTGCTGCTCCCACCCAGTCCTGGATGGTTGTTTTGGTAACTGGGGGGGCTGCTGCATCCCCACACTGTGCATGCCCAGCTAGTGTAGCTGCTGTTGTTCATGTAGTTGTAGTGACAGGGAAGCAGAGGGCAGATTCCTCAATCTCTTGTAAGGTTTGTTTGTTCTTCTAACTTCTGACTGCAATTTTTGTGTTTTGGCCATGAAATAATTTGGCTGGGTGTTCTGGGACCAGAGATCTTTTAAGCGTTAGCGGTAATGTGTTTTAAGGTTACTTGTAGATAATTGTGTTTTAGAGCAGTTTGAGTTTTCTGTGCGGCAAGGCAGAGAGGCAAGAGGGAAAGGTGTCTCTTCCTAGACCACTGTCCCCATTTTGCCTTGCTACTGAAAGTTGATTGCACAGAAAAAAAAGCAATTTCTTTTTTCTGTTGGGTCTCATGCTGTCCCTCTCAGCATTATGCCTGACCCCAGATCAGGCCCAGTCTGGATCGAAGGTTTCAAAGCAAGTCCTTGCTTTGTACCTTTTACTCTCAGACATAAGGTCAAAATTACAAAGCTCAAGCTAATGCATCTGTTTTTCCTCGGACTGTGTCTGCTCCCTGCTGTCACCCTGTTTCAGGTTTATTTCTGGTCAGTGTGAATGCTCTGGGAGAGGAGCAACTGTTGCTGGGCTCTTTTGGGAATAGCTGCACTCCAACCAAGCCTGGGAGGACACTTTTTTCCTTGTAATTCGCAGTCGAGACTCTGGCCTCTTGTCCATGCTGTTCTCAGTTGAAACAACAAATCCTTTCCCCCCCACAGTCCGGCAAGTTCTCCAGCAGCTCCCCGCCCTGCCAGAACCAGCCCCAGGGCCTGCAGTACGCCGAGGACGCTGCCGAGCACGAGAACATGAAGGCTGTGCTGAAGACCTCCTCCGTGGGCGGGGAAAGCACCATGGCGCTCGGCGTGCGCACTCGGAGCCGGGCCAGCCGAGGTAAGCGCCAAGGTTCCCTCTTGGCCCCATTTCTTGTACTGTGGTAGCCATGCAGGGGCCCAAACATGGGTCACATCCCCCTTGGGTAACACTCACAGCCAAAAAGGTGGAAGGGGAAGGAGAACATCCCAGTGGTGTTTTCATGGTAGAAGTGATTTGGGGCATGGGGATGAAGAAGAATTTACCTGAAGTTTGAACACATAGATCACAGCCAGAGTAGGGGCGTCAGGAGTCCAAGCCTGCAGAAGTCTCGATACTCCCTGCACGATGATGGTGACTGCCCACTAACACCCCGATTCCTGTTCTCATCATGAAAGCAAAATGGGCCATCTGGAGAATTCAGGATGTGGTTTTCTCTTTATTTTCAATAGAACCGAGTAGAAAGTAGCAATTCAAATTCAAGTGAAAAGACCTTGTAGCATTTTATGAATGACTGGGGAGAGGAAAAATGGGTAGGAAAAAGATGATGTGTCTTTTAACCACCTCCCTGCTGAACTGCAAAGGTAATGGGTACTCGCTTTTGTCATCCCCTCACCACTCCCATAACATGCAATACATGGAAGATGGTTTTGGAGTAAAGGTGATGCACCAAAATTCAAGTCTTCATTTTCCTACTCTGCTACTTCTCCTCCTTCATATCTGGATATCTTACACTTTCTTGGTACTCTTTGATACAACTGATAGCACATCCACAGCATCCACCTCTGTGTGTGTGTGTGTAGTTTATTAAGGCTTGAAACCACCGTGATCCTGTCTAATTCAGCGGTTTCACAGCCCCAATATAAGAAGCCAGTCAGCTAGCCAAAGTACGAAGATTATATAATTCAAGCTGCACTGCAACAAGCTGAACAGCAAAGTAATCCACTGAATGCTAACGAGGAGAGTGTCCTGATTGTGAGAGTCAGCTTGCATTCCCCAGAAGAACAGCAGAGGCAGAAGATGGGTGAGCCAGACAGGAGCTTGTCAGGAGCACTGTTGTAATTCAACTGCTCCTGACAAGAGCCAGGAAACAAGGCAGCAGAGTAAAGGCCTAATCAAAGCTGTTATTTGTGGACTTCAGGGATGTCATATAGAGTGGCCTTGGTGGTGATTTCTTAGCTGCTTGCAATTGTACCACACCCACTCATTTGCTGAGCTCACTGTCAGTGTTCACACTGCACACTAGCCTTCAAATTATTTAAAAACAAAACGCACACAGCACAGTAGTCAGTAGTGGAGGAACCCAAAGATGTGTTACACAATGCTCTGTAGAGTAAGGAGCGCCAGAGCCTTGGATTCAGAAATATGGCTCACTTGTTTGTTTGTGGTTTTTACCAAAATTGCTTTCAGCTTTTCATCTTGCCAACAACTCTTCCACCCTTAACAGAGCACAGTCATGCCAGGACACATACAGCTCTGTAATAGGAAGGTGGATTCTTCATTGTGAAGGAGACACGTCACACCAGACCTTATGCCCTTTTCTTCTCTCCTTTGCACTAGGTTATGATACAGATGCTCAGAAATTGTTTTCTTTCTTTCTTTCAGTACAAAGGACCTGTGTTTCTGATTTCCGTCAATCTCTAAGATGTGCCATGTCTTCTAGTATTTTTGTAAGAGGAGCAGAGAGAAACATGGTCACACAACACTATCCATCCTTGGCTTATGGGCAGCCTCTAGCAGGCATTTGCCAGTTGTGTGGTCAAGAGCAAGACACCGAGGCTGAAAGGAATAGAAAGAGAGTGAGTGAGAGAGAGAGAGTATGTGTGTGTGTGTGTGTGTGTGTGTGTGTGTGTGTATATGTATATATAATTGCTTTTGAGCTCTTGGCTTTCTGCTGGTGCAGCAAAGAGTCTAGGGCATTATTTGGAAATATTCTCCGTTAGGCAGAGTCTTCTCCTTTGGTTGAATTGAAGTCGGGATGACTGAGCTGCCTGCTGTAATTTCCCAAAAAACCCAATTGCAAAACCAAAGTGACGCAAGAGGTTTCCTGTCTTCTTTTCCCCGAATTCACTTGCTGGACTTTTCCAGGCCGTATCGGTTCATGGAATGCTGGCAACGACGATTCACCGAACGCAACGGATGACGCCGCGGATGAGATCATGGATCGCATTGTCAAGTCCGCCACCCAAGTGCCAAGCCAGCGAGCGGTGCCTAGAGAGAGGAAGCGGTCACGAGCAAACAGGAAGTCATGTGAGTATAACGCTATTAAACTGCTCGAAATAAGAAAACGTGCAAATATTTATGTATATCGGTGTAGGATCCAGGCCTTTGGTAGGCAGGCATGCATTGGGAGTGGCTTGAGTGTGTGATGGTGATTGGCTTACGTTCCTCTTGCTGTTGTTTAAACATTGTTTGAACAATGTTGTATGCAGTGGGCAACTCTGTCTTCTACAGAACTCGAAATGTCCTTAGCAGAAAGAGAAGAGTGGTTTATGATGCTTTGTGACAGTACTTATGCATAACTAGAGAAGTCAGATCAGGACCTCAGAGGGAGACTGCTTAAAATGCTGTAACCTACTGTGAATCGGCATAAAGATTAATAACTGTGTCTGTAGCTGAATTTATTCATAAAGCAAAAAGTAGTTTGAGATATTTCTCCTTTTAAAATCTTTCTCTCTCGTGCTGTGTGCTATCTTTCCGCAGCCCTGAAAACAAAATGTCTACTGCTGCTTGGCTGCAAAGTGGTTATAGAGGAGTTTAACTTCCACTGGGAAGAAAAGGTAGCACATTTATAAGGTGGTCTTTCAATGGTGTAGTGTGGCCTTGGGGCTGAGCTGCGGCACCCGAGTTTGACAAGTGTGGTTTCATGCTTTAGTAAATCCAATGTTTAAGAGGTGATGAACTTTCTGGGTTTGTTTTTTTTTTTTCCTCATGTGCAGAAACTTGTGCAAATACTATGAGAAGGATAACTACCCAAAGAATGTAAGATTTTAGTGTTTAACGTCATTAACCATATGTGGCTTTTTGACTACCTTTCCATCCATTTTTTTAGCATTTCTGGGAAGTTAGGACAAAGAGGAGACAACAACAGTGAGTGAAAAATGACACAGATTTTCTTTTTTGTGGAGTTGTTCTAACATAATGGGTGATCAAAAACATTTGGTATTTGCTATAAACTAGCATGTGCTGAAAGCGTATTCACTTTCCCCAACATGCTAAGAAAGGAACTTCTCTGCATGTGGCAAGAGCAGAGGCGAAGTGGACACTCTAGTTAGATGAGCCAGTCTCTAAGCAAAGAAAATGAGCTGACACTGGATTGTCTGTCTTCCTTTCTGTCATGCACTGTGCCTTACCTCTTTGTGGCATCACCTGCTGCTACCCACTTCCCCACACAGTCCTGGTGTTCTGCACATGCTGACTGCTGCAGTTGGCTTGTGCGTATCAGATAAATCTCCTGTATGTTTGCCTATTTCCACGGTTTATCCCTATTTCCATGGTTTATCCCATGCTAAAATATTTCCTCTGTTAGCAACACTGTCTTCACACACACATATACCAAAACCTCTTATTCCTAATTTTTGCAAGATACTTTTTTTCCCAAGGAAGCACTTGCTGCAGAAACAACAAAACAGGGTAATGATAATAAAAATACTCTATATTTTTCAACTGAACTGTCTTTTATACTCACTAAAAACATTAACAGGGATTAAACATTCAGTAAATGTTTAGGCTGGGACTGATTTCCATTGTAATTAATCATGATAGAATCCAGCTCTTGTGCTTGTTTGTTCTTCAAGATCTGGATGAGACTCTTAAGTGGGTTAAAAGACAGTTTCAAAACAAACATAAAGTTCAGTAGTTTAGTGTCCCTTTTAGCTGACATGTGCAGAAGCGTGGAAGGAGAATATCCTACGTGAACTGTTTCACTCTGATAGATAGTCAATATGCCTGGATGATGAATTAGTGAAGTAGTTTAAAATACACTCAGCTGGACTGATAATACGACATCTTCAGGAAATGAAGAGAGATCAGCCCTTGCTAATGCATGATGTGAGTTAAATGAGCAGAAGACATTCTAGTTAGAAACACATAAACATAAACATATAAGACAGTAGATTTTTAGGCATATCTCAATGATTTAGATTAGCAGACGCTATGATACTTATTACCTATAGAGCAAAGAGACCCTATTATCTGATAGGTTTGATTCACCACCTTCAATCTTCAGACTCCCTTACGCATCTTTTGGCTGTTGCCGTGAGCTTGATATTCAGTGTATTCATGGACATCAAAGAGAAACTCACCTGAAAGAAATTATTTTCCCTGTGCATCATGTTGCATATCTCTCATTGCTTTCAGTGCACAACTGGAAATCTTGTCAAGCTTACTTAGCATTCAGCTAAGATTTTAGTGAGCATGAACTGAGATACATGGTTTTAGCAAAATCGGAAATGCAAAAGATTTATATGCAGTTGCACTATGAACATTTGCTGTGGTTCCAGCAGAAGGTTCTCATGGGCAAGGGATTTTTTCCCATAAAAAAGACAGTGAAATGTGAAGTAAAAAAATAAAAAAGCTAATTACTCAAGTCATTTATAGCTAGGGGAAAACAGAAATAGATTTATGGAAAAGGTTATGTTAAATTCAGGAAGTAGTTGCAATGGGAAAATGAGACATCTTGACATGTTCATTTGAAGTATTTTACCTTTTGTGGTTGTTGGGCAGCGTACCTGGTACACAGAGAGCTTGGTTAGGGCATAACGATGTAGAAGAGTTTGAAGGCTCGGGCTCATCATCAGAACTATAAAATGGGAGGAGGAATAAGGCAGGGAGTCATCCAACAAAAGACAGATGGAAATGTCTGTATCTGTTGGTTAAGATAGGAAGGGTCACTGATAAATCCAGATATGACTAGTAGGAAGGAATTTGTTCAGTGGGAGCTGAAGCGAATTACAGAAATCTAAGGTACATGGAAAGTGCATAACAACTGATGATCTGAGGAGAGAGATTCTGTGCTAGACCTTTACACCGTGGAAGATTTTCAGGGTAAAATTTGTCATTTAGAAGTACAGTAACCAACTGGAAGTCACTGCCTTACGACAGGCGTTCAGTGACCTGCCTACCAGATATACTAGAGTGGCATTACAGCTGAGAAAGTAACATTGCAGTTGTATTTGTTCATCAGAAAGCCACAGGATTGAATGAGCCACAGAAACTGAAATGCTCTGTCACCCCCTCGAGGTAATCGTTCAGAGACAGCTCCAAAGCAAGTTCCCATGGGAAACTTTTGCCGATTTTTTTTTCTCTTACGTTTATATTCTTTGTGTAAAAAACAGACCCCAGCCACTAGACATGTCAGTTCAGCATGTTTTAAAAGCATAAAAATTAAGCATTAAATTAAGTTGAAAATATACTGTTTCTGGTTTTGAAGTCTGAGGACAGCTTTCTGCAAGAAGGTTTTCTATAACATTTATAGGGAGCCGTTCAACTTAGCAATGAAATAAAGATAATATAATTAGGGTTGTCTGGTTCTCCTATAAGTTTAGGAAAGCCTTCACAAATGGTGCCATAACAAACAATGAGTGCAAGGGAAAGCTGGGATAAGGAAGTTTTAAGAATCACCCTACTTCATAATCCAAATTTCATAAAGACTAGCAATATCATCCATAAGATACAATTTTTACTGAAGTATATTTAATTAAAGACCCCCCTCAAAACTCCATAATAGAAAATAGGAATACTGTTTTCTTTCTTGTCCTGGCTGTCTATTTAAATATAGATCCCTTAAGAGAAAACCAGTCTTCTCAGGATTAGACTCTTGCTGAGGTGCCATCTCTGTATTGGTCTCATTGAACTGGATGGATCTGTCTCGGGAGAATGATATCATTCCTATGAGTCAGCATCAGGGAAAATCATACTCCAGTTTGTTATTAAACATGAATAAGCATATGGAAGATATTTACACTAATTCTGACATAGCAGGGCAACACTTGTGAATTCTGAGCTAAACAGGGTTATATATTTCTAAGGAAATAGCTCTTTAAAGATTGCTTGACTATTCAGCAGCTTTTGCATCTAGATCTCTGTCTGATCCTGGATGATGAACTATTATGTAGGGCCTGGGTGTGACTGGTATTTGATGATGAGTAGCACAGTTTTTATCAGATGCTGCAGGAGACACTGTGTGGGGATGGCGCAGAGTGAGAGGCTTGTTTTCCCGCACAGTGTTTTATCTCAGAATGTCTCTGTGTGTGTGCACACTCCTATTACTCTTAGATTTTATTAAAATTGAAAATCTGCTTTAGATTTGAGTGAGAGAAGAGGGTTTGGAACGCATAATAATTGAATCACAATTTAATCTAATATTCGAGTGAGATAACTTGATCAAACTGATTTGTGATGTTTAAAAAAGAGAGAGACATGATAATGCCTTGTTCTTTTATCAGGCTTTGAAATCATGTGCTAGCCTAATAATACACCCTGTGACAGACTCCTGAGGTATGGAAACATCTCATAAGGGTTTATTGATTTATTTGTATAATGGCTTGCAGGGAGTAAAAAAGTTCTTACAATCATGACGCAGAAATGGGTCTGAGGCACCACCTGAGTAGGTGGAGATAGGAATTGAGTCAAGTTTACCTGAATCTGAGACAAATAAACTCAGGGCTGGTGGATTAAATTTAACTACAGAACATCCTAGGTCAGGTATTTCATACTGTAAAAGTGAAATAGGAATCAGCCTGCTGTCATCAGGTGCTAAAATGTGGGAAAGAGCTCTGCCAAAGGACCAGGCATGGAGACCAGCTTTAGACAAGTTTTAGTACCACATGCAGCGCTGCTTTGGAATAAACATGTTTGTAATCAAACAAAATACTACATGGGACACTATTTGAATCCAAAGGTGCATGTTTTTTGTTGAGCATTCATAGGGTGCGTTATTTAACTTTTTCTTCATATTTTCTTTGTTATTTTCATTATTTTTCAGTTTCATGTCTCTCCACTTACTTTTTCTGGCTTTGAAAACGTACAGAAGTGCCAAAATACCAGGAGGGAGACTGTTCTTCTGGTATTTATAGCCTGACTAAAAGCAGGAGTTAATGGAAATTATACTTTTAAAAAAATGAAAACCTTGCAAGAAAGACTATATCAAATGCTTTAAAGGCAAACAACTTTACTTAGAATTTGCAGTTAATTATTTAGGAGTTGAGTAGCTGGATCCTATCAGGAGTTAGAGTATGGGGCAGAGTAATCTAGTTAGTGATGCATAATTAGGAACCATTCTTTGCGTTTAGAAAAAGTAAATGTGTGATTGATGGTATCAAAGTCTGTGTGTTCCTACACAAAGTATTGAGCCTTCAAAAGGTCAATACTCAGTTAATGAAAATGTAATTATTGAATGAAAACAGAATGTGAGATAAAGCACTTAGAGCTCTGGCAGCTGGAAGGTTATCTCCATTAGATGCCAAGATAGCTTGTGTCTGGATGCCTTTTAAGTAATACATTCTTCCATCCTTAGGATGGCAAGATCTTTGCAAAACCAGGAAAACTGAACTCCATGATCTACAATAAATAAAACCAAAACCAATAAATTTAAATTATTAATAATAGTTAATGAATTAATAATAAGTACAGTTGACCACAGTAAGCTGTAGAAATTGATGCATCTGATCAGGGTGAGGTCTCCCTAGTCCCATATCTCATCTGTGCCAGAGGACAACATCAAAAGCTGTGAGAGAACAGACAGGAGAGGTAGAAACATAGAAGCTCAGAATCATTCAGGTTGGAAAAGACCTCCAAGTTCATCAAGTCCAACCTTTGACTAAGTAACACGATACCTGCCATTATGTTGCATAACCATTAGCCATTAGCTGCGTAACCCACAGGACTTACCACAAGTTTTGATAGTTGTAAATTTATTTAAATCTTGAGGCTGAATAGCTGGTTCCATATTTTCTGTTTTGTCCAATATATAATTGTGATTGTTGATATTAATACTGTTTCTAAGTTGGCACACATTTATTTATGAGTGTTCAGTTTCTTCTTTACAATGTGTATTCAGGGGTTTTTAATAGCTTTCTTTTAAGATGTCTGATCTTGACAGACAGGGGTAGACATTCTACTTTTTGCATGTTCAAATGTATAGTACCTATATATTTTGTTGGCAGTCTCCATGAGTTTCAAACTGTATTTCTCGTATCTCATGGTGTGTTCAAGAGTGTTTGCCTGGTCCTAGCACTGTAGAGGAAATCATCCTGTACAGTTCTACATCATGTAGCCTTCAAAACAAAAGGGTTTTTGAAAGGCTGGTTTAAATAGCTAGTTTAAAAAATTGCTTGTAAAAGAGGCTTAAATTCATTTTCCACTCAATATTTTAGAGGAATCTGTGAGTCATTTCTAGAATGAGTTTTATTCTGATAGAAATTGTTTCTTTTGGGGCTCCTAGCCTCAAACTTTCTGCATGAAACAGCTTCTTTTTTTTTTTTTTTTTAAGAAGACTGATACCAAATTAACCTATGTATATTCCTTAACTTTACGTTGGATTCCTGTACCACTATTAGAGATACTGTGGATTGTATTTGCTCAAAACTGGGCAGTGTTGTTGTAGCACAGCAAATGAGGAAGGGGTGAGAAGTCATTGCATTGATTTGTTAAGTCAGAATTAAATATGCAATGTTTACAAAAACTATAAAATATCTTTTATCCCTGTTTATTTCACTTCACAGGGAGAAGAGGACACTACACAGACATTCACAAGTACATGTACATTACAACACCCAAGCACAAAGGGCATGGTGTAGGATCAAGGTGAAAACTGCTGCTGTGCTGGGTAGTCCCGGGTGGTTTTAGAGTGGCTGTCACCTCATGGGACCAAATGCCCGTGCAGGTGAAGCCAGTGTCCCCCCAGGATCTGACAGCATAGGCAGACCATCCTTGTGCTGTGTCTCCAACACTGGGAGAACCAAATGCAACTTCCCATAGGCTTCTAGACAAGGATTTACAGGTGCTGAAATCTCTCTTGCCACCTCTTCCTGGCCATGTGGCACTTCCTTAATTTCAGGAGAGAGCAGACTGAAGGTAATGTGGGGAAAACTGGCAGGAAATGAGCAGCTGATACAGAGCAAGTGATGTCAATCTTGTATGTAGTAAATAAAGCTGTTCCTGTTCCCTGCCCACTGCATATTGGCATTGACATTTTCTATATAAATACTTCCATTATGGTACACAGTTTTGCTACTTTTTCAACTGTAGTTCTGTAGGAAAAAAAAATAACTTTACTCCATTTATTTGCATCTTACAGGAGATACAAATTGTTGTTTTCACTTTTGCCAGTTTGCTGTTCACTGCATCAGTGAATTTATCTACGTTGCCCTCTGATTTCATTTTAATTGATGTATTTTAAAGGTAAAGGCTTTTGAATTCTTGTCCCAGGATTCATTCCCAAAACTAGGATACCTAAGTTTTAAGCATTTGAAAAATATGGATAGTTGAGTGGCACACCATTAGTCCAAAGTGGATAAGTATTTTGTTTGCTTTCTTTCGGTATTAAAGTAACTTGCAAATTTATCTCCGGACATGATTTATTCCTTATTTGCATCATCCTTCCTTCCTGAAAGATGATGACACTCAGCATCCTAGTAAGAACTCGGCGGCAGTGAGTTGCTGGCTGACAAAATCAGCGAGTTCTTCTGGAAAGCACTTCATCTGAGAAGGAGAGAAGGCAGAGAGGTACAGGGCAGCTGCCTTACAAAAGAAATTCACACTGCCTTACAAAAGAAATGCGGAAACAAACCCGATCTCCTGTGTGGCTTTCCAGAGCGTGGCGCTGCCACAGCTGCCAAAGGGAGCCCTCTGCTGCCACCAAGGAGATTAGCAGGAGGAGCTGGGAAGGCAGGGATTTGCTTGGACGTGAGTGTCAGAAGTGTTTGCAGGGAAGTCTCTCTTAGAAGATGAACAAAAACATTTCACAAAAAGCGATTTTGCATTTCTCTTGCCCCAGCACTATGGCCAAGAAATAATATATATATAAGTATATATATGGCTTTCTCTAGGCAGAATAACACCACCTGATTAGTGTAATTACAAGATTGTTTTGATCACAATTATTTTTCATCTGATGGGCTCATAGAGATGATGCTTTTTTACTATTTTATTCCCCAGAGTGGATTCCTAATGGGGATAATTAATTTGCTTTCCGCAGAGCCCAGGTGCTCAAACTTGGTCACACTCCTCTGCCAAGTCACTCTCCAAGAGACATCTCTGTGTTCGGAGCCTGATAAACCCCCTTAGTGGGTCATTTTTAAATTCCAAATGAAATGTAAAGGCTGCAGGCCTTACACACTTCCATTAGATGGTTTACTTTTGGTATCCCATCTCCTGTCTTTTTCCAACCCGCGCATTGTTGATGTATTGTCTGGTCTTGAACATAGTGTACAGTGACTCAGTCGTGACTCACTGTATGCTCAGTCGTGCACACTTGGTTGTTGGTGAGCTTTATGCTCTTGATACTTTACTTATTATTCGTGGAATCACTTCTGACTGGTGAAGTTAAGTGGGAGAAATTATGAAAGAGGTGGCAGCAGGATTGCTTTTAGTAGTAACTCTTTATAGTGGAATTCACATAAGTCCTGAAAATTAAGGGGATCTTGTCATAGAAGGCTTTCAAGGAAGGAGTTAAATCTTCTTTTCTGCTCTGCTGTTGGGACTGTGGAAATGATGATCTGTGAAAAACATAAAGTTGGAAACTTTAACAGTTTCAACTACATGTTAAATATTACTTTGAAAACCCATATGCTCTTCATGCAGCCCAGGTTCTCTAAAGCAGTGTTACTTTTTGTTCCCTATAACATAAGCCACCTGGAGATGAAAAACAAGTTTAGCTTTCCTTATGAAGTGCCAGTTTGTCCTTTCCCACTGCTAGACTCCTCTTTATGTCACAGCCACCATAAGTCACACCCAGAGGTGGTTGTGAACCACAACATTTCTTGTTAGGAGAGACTTGTGCCATCTATGAAGTGTTGACAGGACTCAAAGCAAAGCTGCAGAGTAATGCATAATAATGTGTTGGTTCCGGGAGCTTTCTGTGTGGCTGACCCAGACAAAGACCACATTTCAGTTGTCTGTACTTCTTCAGAGAAGTGCGTGATGTACTCCAAAAATTCACCCACAAGTCTTTGTAAGAAAATCTCTACACATAATGTTACAGTATTTCTATGAAGCATTTAGGCCTACTCATATTAAGCAATGATATATGCATAATTAAACATAACCTATATAGACAGTGGCATAAAAATATGACAAGGATTAAAATAAGAAAATATGAGCAAGATTATCTGGGCTGAACTTTTGAGTTGCAAATTGCCATTGCTGGACTCACTGTAGTCAAGTCCAAGACAAAATGTTCAATGTAAATATATGAGAACATAGACCAAGCGTGCAAGCTGGATGTGGATAGGTAACAGAAAAAAACCCTAAGATACATTAAATGAAATGAGATGATGGAGCTGGCCTGTACTGTCTCTTACAATCTGCCCTTCTTGCTGTCCTCACTGTGTAATTCACAGCCACGTGGAATTTTCTTCGTTCCAGATCAGCAACTTGCAGCTGCATTACCTTTGTGTCTGGGGCTAAGGGAAAGTTCCGTGGCTGCCACGTCTTTGTAGCAGGAATGGCACTCATTCTGTGACTGCCTGAGCAGGAGAATGGTCATATCTGTTCTGCCTTACAAGTGACTCACACAAATGTAGACACACATGCCAAAAGCCATTGCAAATGCAAGAATAAATGGCGCCAGCCAGACTGATCTTTACTGTTTGTTGAATCTTAAAAAAAAGGTAGGGAGAGAGGAAATGAGAAGTGCTATTTGCTCTTTAAGAAAACAACCAAACCCTAGATAATTATATTCTCTGACAAAGCTATGCTTAGGGAATTACTCTTTTATAAAACTTTTCCCGTGCAGTGTGAGGGCTGTGAATCTGTGTAGATTTTGACCCAACAGGCAGAGTCAAATTCATTGAGTTCATCATAAGCACACTGCATTCTGCCAGAATACCAAATAAAATTCTAGATTTCATGATTAACAAAGAATATCATCCCCTCTAACCCCAGAAAAACAACATTTAGTTTCTTGGTTATGGGATCTCAGCAGGCTTTGCTTGTGACAAGAGTAAAAGTTATTTTCTCTCTATGTTATGTTTCTTTAGCAAATGTTTTAAAAATTGCTTGAAGAACCTAAAAAGGTCATTTGAAAGTCTTATTTTTATTGTCACTGCCTCCAAAATACATTCCATAACTCAGTTTAATGTGATCTGCAGCAGGCCAAGAGTTTTATAAGCCAAGATATTATGTCTAGTCCAGTTAGAGACATGACAAAGTTCAGTGAAGCAGGGAGAGTGAAGACCTAGGTTGAGAAATGTAATTTTGCATTGTCTATAAAACACGGAAGGAAAATATCTCCCTTCATTCAGTTTTGATGAGGGAACGTGTTCATGACCTAAGGTAGAGGAACCCTACCAAGCACTTTATGAGGAAATAGACAAATGACTGAGGATGTCTGTTTAACAGAATGTCCAGACAAGGTTCACCCACCTCCCACAGCAGTTTTTGCTCCCGTAGATAACTCAGCTTTCTCCTGTTTTCATCACCCACAAGCCTCCATATTCAACAAGTCAGTGCAGAGAATAGCGGGGCTGAAACTTGTGTTACTATGGATGCTGCACCCATCCACTGCATCTTCAGATGAGGAAATGTACTGCAATTTGTGCATATTAGATACAATTTTTATATAAAGAGACCCCTTCAACAGACTGCTTTCATCTCCCTAAGTACATAGTACTTCAAACACTAAGTGGCTTCGTGCCAGACTGGCCTGTTGCATTGTAGGGTTAAGAATTCCCTCATTTGAGTCTGGACCATGGTTCTGTCAGCTGTTTTACTTCCAGTTGCCTATTGATTGTGGACAGCTTTAATCTTGCCAGTAGCCACAGTACTTTGCAGTATTTGGCCCCACATGCTTAGTTTATACAAGTCAACGGCCTTCAGTTTTTATGGGAATCATTCTATCACTGAAAAGATTCTTCACATCTTTGCTTTTTATTATTTTCTTAACAATCTCATTGTGACCACCAAAGTTCTGCATTGTTTGGAGCTCTTTTTTCCTAGCTGCTGGCCTTAATACCTTGAGTCACTAGAATACCTTAAACCCAAGTTATCATTCTCTGTATTAAAGGAGAGCTAAGTTAGAACAGAGGGATGTTTTGTTAAATTACAGCTGTGTATGTCCCAGCAATTCATTGAGTATTGTCATTCCTACCTGTTTTGCAGAGGCACAAAAAATACAAGTCTGGGGCTGGTCTCCAGACTTCTTGTGGGAATCACACAGCAAACCCAGAACAGGGAACTTTGTCTGCACCACCTGCTACAAACAGGATTTCTTTTCTTCAGTCATCAAAGGATTAATACAAAAGGATCTCAGTCTAATACTTTAGTATGTTTGATAGGTAGCCATCTGGAGAGTCAGAGACTTACCTTGTTTAATGTAAAGAAGACTACTTACTTTTCCATGATGACGGTTTCTACCATGGTATTTTAACTCCTAATTATGGTTTCTGAGTATAAACTCCTGTAGTTTTCTTCGGAGACCTATATGTTCTTGTAAATCCACTTGGCTTTTCTTAGAAAACTAGTAATTCTCTTACTCAGGCTGATGGAGGAATTTAAACAACTGTGTTCTTCTTGGTGGAAGTTACAGAGGCACACATTTCCCTTTCAGTTGTTAGGCAGAGTCTCAGCTCAGTTATTTGTGCAGTAGTAACTGTACTGACCTAAAGAAGGTTGTTCTAGGTTTATCTTGTCATAAATAAGAGCAGAATTCAGCTTAGGCCAGTACCTAACCAGTGTTAGCAGAGTACATCAGTTCCTGTGAAATGTTTGCAAACAGGAATAACAATTTGTTCTCTTCCTGTCAGACAAGAAAAAATAGCTTTGTTTTACTGTAGTTACTGGGCTCAGTTTGCAAATGTGCGTGAGTGAGTGTGGTCTGAGAGAACTGGAGATATGTGTGAGAGCGTGAATGAATACATTTGGTTTGACACTTCTGCAGAAGTGTCTAAATTGTGGAAATTCATTCCACATTTGGTTTGTCAGTTCGCTTTTGCATCAGTGGGAAGATGTAATGTCATCTGGACAGTCACCCTGGGAAAGTTTGGTCCCCTGTATTTTTTAGCGTGGCACTGCTGTCTGGTGGCCAAGCCAGCCACGGTCCGTGTTTGGCTGTTGATGTTACAGAGGGTAAAGAAAAAAAGTGTTCAGGGGAGAGGCAGTGCAGGCAGCTAAGCAGGTGAAATACACAGGGAAATCTTTGGGTTTAATATGACAGGAATGTTTCTGCTGCAGCTTTCTTGGATTTGTTCTTCCACTCCTGATATAGTTCATTTTGATACAAAAATAAGCATTGGGTGATTCACTGAGACCTCAAGAGCCTAAGGTATTCCACGGCATATATGTAGAAATTAACATTTGTCACCATGGACATTTTGGATGTCAAATTTGAGAAGACAAAAAGAGTGCCAGTGATGAGAACTGGCTCAAAAGTCCCGTTGGGTATCCTTTACCAAGGAGACCAGAGCATTTTCTGAAGCTTATGTCTCTTCTGGTAGTACTTTTTAAGAAAGACTTAAACTTAGCTTTATCAGTGTCATTTAACCTTGTAGTGCTTTAAGCTCAATATTGCTAAACTTGGGAGATGTTGCTCATCAGTATTGTAGGGAAAACTGGGTATCCTAAAAGGCTGTCATGCAGATTCCTGGTGGTGTTTAATAATACAAATAATCTGGGAGAAAGGAGTGAGCCTTGGGAAAAAAGTTTTCAAGTAAGGGTTTAATAAGGGGGGAACTACACACGTGGCATTCCCAGTTCATTTGATTGACCTCAGTAACTGATGAAAGTGGTTTGACTATCAGACATAGATCCCATTCATTCAACCTGCATGGTATCAAGTGTTCCGATATGCCATATCCTTCCTTTATCTTATCCCCTTGTTTCTATGCCAATCCAATCCCTCCTCTCACTCCTGCTCAACCCTTGAGTGTGACCACCCAGTTTCAGTTACATGGACTGAATATCTCAATAAATTAGGATCTTAATTGTGCTAAATGAGGCAAGAACTCCTTGACCATTATTTGCAATTGGTTTCTCTAAGATTAGTTTCCTCCAGAGTTCACTATTTCGGGGCTCCAAATGTATTCTGTTCAACATTAAGTCACTGTTTATGCTTTGCATGCAGCTTGAACTTCTCAATGTGCATTTTGTACTTGAAGTGTGAACACCCCACTTGTGTCTTGAATTAAAGCCCATCCACCTGAAAATCATAGCACCAGTAAAACTAGGAGGACCCTGATGCTCAGTGTGTGCAGTCACACAGTCACTTGTTTCTGAATAAAAAAGGCAATCACAAATTTTAAAAGTCTTGTCAGGGCTAGTGTTCAGAACGCTCTGTGGAAAATTAAGAAACAAGATTTTGGCTTAGATTTATCATTTAAATTCAGCTGAAATGCTGCAGACTACCAATGGCAAAGATGACACGAATGGTGCTAGGATGGGGGAACATTACAAAAGAAAGGGGAGCATGTATGAAAACAGTAGTTTTAATGATTTGAATCAACTTTAAAGTAGTCATGTTTATAGTCTTTTAACTTTGGGGGGGAGGGTTTGACACATTCAAAGGGTCTCAAAGGATTTAATAGTGATAAATTCAGTAGATCCCTATAAAGATCCCAAAGCTCTTTTAAAAAATTCTTATGAAATTATAAAATAATTAATAGGACAGATGATACTTTCAATGGACTGAAAATCAACTGACACAATTTCAGAGGAAAAAAAAAGTCTTAAAAAGCTGGGGTATTTTTCCTTAAAACTTTTTGTTGACTAAATGTCAAAAGACAAATGTCTTTTTGCCTGACTATTTGGAGTTGCTGAGTACTTGATGCTCCCATGAATTTGCCATAGGTCATTACTCAGTGTTTCTGAACTTGAGGCCCTGAGTAGATAGCAGCTCTTGATTGGATTGAGCTTGCATGTTAACAGGGTTTTTTGCAGCTGAAAGTCTTGTGTAATTATTGATTCTAATTGTTTTCATTTTCTTTGTTGTTTTTTGTTTTGTTTTTTTGTTTTCTTTTGTTTGGGGTTTTTGTTTTTTGTTTTTTTGGTTTTGCCTGCTTTTGGAATTCATGACTGTGCAGTGAGAAGGACACTAAAGAGTGGGCTAACACCAGAAGAAGCCAAAGCACTGGGCCTCATCAGCACTTCTGAGATGCAGGTTTGACATCCCAGAGGTGGCCATCAGAAGAGCCGTTCACCTGAAGCACACAGGCTGAGAACCCTTCAGCGTGGCATTGAACTGCCAGCCTCCTCTGCTGCTCCCAACGTCCTCTCCTCTGTTAGTTCCATTTTAATAAGCAACAAAAAGCAAAGCCCCACATCCAGGGCAGAAGAAGGTTGTGCCACAGCTCAGCATGACATCCAGACGGTAACTGAGGAAGCATTTGAGTGTTCCTAGGTGAAAGCACATGGCTTCTTCTTCTCATGGTGTGTTGATGTGGGTAGGAGGGGGCTCTCTGAGTTATCTGTCATTATGTGAGCTGTGTTTACGTTGGCTTTCCTTGTGCCCTGTTTTAGTCATTGTAAATGTATGGCGTTTTGTCATTGCAAGGAACAGTCCTTAGAGAGGCAAAATAAGTCCTGTTACAGCAACCCAAATTTTCCTCAAGCAGATTCATTAAGCAAAGATGCACAGTCTGTGCAACCCTGTGGTTTGTTGGGTTTTTTTATTATTTTGCCACCAAAGAATGTAAAAATGTATGTGTACCTTTGTATATGTACAGAATGAATGTGTGGACATGTGTGCATGTGTCTGTACATATACAGTCATGGTGTGAAATCATGCTTTTGCTGGAGCCAGCTGGACCATGATTTTCACTGTGGGGCCTTACTGTTCCACCTGGACAGGAGGAAAAGAATGTCTTTTTTTGCAGGAACTCAGTGTTGTTCGGTGTGATTGACCCTGTGGGGCAGGCCATGGCCTGCAGTACGAGCGGAGAGTTGAGGATCCTGAATTCACGTGCGTTAATGCACACTCATACTGTACATAGCAGCATGCACACAGAGGAGAGAACACAGCTCCTCCCTCTCGTTGAGCTATGGTTGTACTCTGCATTTGTACAGTTTCAGAGAGATCTACGTCAGCAATTCTACATACTCGGTAAATGCATTTGGATGCTAAGATCAAGAAGTTTTGTTCACTTGCCTGTGCCCTTCATGCTGCTTTTCTCTGCTGCAAGATAATGTGGTGGTGATTTTATTTCAATTTTATGAATCCGAATATGAAATAGCCCTGCTAAAAAGCCTGCTGTGTTTTTGCTGTTCTTTACTGGTTTTTTGTGGTTATCCTTGATACAAGTGGAGTGGGCACCACAGTAAACAACTCCGATATGTTTGCCCTTATCTCACTGTTTTATAACTGACTTTTATAACTGCCCCTCAGCATGTTTGAAGAACCTTTAGTCAAGTCATCTGCCTTTAAGTGGAGGACATATACAGCAGTGAAGATGAACGGAACACAGTCACCCCAGCCAGTGCTGAAGTATTTTGAAGAGAACTGCAAACAACGATAACATAAAAGGGAACTTTTTAAGCCAAAGTCTGTATATGGCCAATTGATCCTCAAGGATGCACAAGATTGTCTCTTTCCATTGCCTTAGCCTCTAAGATGAAGGGTATGTCTGCACAGCAGTAACAGCTGACGCTTTCTTCAAGCCGGTTAACTGAGGAACTGCAGCAGTTTCGTCATGGTAACAGGGTTCTGTTTTGGCTGCAAAACACACTTGGAAAATAGAGTTAAATAATAGTCTGTGCTGGGGTCCTAATGCCATAGCTGTGTTGCTGCTGGCACCCAGGCTAGGTCAGGTACTTCAAGTTATTCTACTCCACTCTCTTTAAGGACAGGATAATCGCTGAAGATTGTTCAGGAGAGTTGAACCAAACACAATAAACCTTTGAAACCTTGGTCATCTGTCACATCACATTGAGCACAGCATCCAAGTGATGAGAGAGCCAGGTAGCTGACAGCACTGCAGTGAGACCTGTGGCTGAACATCCTATCGGTGCTGTCCACCCTCTTCATTGTAACATTTCGTTCTTTATTTGCCGATGCCTTGGATCTCCCATGGAATAAAAAGTCACTAATGAGCAATGGTTCTTAAGAATAGCATTGAGTTTGATGTGGTTTTCCCCTCAATTTGTTAAAAAGCCAGTTTTACAAGTAGACAGAAGGCAGTAGTTGGGTAATCAATACAATACGTTGTGTATTTGAAGGCTGTGGAAAGGAAGAAGCTGGTTAGGAAACAGAAGTGACAAATAACTAATTTCACTGTAAAATATGCAAGACCTACGAGCATCTGGTTTTTAAAGTGGATCTTTACGTGCTGCTCACCGTTATGGACTTTTAAAATCTCACTTAAGGATGCTTAGAACAAAGAACTGAAGGTACTGGGGGTTTGTGGAGGTGTTCGAAGTCTGAAACAAGAGGAAGACACCCTGAATGTAATGGTCGTGTTGAACTGTGCTACTTGCTAACTGATAAAAAAAGCAAAAATGCTACAAAGTGCATTTATGCTGACAGAGATCCTATATTTAATTGGAGGGAGAAAAATCAAACAAGTCTTTAAAAATTAATATTTTAATTAAAATATGCTGAATGTGCAAAATTGGTGACCACTTGGCTGTTGGTGGCCACTTGCTAACAGGGAACAAATTCGTGTTTCATTTAAACATAGTACAGCATCTGTCTCTGAAACACAACACAGCTGATGAGTTACTAATAGTTGGGCATATGTATTTTCCAAATTGTGCAAAACTTTGTATGTTCCTTATCAAGGAGAAGATTAAATGTGGGGAATAATATAGGTTAGAGTCAGTTCAGTGGAAAAAAAAACGTGGTTTCTTTCAGATTCTCTGGATGCAAGTGTCTTACCTGTGAAGCATATTCTTCTTTTTCTGTTTTTCCGTGGCATTTGTTTTCCTGTTTGTGCTCTCCACCTGTAAAACTGATACCAACGTTTCTGAAGAGTAACTTGGTCTTGTTTATGCAGTAGTATACAGTCAGATAAATTCAGTGTTCGTTGCAACAAGATCATCAGACACAGTGTAGTGCAGTAACTAGGGGAGAGATTTCCATTTTGGTTTCTGATCAAAATGACCGACTAATCTGTAAGGTGGCAGTATTTCCTCCAGAGTCTGCCAGCATGTCCTGTGGGAATAACTTTTGTTCCCCTTCATCTAACTAGTGGATTCCAGATGAAATGGAGGAATTCATTATATCTGTATGCCTCTCTCTGTCTGTCTAGTGAGGTTGTAACCTTCAGATTGTGAGCTGCTGCCTGCCCTTCCATTGTCAGGAGAGCCCACCGTAAAGATGTAACTTGTTTTAAGACAAGTTTTGTGTGAGATATGGATTGGTTTCTGACAAATATGAAAGTCTTGGATACACAATGTAGTAACATATGTTCCCATTTCTCACCTAGAGATCCATGAAGGCTGCTTTTAAAGCACTTGCAGCCATAATAACTACCTCTCTTCCCTTACCCATGGAACCAGTCAGCTGCAAATGCAGTGCCCAGAGCACTCTATCTGATTGCCATGATAATGCCTTCCTGATCTGGATGCTGAGGTAAACTTTAGCAAATGAAATAGCCTCCAAAGGGAAGCTACCCAAATTCTCTTTCATCTCACTTGATGTTTCAAAGCAGACTGCATGCAAATACTTTCTATAATCCCACTCCCAAGTGGAGATAATGCTCAGTAGCAGTTGTGTGGCTACAGTGAAGAAACCCCCAGGGAATGCTTGTGTGCCACACTCGAGAGTAAAAGATACCTCACAAAAGTTAAATTCATCACTCTTCACTTTTCAGTCAGGCCAGGCACCAGGCTCATGGATTCCAGATGCTTTATAGCCCCTTGGCTGCTATATGTGACCTTTCTGTTTGATAGATAGCTCCTTGTCCATAGTCCAAAATCAACCAAAAAAATGGTAGTTTAATGAGGGTCTTTCTTTCTCCCTTAAGTAGTGGAAGAAGCGTCAAACATGGTTTTAAAAATACATTTCTTTTTCTCTTTTGACACCCTTTTTTAGTAAATCTCTATAGTGGTTGATTCTGTCAGCAAAGTAAGGCATCAGTTTTGTAGATAGACAAGACTTAGGCTTTAGCATAATAAATAAGCACATGTGAATATCAAGATAAGAGTTAATGTCCTAATTTAACAGAAATTTGGAGTCAGAGTCTTGATGTGAGTGAACAGCAAGGACCTCCTGTGAGGTTCTGCAGGACAGCACCTTAAATCCCTGGTGTGCTGCACTCTAAATGAACCCTCACCAACACTAAAAGCTATTGAGAAGTTATATTTGAGGAGTTTAACAACCACTGCAGCCCCGAGGGGCACGATGCCATTGTAGGTGCAGTAAATGGTTCCTTTTGTCAGGCACCTGCCCTGCAGCAGCCTCTCCGGGGATGTAACAGCAACTGGCTGTCTGAAATGCTTTGGAAACCACATGGCTGATGGCAGTGGTCTGGGTTCAGCTTCACTGTGCAGCTGTGGTTGTTGCAATGCTTTGATTTCATAGAGGTGAAATGGGAACAAGGTGGCAGCCCACCAGTTTCACATCCTTCATCCTTCATCCTTCCCCTGCAGCTCACGGACAGGAGCACGCACTGCCTGCCTGTATCCAAAGGATGCACAGGGACATGGTGTTAGGCAGAAGCAGGAACATGTTCCTCTCTCCTTTTCCCTCTGTAGCTCACTGCACGTGTCCCAGTCCTCCCGTTACCTTCAAGGCAGGCTGTGTGTGTGCTGCTGGGGAGCCTGACCCTGGGACACAGTCGAATGGTGGCTCTGTGCTTCCAGCAGCAGGAAGCAAGAAACACTTGTCTAAGCTGGAAGGGGTACCACTGTTGATGTTCCTCTGGAGGAAAAACTGCCAGGTACTTAGAGGCTCTGAAAGAAAAGAAACTGAAGTGTTTTTGACAGAGAAAATGTTTGGTTGTAGGCAACCATTGAAAATCATTCGCAAACACTTGAACAGCATGTAAGGCCTACCTTCCTTTGCTTCAACTGGGGCAGCAACTGGCTCAATTGGCATTTCAGATGTGACCCCAAGAAGTTTTTGGCAAGCAGTTTAATAGTTACATAGCAAGTAATTCAAGGAGTTTCAGAGATGTATAGTTTGATGTTTATGCCAAAAAAAAAAAAAAAATTTCTGATTAGTCCATTTCACATTGAGTGGCAGATAGAGATATATTTTGTTTAATCACTATCTAATACAGAGGCTTCTGTGAAAGAAAAGGTTTATTTGTAGCATTGGATGCATTTCTCCTTTTTAAAGACTGTCTTTGCGCATATAGTGTCCTTTTTTTGTGAGCTGGGAATTGTAAAAAAATGTAAAGTAGAAAAGGACGTGTTTCTTAGACGAAGGAGAAATACTGTAAAATTGTGTAAATGTCACTACTCATGTTTTTCCATGTTCTGTGTAGCATAGTGTAAAATAGGCTCTCCAGCAGTGTTATTCTGTGAATTATAATTTAAAAAACAAGCCATGCATGGTCAGAGATATTATCTACAGGTCCTTTTGGTTGAGTTTTTTGTTTTGTTTGTTGTTTTCTCATTTTAGGTGAGTTCATTCTATGTTAAATTTAATTGTCCATGAAAATGCATTTTTGTTTCTGTTTTATTTCATAAAGAACTTGAATTACTCTTTTAAGATTTTATTACACACGAAGCTCACCTACCGTTTGTATTGATCCTTCAGAAGCTGTGTCACGTTTAGTATGAACATGGGGGGATTTTGTTTTACTCTTCTCCCCCCACTCTTCCCACTTTACTGTCTGGAAAGATCCAATCTCCCCCCTATTTTTTTTTTTTTTTCTGTGCCATGCAGGGTCAATATGGAAAACTGACCGCAGACCAGTGTCCAAAATTTCTTGATATAAGTAGTTAAAAAGCTCACCTCTACAGCGTTATGTAAACACATCTTGCAATAAAGCTTTATAAAGCACTGACTGGGCTGGTTCTGGTTTTGTTGATGAAGCCAATCATGGGAGCTTGGGTGGAAAATGGGTGGGAAAGGGGATCATGACTTGTTTCTCTCACATCCTCCATGTACCTGCAATGCCATCATGTGGGCATTGAAACAGCTGCCATTAAGCTGTCTGGGTGGCCTGATCATAAAAAGCTGATCTTTTACGCCTAGTTCCACAGTTTGAGCCTAATTCCTACTCTTGAGTGAAGAAAGTGAAAATGTGTCTCTGGTTCTCCAGGCTCTCAGTAATCCAGCCCTACAAATCCTCGCTAAACATACATGGCACTTACTGCTGCCGTCAGCTTGGAGTTGGTTCCTGCCTAAAAAATACTCTGTGCACAGAGCACATAGCGTAAAGGTATGAGATTTATAGAAGCAAACATCAATAAAATGAAAGTCAACCTGTATGTGGGGAAGATTTTCACACTGTCTTTGCAGCAACACATGAAACACTGTCCCTGCCAGAGCTTCAGAGCTGTAAAGGTGGCCTTTAAATGAGGCTTGCCTTTAACTTGGCTGAAATACATTTCATGCTTCACCGAGGAATGTAATTTTCTGGTGGCTGCCTATGAGCATGCCTGGAGAGGCAGTGGTGTTGCCGTTTTCTCTCTTTGCTGGTCTCTGATTCTTTCTTTTGCTGCTAGTTCCCAGCACTTGAGAGAGGCTGAGTTGACAAACGTGGCACCCCTGCCCCTACAGAAGATGAGCTGTACCACAGGGACTCTGGCACCTGCTCTGCCCATGGGTTCAATGACCACGGTGACAAGGGGGGTCAGAGTGACATGTGGGACCTCAAAATGCTCAGACTTCCGCTGCTGGTCCTGAAAAAAAGCTGCTCACAATTGCTCTTTTGAGTTGCACACGTAATGAGGTCAAAATACATTATTCAAAGACAGCTGCACATGTTCATAGCAGCACCCTGGAAAATAAAGTAGGTTGACAGAGAGTCTGAGGGAGAATTTTCACCTGTGGTTTCTGAGATTGTAGGAGCTGATATACAGGGCTAGGTATGTAAGCCTTACCCCTTTTTAATTAGTTTTTAAAGTTATTTCAAATAAAAAAGGTGCCTTTTGGGATATGGCTGCATCCCTGAAAGAGCTGCTTAGCATTCCAGATGCACTGGTGTAAAGTCTAGAGGATGAAAGGCTACTAGCCAGAAATGTGGTAATGCTTTTTAAAATAAATATATAAACCAAGTTTATTGGCCAGACACTTTTCTTTTCTATCACAGCATATCCATTAGCAGTTCTAAATTCCAGATGTGCAATGACAATGCGTACATATATTTTTCAGACCTGGTGCCCAGTCAGAACTCATATGTTGTCACAGAGAAGCCTCTGGCCTGTAGTCAGGGGACGAGTAAGTATGCAGATTATCCACTGCACAGCTGCATGCCCTGGTTTATAAACCCTTCAGAACAGTTTGAGAACACACAACTAAAGAAAAAAAAACAACTTTTTTTCCTATTTTAACTTCTCCAAGTTTTCTGATGGGAATGCAGTTTGCAGAAAAAGGGAGAGAGCTGTTCTCAAAGCTTCACCTCTTGTGAGTTTCTTTGCAGGAAATGAAGAATGATGCCTGTACTGGCATCTGTCTGATGAGACGGACCTCTGCTGGGAAATCCCAAAAGGAACACAGCCTACATGAAGTGTCATGCCAGTGAGGGCCTCTCCACAGCTTTTCCTGAGGGAATTTTGAGTAGGAGCAGGACTCACTTATCTGAGGAGGTATTCTGCTCAGAAATACTGATTCTCAGTTTCCAGGATTCAGAGTCCAGTTCCCTCCAATGCCAGCCTCTCTCCTTCTGCTTCACCAAGCTTGCTCTCTTGCTTGAGCCAATTCCAGAGCCTGTAATTTGTTATGTAGCTGGAAAACACCATGGAGCATGTCAATGTACAGAAGAGGTGTACCAGCAATGGGGAGGGTGAGACTCTTTCAGTGTCCCGGGGCACATCCCTGGGCATATCCTGCTCTGTTACTGGTGTTATAAGGAGCAGAAATGCTTTAAGCATATGCCAAAATCTTGCAAATAAGTTTGTAGCCCTCTCTTGATGAGTGTTCAGATCTCTCTGCCTAGACAAGAGACAAAATGACAGTCTTGGCTTTTGTATGTCTTTTCCTTTCTTTGTTCCGTACTTAATACAAGAAGAACAGCAGTTAACAAGCAACAAAGAAAATTACCTGTCAGTGAAACCCACAGCACTTAAAACTGGACAAACTTGAAGGCAAAGGTGAGTCAAAGCCGTGTCATGGCCTCCAGTAAACATTCTACTTGTTCCGTCTGAAGGCAGCAGTAGCCAAGCCTGCCTTGGAAGAGCTCTGCATTTGCTTAACAGCAGTGGTTTTGAGATCTTATCCCTGGTACAGGGAGCACAAAGCTCTTCCAGAGCCTGGCAGGGCCCAGGTGAGGGGCCAACAGGTGGCAAAGGGTCTGGAGTGTACCCACCACTGCAAAGGCATGTGCCATGACTGCCTGTTGGATGTAAATATGTGTACTATGGACCTTGGAGTAACTTGTGAAAACACATTTCTCACAGGAATCCGAAAACTACAGTGGGGTAAAAATTCTCCTTTTTAATAAAGCAGTGAAATACTGAGACTCTTGAATGAGATCTCAAAAAAATGAATCCTTCCATCGTTGTCCAGGCTTCCTATAAATATGCACTGGGAGGCTTAAATAATCTTGGCAAGATATAGCAAAGGAAAATTATTGTTAAAAAGGGGCCCTGGATATCGTTTCAACAAACTTTTTCCTCACATAAACTTATGGAAAATTATTGACCTCATAGTAAAGTCAAGAAAGAAAGAAACCTCTTCTTGTAAAATGGCAAGATACCTATTTGAATGTGGACTAGACTGCCTTCACACAGGTCTGTCTGGAACACCTCCCAGATGTACTGCATTAATTATAGGGAGCAATGGCTGTGCAGGTTAATAAAAAAAAAATCTAAATAATCCCAGTATCAACAGTTCTGATCTAAATAAAACTAGCTGTGAGTGTAATGATAAAGAAAGGATATTGAAAATCAGGCAGTAGTGACCGAGGCCAAATGAAAATTTGATGCTATTGGCTCTGTGAGCAGTGGAAAGAGCCTGATGGACTTCAGCAAGCTTGAATCAAGCCCCCAAAGATAACTATTAGAATATTAAACTAGATGGAAAATAGAATTTCTTCTCTGGCAAAAAAGGCCCTAAATCATTTTAACCTCACCAGTCACACTGAGGAATTCTCTCTCAAGAATGGACAACACACCATAGCCTGAAAACCAAGAGTGAATCCTTGTTTCCAGAGAAATTATCTCAAATGTGTTCAGATTACAAGCATGTGGGACAAAACACAGTTAGGATCCAAAATTACATAGTCTGTAAATTCTCCATCTTTTTAGAAACCAAAACACTGCAAAGTCTGAAAACAAAACAACCTGAAGCAGTCAATTGCAATTTTTTTTTTTTTTTTTTTTGCCATGGGATGTGACAAGCATTTAATGTCCTCATAGGAAAATAAAATTTCAGTAGAAACTCTATTACTGTTACAAAATTTTTACTATTTCTTTACAGAAGGACACTGGTAGACAGGTTAATAGAAACTAGTAAGTTTAAGTTTAAGGCTGGTCTTAAGAACTCTAAGAAGTTTCTTGCCAACCAGTTTTGCTTAATGTAAACAGTTACTTCTCCAAGTCCATATCCTCCATGCGAAGCTAACTTGCACCATCTTTAGTTTTTTTTACTTTCCTATGATGGGAGTGACTTAGTTGTCACACCTAATGATGTGTGAATTGCTTATTATTTGATAATATCCTACCAATCTTTCTAGATGTAATCAGAGTATTCATAAAATTGTGATTACTTGATATTAGTTAATCTGAGAGTGGACCTTACATGTATGTGCATGTAAAGGATTAATATTCATATTTTCAAATACCTCTCAACAGCATTATATAATTTATGCTTACGTCACACCCCAAGTGGATTCTGTAATCTGGTAACTTCCTGTTTTGACTTCAGAACAATATTTTTTCAAGGTGGGAAGGTAATGAGATGGTTTTATGAGTGGTTTAACTTTGGAAAGTATTTATTGGTAAAGGGGATTGACACTGTTAGAAAGGAGCAGGGTTTACTGCTTTTTCTATCTTTCAGAGCATGACTCTCCAAATAACGATCGGGCCGAAGATCTAGTACACTGGGATATGGATTTCCTGAAGAATGATCAGCACTTTGTTACCTATTCCTTACACATTCTTAGTGTTCTCTTCTAAAGTCACAACTTCTTACATGTTTAGACACCATAAGCTCACAAGGTCCCAGTAAAGGGGAGCATTAAAGGCACGTGTGAAAATTCAGACTCCATCAGAAAGCACTCCTCGCTGCAGAAAGGACACTGGGAGAGAAGGTAATTTGGGCAACAGAAAGGAAAGTAACATCCACATCCAAATCAGCAATATAGGGTAAAAATAAACAGAGGAAAGCCTTAATGACAAAGACAAGATCCTTATTTTGATATACAGGCAAATCCAGTAAAGTGCAGAGATCATTTTAGCAGCAACACTTCAAGCATTGGACTAAATGAAGCCCAAATTCATCAGTGAGTTTGAAAGCTGGGATGGGGACATTTAGCTGAATGTGCAAGGTAGAAAGGGCTTACTTTTAGAGAAGTTGTGTATTAAACTACATGAAAAGAAGAAGGGGATTGATTATGACCTGTGTCACTACAAGGAGGGAAGGACAGTGTGTATGTACAAAGAGAGAAGATAAGAAACAACACTGACTGCTCAGTGGATTTGCCTTAAGCAGACTATCTAGTCTGTTTGAAGAGTTTGATAATTTCCAAGACTTCTTTTTTGAAGTGAGCAAAAATGTAAGTGCAACATGAATGAGGCGTGGCTCACGAGGAGGAGCTATTCTGGGCCTTGCTGCCTTCAGACAATCACAAATTCTGTGTGTGGCAGTGAGGGCATCACTTCTTGTTCGGCTGTAATGAAATCCTGGCTGGAGTATGTGGGATAATCTGCAGTTGGGCTGGTGTTGCACCTCTGTCTGTGTCAGAAGGAGTTGGTATTCCTCAGGCTCTTAGAGGCTGAACTCTTGCTGGGGTGAGCATCACCAGCTTTGTGGCCTGTGACTCCTGCTGTCACTATCTATATTGAAGCAGCAGTGGACATAGAAACAGCCAGCAATTCTCCATGGTAACAGATGCTCTTCCCTTTTCCTTCCATCAAGTAGCCTTGGGGCTCTTTCAGGTAACATTTGGTACCCTAAGGATGGCTAAAAAAGGATACAGTGCTACTGGAACTGGTGAGGACAAATTGGAGGCTGCAGACAAGATGCCAAAGAGTCTTGTGGCCTCACCAAGAGGGCACAGAGAGCCCTCTCGTCTCAGGTGGGGGCTGAATATTTTGGAGATGGCTGCAGTGTGCTTTTCATTGGACCAGGCCTTGGTAAGAAGTATTTCAGTCAACATCTAGGAGGATTTAGAAAATGTAGCAAATTTAGCTCCCCTAAGCAAGCAGAATTTAGAGTGGGATTATGTTGGTGGTTCTGAGTGCTCAATGAGATGAGCTGTTGATCACTCCCCTTGTAGCCAGGGGTCCCACAAATATCACTGACAGAACCTTCGGTCAGACCTGGGGTTATTGTCTGTGTCAGTCACTCTTTATACACCCTGATGAGGTTATTCTCTCTTAGAAAACCATCTAGGTCAGCAAATACAGGCAAAGTTTAATTCAATTCATCTCCAGCTGCCAAATCTGATCACAGGAAATAGGAAGATGAGAGTCAAAAAGCTCTGTGGTCTCCCCAGTCAGACTGTTAGCAGCTTAATTTTCTGCTTGGCAGTGAAAAGGATGTAATTGTGGAGAGAAAGCTGGCTTGCTTGTAGAAAATATATATGTTTTCTGCATATAAGGACCACAATTTGCAGAAGGCTGTAAAAAATCTTTACTGAAGGTATACTGTTTCTGACAACATTGCCATCTCTGCAAAGTCAGAGTACAAAGAGAATAAAAGTCCTTGAGAAGTGTTTCTAACTCCAGGCAGGAAATGGTTGGCTTTCTCTTTCATCAGCTTGAAGGTTCCAGTTACTTGTTGTATGCTACTGTTTATGTCAAATTTTTAATATTTTTTTGGCACTAGGTTACAGGAGTTCATTGCACGTCATCTATGAATTTCCTTGTGTGGTCCCTGACGCCAGAGTGCTGACCCATGAGTAAGAAGAGGGTCCTCAGAGCCCAACCCTGACAACACCCCATTTGCCAGCTAATATCACTGTGCTCCTTTTCTGTGTTTCCTTCCTGGGGTCCAGAAACAAGTAATCATAGGGAGAAATACTCATTTTCTAATGTCATCTTCATACCTAGTAGAGAAGCTACTGCTAGCAAGTGAGGGAGACAAATAAGCTCATGCTCTCCTCTAGTTCATGCCAAAAATTTTCTGACTTTATGCTATGACTACTGACACAGGCAAATGTAGAGACTTTGAAAAGGAGAAGTTCAATGTGAAAGTTATGAGAAAACTCAGAATGTTGAAGGGAAGAAGATGAAGTTTGGAGTGGTGGACAGGACATGACAACACACACACGATGGCACATTATAGAATCCAGTCTGGAAAACCAAAGAAACTAGAATGGAGTTGGAATTTCTTGATGACAAAAATAAAACCAGCACTGTTTGTTAAGGTGATTAGTCTTGGTGAACCTCCTGGGGAAAAAAAAAAAAAAAAAAAAAAAAGAGAGAAAGAAAATTAACTTTTTTCAAGTTATAGAGGTGATAGATTGGAAAGCCAAGCCGATCTTGATATAAGGAACCGAATCTGCTCGTGTAAAGGAATAATTACTTCTTATCTACAGTTTGCTTATTGTAATATCTTCACTGGGAATTTGAGACCTAGAAATTTGAAGCTGGAATAATAAAGGTCCATTTTATAAGTCTGTCTTCTAGAGTGAGGCTGTTGAAATCCAGTAGAAAAAATCAAGACAATATGGAAAATTATAGGAAACACTTCAAAAAGACTGTGAGGTGCTACGGATAATATCAGTACTCATGGTAAGAGTTCAAAAACTCTCTCAGTAAAGTGGGGTCTAAAACACATTGCTCAGACATGGTGCTTTTGGACTACGTAAATGGATGTATAATTTTTGAATAGGTGATGCATTAAATTTTGTAGGCAATTCTATCTACTCATCTCTGGGGACTTGGCAGATAAGCAGAAAACAGGATTTGAATTTCAATTGGTACTTCTTTATTCTGATAGAGTAATATTGTCTTACTTCTACGAGCTGCAAGTGTAAGTTGAAATTTGACCTCACAGCACAAACTGAAGGAGAAGAGACTTTCTTCCTTCTTCTTTGAACATTGGGCATCTTTGCAACTTGGAGCTGTAAATGCATTTCAGAGTAGACTGCAGTGCCATTAGATACAGAATTGTTCTATAAGACTTAGGGTTGCTTACCAAGAGTTTGGTGTTGAATCAGACCAAAGGATGCTTGCATTCAGTATGGCTGCAAGATAAAATGACACTTTGCCACAGCCACAAGGAAAAGAGGAAATCTTTCCTTGTTTCCATTATAAAATGAAGGCAATTTTGAGTGCACCAATGTCAGAACACTTCTGGCTGTCAGTAAAGCCTGTGTTATTCTTAAGTGGATTTTCAACTACAGGTATCTTTTCTAAGATGCTTTGACTTTGTAGCACATGATAGCAGATGACTTCTTGAAAAATACATGAGCCTTAAGAGCAGCCCTGTCAACATTTTAAATGTTGCAACCAACCAATTCAGGCCTCTTAACTGAGAGGACTGTGGTTGCAGGATAACTGCCTTGTAGCAGTTTGTATTTTCAAAGTCTTTACTTATACTTGGCAGAAATTGCATTATCCACAGTTTTGGAAAGAGCTTTTGGCTGAAGTTTCTGGCTGCGATAAACCTTGTGCATATAGTTATGCCCAGAGGGTGATTGGTGTTGACATAGACCACGAGTCCTTGGAGAGATTTTTTTTAAAATTATGATAGTATTCTCTCCATGTCACCTCTGAAGTTTTAAAGTTGGTGTGTGAGGCTACAAAATATCACTGCCAACTAAAATGTGTGTCTTTTGCATCATAATGGACTGATTCGTGCTGACCTGTCAGGTGGAGCGGTTGCAACTCCCACAGTTTCATTGTGTGTGTAAGCAAGGGGTTTAGTATTTATTTATAGTCCAGTTGCATCTCAGTACAGTGTGCCAATGACTTTTTGCCCAGATGTTCATACAATGCAGCAGAAATGGAAAAAGGGAAAAAACCAAAACAAAGAACCCAATCCACTAAAGATCCCCCAGCAAAAAAAAATCAGAACTTTAGCATTCAAGATATTCAGGACTAATTATTTTTTGTAGTTTCTCTCTTACTGAATACTGCTTAGCAAAGGGGTTACAAGCTCACTTTTCTCTTATGACTTATCTCATTCTGTTCCTTTTTAAATGCAGAACAGAAATATTAATGTCATACTTCTTTCTTTTCTCCATCAACATTCCTACATTAACAGCCTCCCTAGTACAAGAATTAATGACTAGTATATTCAAATTTCTTCTCAACAGTCATTGCTCTGCCAGTCATCATTTCTGTTTCTACCATTATCTTATTTTTCATTTGACATTTGTCAACTTACAGATTTCGCTTTAGCACTAAAAAAATAATGAGCTTTTATCTTAGTTCTCTTCTTTCCTCGTTGGATAATCAGGAAACTCAATTATCTAATCAGCAGCTCTCGCAGAACTCTTTAAGTTTTCATTCACGGTTTTTTCTCTAAATTTTCCGTTTCCCTTTATTTCTCTTCCACATTTTTTTAGACTTAAATACCGAAAATACTCTTACATGGAGTGTTCTCCCTGCATATATAAGCTTGTAATGATCACAGTGATTTCATATATTTTTATATGCCATTAAAACCTTCAAAAGTTAGAAACAAAAATTAGAAAGTGTTAGAGAGTTACAGAGGCAAACAGGGATTCAGTTAGTGAACATTCAAAAAAATCACAGTTGTAAATAATGAACATGGCAGTGTTCTTGAAAAAGTTCCTGTACTTCTCCTCTATGAGATTCATTGGGCAAAATTTAAATTTTAAAAATGTCGGCAAGCACAGTGCACTTCTTCTGAATATGGCTCCACATACATACTGTGTATCATAAACACTGTAAATACCCTTTTTTAAGGGTAAAAAAATCCAGTCAGTTTGCAAGCCTGCCAGTTAAATTCATGTATTTTGTTACCCTTTTGACTTGGGGAGAAGGTGAATCACAGAAATCAAAGCTTAAAAGATGCATGGAGTATCAGCGTGTCCTCACAGAACAGTAGAATTGTCTGTATTGGTCCTTGCTTGCTGA
Source organism: Mohoua ochrocephala (assembly GCA_013398855.1). NCBI lineage: Eukaryota > Metazoa > Chordata > Aves > Passeriformes > Acanthizidae > Mohoua > Mohoua ochrocephala. The sequence continues at coordinate 137,301 of VZTA01008232.1, forward strand.
CAGGAGGAGGCATGGTTAAAATCATGCCAGAAGCAAGTTTCTGCTTCTGTGTGTACCAGAGCTGCACGTGCTGAGGCAGCCAGTGAAAGCTTGATGCTCTTGCCTGCACTCGAAAATGCCACTGCAGAGCTCATCACCAAGGTAAAACTTTTGTTTCTGTGCACTGAATGAGAGAGCTCCTTGTTGGACCCAACCTCCTGGGTGTGGCCCAGGTTTGCCCATGCAGAAATTCATGTGTACTAGGGAAAGTGATTCTCATTCCTCTGCCCAGGGACCTCCAGACAAGATAAAGGCCTCATGTTGGAGCTCTACACCTACCTGATGGAAATCCTGGAGTTTAGCTTTGAATTCTTCACATTTAAGCCAAAATGCTTTTATTTTTATCACTTGTTCTTAATAGTAGCTTCAATATAACTTCTCATTAGTATTCCTATTGATAATCCCTTTAATTGTAAATTACAAAAAGGGATGAAAAAGTCTTTTGGAAGTTTTCTTCTCATGATGTGGATATCCGGCAATTTTGTATAGATTAGGCATCTCAGGAGATAGGTGCTCCAGAAGGCTGAATAAAGAGTATTTCCAATCTGTGACAGACCTTTGAGAACTTCTTTGGCTGTTGCATGAATATTACCTTAATTTTACTGAAATACTAACTAGCTCTGCCACTTAGTACATTTAGCCATGCCTGAGGGTGGATTCTCACTCATTCCTTTACTCTGGATGAAGGTGACAAGTGAAGCAGAAGGTTGCTGTGTTTTGCCTTCCTCCCTCTCTTTCCACTTTTGTTATCTTGGAGACCTGCATTGCAAGAACAACACCCTGTGACCTGAACCAAAGAGTGTCACTATAAGCGGTGTCATCCTGTCTCTTCTCATTTTAGCACTTCCCAGTGCACTGTGCACTGATGATTGTACTCTGAGGGGGTCCTTGGCCAAAGGTATTCCAGTCTAGTACATGGAATGAAGCTTGAGCCTTCTGTATCCACAAGCCTCGAGTATTTGAGGAAACAGCCTTTCATCTTGAAAGCTAGAGAGACTAAATAAACTTCTTTAAGCCTCTTAATCAGCAGAGAGGGGATGTGGGGGATTAGTGGGGCTACACAGAACTGCATCTTATTTGGAAGGGGCAGTTTTAGGACAGGAGTGAGTAATATTAGTGCACTCAAGAATTGATGTTGAAACCAGATTCAGTGAAGATGATCTCCAGGGTATTCTTCCCTATCCTTTTTATTACTTTGTTGTTGAAATTGTTTTCTAATATTATTTATTGTCTCAAATATCACATTCCCATCTCTTGAAGAAGAAAGGTTGCCCAGTCTTTCATCTTCTTCTGGTTATATTTCTTTGCCTCGTTACACATTTGTTTTTATGAAGTATTTGATCATATTTTCCAGAAATTATTTAAGCTTTGGGTGTCTTTCTAAAAGATATTTTTTAGTTCAGCCAAGAATCTATGGGCCTAAGGCCCATCTCTACAAGGACAGAAATCTCTCAAGTTAACTATTGTGAAAGATGTCGAGTAGGCCATAAAAATGTATAAAACCACTGATGACCTTATTACAGGGTAGTCACTGTATGAGTGCATTGATTAAGTCTAAAAAGAGGCTGTAAGGAAACAATGACTCAAGATAAGCCATTCCACAGGAATAGGATAATAGGAGACCAACTGGCTCTGACAGCACTGGCTGTGATTTCCTGCTGAGACTATTGGACTGGTTTTGTCTGGAAGGGCAGCAGCCCAAGAACTGACAAAAACAAAAGGAGTCCCTCTTTCCAGAGAGGTGCTGGCTATTGGAAAGGGAAATCGTGCTGATTTCAGGACTCGCAAGACCCCATATGTAGAAAGAAGCAGATGGCAAGGTCAACATAAAAATGTTTAAAATAAATGCACATGCACTTGTTGCTGGTTTTAAAACAATTTGTGGGATTTCTTTTTATTCTGTCATAGCTGAGGGAGCATTATGCAGGTCTCTAATTTGCTGTGACCTATAAGCAAGTTCTTTGGGTTTATATAATTTTTTATCCCCACCTTTAACAAATCTTGCATGTAATGACTTTGCTAGGGATATTATCTGCGGTGCTCCAGCAAATGGAAGGAGTTTCTGGAACAGCAGGGCTATGATGTGACTCCCATGTGGTGGTTTGTGGATCCACTCCCTCTCCTGTCACTGAAGAAGGTATTTCCTGGGAAATTTTTCACCTCTCTTACATGATTGCATAGACATGCAAACTTAAAATTGTTCACATACACCACTTGCAAGCTCATGTTTATCAAGTATTAGGGAACTTAACCCCCAGGGACCATGTGTTTCTGAGCTGCCGTTGTCTCTTGTGTATGTTTGCATCAACATTCAGTGGCATAACAAGTCTGACTTTGGAAAAAGCTCTGTCGTTGCAATTCATTTTTAGCTGTGCAGCCTGGAAGCTGTCACCTCAACCTCCTGCTAAATTCCACAAAGAAGACAATCTATTTCTATATATAAGATAAAAATTTGGAAGTTCAAATATTTTAACTGGTTCCTCTTTTTGCAGGATAATTCCTCTGCCAGGTTGCTCTAGTTACCACCAAAAGTTACCCAAGTAACACAAGTATTTAAATACACTTTTGCTGTCAGTTATACGTGGTATAATGACATTTTGGGCTTATGTTGTACTACCGCTTCTTGCATTAATGCTGGACCCTGATAATCTCCACTACACATGCCTGCATGGTTGGTGTTTACCTCATTACAAGCTGTGGGGGAGGCATTATCATGCTCCTGGGGATGTCTGAGGGGTCCTGAAGGTAAAACTACAGGCTGCATCTGCTTCTTTGATCAGGGTCATAATTTGGATTCTTCTTTTGCCCAGTTGCCAGGAGAAAGCCCATCTGCTGATCCCTGATCTACACCATGCTCATATTCTAGACTTATCTCAGTTTTCACATCTGCAATCTTCCCTGCAATATAGTGCACTCATTCCTGTAGACCCAGACAGCACGGATTAAGGAAAGGCAGGTCCTTTTATGACCGGGTGACCCACAAGGTAGATGAGGGAGAGGCCGTGGATGTGTCTACCTGGACTTCAGCAAAGCCTTTGACACCA
>VZTA01008233.1:0-103032 GCA_013398855.1 Mohoua ochrocephala
CCCAGGGAGGTGGAGGAGTCCCCTTCCCTGGAGATGTTCGTGTCCGGACGTGGCACTCAGTGCTCTGGGCTGGGTGACAAGGTGGAGATTGGCCAGAGGTTGGACTCGATGATCCCAGAGGTCTTTTCCAACCTAAATGATCTTTTGAGTCTGTGTACAGAGCCACGGAGGTTTGCAGAGCTCTCCACCCCTCTTTGCATCAACAGCTCTTCAGAGAACTGCTCGAGAAAATCAATCAAGTAACAAAATATTGAAATTAAATGAAAGATACATCTGTTTCCCAGTAAATCACAACCTAATAAATTGTCTCCTTTTCCTCCCCACTGTTTTTCTTTTTTCCTTCTTTTCTTTCTTCCTTCCTCCTAAAATCACAAACATTGGTGAAGTTGTTTGAGAATGGAGCGTGTTTCCAAAGCTGTGTAAAGCTGCAGGAATCCATTGAGCCCCACTGAATTTATTGAAAGTTATAAAGTTTTTAAATCTACAAATGTCTGACATCTTTAAAGACTTATTAATTAATGCAAACCATTAAATACTGTTAGAACTCATGTCGCGTTTATGGAGCGTTTGAGCTTCATTGAATACACAGATCAGGTAATTCGTCTTTTTAAGCTCCATCACTCTCTTTGTTCCCAAAAAAAGACAGAGTTAACACGAAGGAGGAAAACCCAAAGTTTGCAGAGTTCTTGGGGTGGGAGAATCCACAGCCAAACTCAGGATTTCTCTGCTTCTAGGAATTTTCAGCTGAGACTGATGAATTTCTGCCGTCCTCAGGTTTGCAGCAGCGCCTGGTGGGGTTTATTAAGGTCGCAGCCTTGTCCTGGGTCGCTGTCCTTCAGCCGCTGGGGGCTGAGGTGGGATGGTGAGAGGAGGCTGAGAAAAGCAAGTCCGTGTATTCGTGGCAGCCACCTGCAGGTGTGAAGTTTCTCAAGGAGAACGAGGAGGATTTTGGAGTCTCTGGGCGGAAAATTCCTTTTAGGTTGCAGGACAAGGGTTGCTCTGAGAAGGGATTGAAGGGGTTGACGAAGACATCTGGAAATCTGCTGGAAATCCAGCACATGGAGGTCCTGGGAGCAGAAGCTGGTGTCCCACAGGGATGTCCTTGCTGGTACACCACAGTGGGAGCCAAGCAGAGCGTCCCCATGTGCACCTGGGGTGTGCCAGATTTGCACCCAGAGCTGTGCGTAGAGGGGCAGGTGGAAAACAGAGAAAACACAGACTGAGGGCCTGAAGGTGACTTCATTTTTCCAGAAACCCCAGGGGGAAAATGGCATTCTCATTGGGAAAAAGAAGGAAAATCCTTTTTCGAGCCCTCCACACCATCAGCCACTGCTGGGTTGTAAATGTGAGGCTTCTGCTGGGCAGAGCCTGTCACCCCCTTCCCAAGGGGGTGTGCACAACCCCCAGGGCTGATCCCAAGGGCTCTGTCAGGTGAGGAGACACCTCAGGCAGGAGGGCTCTGGATGAGGAGCATCCACATCCATCTCCTTGCAGAAATGATGGCTCCTGGAGGCCTTCTCCTCAGTCCCTTCTCCTGGCTGGCACTTCCCACGCTGGCTCCGCTCTGCTGTGACCACCACCAAGTCTCACCATTGCTACGTTCCAGGAGCTCCAAGCTCCACCAGGAAGCCATGGAAGAGTCATCCCATCCCTTTGGTTGGTATTGGCTGGAGGTTTTCAGTTGTCCTTCTCCAGACAAGTTCCTCCACCCAAAATCTCCCCCATAGTGCGGCTCTTCCCACCTTAGGAACGGATGGATCTCCTGATGTCTCTGTCATGGCCTCTAGCAAGGTTCCTGAAACTTCCCAGGATAAAAGGGTGGTTTCTCTCAGCCAACACACCCACAGTCCAAGGTTTTCATGACAAGAAAGCTTCTTGGATTTAAATTTAACCCGCTTAAGCTGCTGCACAGGAGGTGCTGTAATTTGCACCCAGAGTTAAACAAGGTTTGTAATGGGACAAGAGGGGAATGGCTTCCCACTGCCAGAGGGCAGGGATAGATGGGATATTGGGAAGGAATTGTTCCCTGTGAGGGAGTGAGGCCCTGGCACAGAGAAGCTGTGGCTGCCCCATCCCTGGAAGTGTCCAAGGCCAGGTTGGACAGGGCTTGGAGCAACCTGAGATAATGGAAGGTGTTGGGGTTGGAACGAGATGATCTTGAAGGTCCCTTCCAACCCAAACCATTCTGGAATTCTGTGATCTGTATTTGGCTGAACTCTGATAAGGTGAGGACTGAGATCTGAGTAAGTTTTTAGACAAATAATCCTGGTGACTTCCAGGCCAAGATGGAGCCCGAGGTGTAGGAAGGACTTTACACACTGAGCACCCCGTTCCAGGCCGAGATGGAGCCCGAGGTGTAGGAAGGACTTTACTCACTGAGCATCCCGTTCACAGAGCTGATCTTGAGTGATCAGGGGTTGGAATGAGGTGAGGACAAAATATCTGTGTGACCATTTCATCGCCATAAAATCACGGGATTGTTTGGGTTGGAACGGACCTTAAAGATTCTCCAGTTCCAGCACCCCTGGCGTGGGCAGGGAACCTATTTCCTGACAGGCAGATCAAGAGACAGACGAGGAAAAAAATAATTGGCTTTTGAGAAAAATGAGAGATGATGGCCGTAAGCTTCATCTATCCAAGGACTTATTCTGGACTGTGCACTTGACATTAGTGGTTCGTAATTAATTCCCTGTGTTGGTGCTCCTATTCCAGCATCAGACACGCCCTTATTCCAAATTAGTTCAACCCACTCGGGACCCCGCCACAAAACCAGGTTAAGAAATTAGCACAAAGCAGCTGAGCTTTGGTAACCAGCTGGATAGGCAGGAGAATCCATGGGAAATGCAAAGGAATTCAGCTTCATTTTAGGTCTCGGAGAGGAGGAAAGATTCACATCAGGATACCTGCCTCAGACTGAAAAACACACGCATGAGCAATACCCGAGTCTCGGCAGATGTGTGGTTGTATTTTAAATTGCAGTAATGTGATTTAGTGTAAGAGCCCCCAGCACCGCTGGGAAATAGCAATTCTACTCTAAACTCTCTTCCTGCTGTAACCAGAGTGATTTTTTTTTTCCCCACCCCTGAAAATAAATCTGCACAGAAGATTTCATAGATGAGTAGCCTGACTGGGACAAGGAGTTGGGAGAGCTCCGTTCTGGGCACAGGGCTGATGGTTTATCAATTTTTCTACCACTTGGTGTATAATTTTAACTAATCACTAATTTAGTGTTCCTTTATTTTGACTGTTGGGTTTTTTTTTCCTAAAGCTGAAGAACTTTTAAATCTGAAACAAGCAAGAAACTTCCAAGGTACCATGGACACTAAGAACCAACAGAACCAGAAAATGCAAAACCAAACAAGCAAAAAGAAACCCAAACAACAAAAACCAAAGCGCACACACAGAGCAAAGGAGCCCGTTTAGTAATGATGTTGCATGATTGGTATCGTCGGAGGTTCAGAGTGGTTTGGGTTGGAAAAGGACCTTCAAGATCATCTTGTTCCAACCCCTGCCATGGGCAGGGACACCTTCCACTGTCCCACGTTGCTCCAAGACCCATCCAAGCTGGCCTTGGACACTGCCAGGGATCCAGGGGCAGCCACAGCTTCTCTGGGCAACCTGTGCCAGGGCCTCACCACCCTCACAGCCAACAATTCCTTCCCAATATCCCATCTCTCCCTGCCCTCTGGCAGTGGGAAGCCACTCCCTGTGTCCTGTCCCTCCATCCCTTGTCCCAAGTCCCTCTCCAGCTCTCCTGGAGCCCCTTTAGGCCCTGGAAGGGGCTCTGAGGTCTCCCTGGAGCCTTCTCTTCTCCAGGTGAACACCCCCAGCTCTCCCAGCCTGGCTCCAGAGCAGAGGGGCTCCAGCCCTTGGAGCACCTCCATGGCCTCCTCTGGACCCTTTCCAACAGTTCCATGCATTTTCCTTGTGGAAGCTGCCTTAGCCACGGACTCTGGGGTGTCTGAGCTCTGGTGGGGATGGTCCATATTTGGGGATTTGTTTGGGTCAGTGATCATTCACCTCTTGTGTGTGGGCAGCATTCCAGAGACCAAAGTGTGGAGCGCACGGGTTGGGTATCTGAGGGATAACTGGATATTTTCTGGGGAATATTTAACTTACAAACCCAAAATGTCAATGCTGAACCCCTCTTTTCTCTGATGCTGCATCAGGTGTGCTGATGGGTGAGGTGACAGCTTGGACCTGGGCAGAGAGACCTCGTACTCTCCATCATCTGGAGTCTCCCAGCCCCCCGTGAGGAGGGGGTCTTCCCTTTCATGTTGCTTTCTTCAGCTTGATAGGATTGTGATATTGTTTGTTGGGAAAAGTCCCCACTGGCATGAATTAAACAAAATTCCTGCCTGAGTGCAGGAAGGGGCTTTTTGAACGTTCCCAAAGGACACGGAAAGCAGAGTCCTGATTTATTCACGGAGAAAGGAGAGGTCCCGTCAGGGACTAATCCGGAGTGCTGGAGCACAGAACCCCCTGCTCTGCCCCAGAGGTTTCCAGCTCTGGAGCTGCATAAAGGAAAACACTCTGCTTTTAGGAAAAACAAAAACAAAAAAAAAGTGGGAAAAAAGAGAGATAAAATTCTTGAAAGTGCCTGGAAGTGGCTTGAGATAACAACTGCTCCATCACTTCCGTGGGCCACCTGCAGAGTGTATGGGTTGATTAGGCAGTGCCAGGATGTGATCTGGAGTCAGTAGCATGGGCTCAGGTGGTTCCCAGGAGCACTTTTGGAATTCGCACGGGTCAGGGATGCTGCTGGGGTGGTGCCTTAAAGGCGGGAGATCCGAGAGGAAAACGCTTCTTCGTGGTTTGAAGCCCGATCCAGGTTTTGCTCTGAGAAATGGCAGGAGCTGCGCTGCCCAGGGAGCTCTGGAGCAGCGGGAAGGCACCAGGATTAGTGAAATACAAAATATATGAAGTTAGGGAGGGGAACTCTCTGTAAATCATCTGTCTGCTGCCCCCGTGATGTGACCAAGGCAGACAGCTCGGGTCCCCAGGGAGGCTGGAGCTAACGAGGCCTGGGGTGAACTCCTGGAGTGCAGTGGGGTCAGACCTTCTGCACAGCTGCCCTTTGGCTGTGGGACTCAGTCCCCCCGAGATGGGGCTGACCAGGGATCAGTGTCACTTCTGGAACAGATGATGGTGAGGCCCTTCTCTTCACATTAACTTCCTCTTGATGTGCTCCCGGGGGGAATGATTATGGTGATGATGTTAATGTGCAGACACTGGCCAGGCTTTCCCAGGCAGGTCTGCAGCGAGGAGAGGGGCCCTGCTCTTTGGGGGAGGAGGTGGTGGTGGATGGAGCATCCCGACGTGGTGGCAAGGCCACGACTCTTCCCCTGGGAAGTGCAAATTTACCTTGCTGGGATGGGAGCCCACCTCTCAGGGACGCTCTGGGCACCTCAGAGCACGAGGTGCTTGTGGACAGGAGGGATGGCCTGACTGTGATCCTGCTCACTGTGCCACACAATGGTTTTTCCCTTGCATTTTTCATGGTGAAGTCTCCTTCCCTGGAGATTTTTGAAGTCCATCTAGACACAATCCTGAGCAGCGTGGCCCCACTCCCAGCGTGTCCCCTGAAGGGCAGCACATGTGCCTTCACGAGGCCTCGTCTTAGTTTACAATAGGTGGATAGAACTGGAACAGCATCTCCATTTTGACCATCCTAAGGCAGAGCAGCTTCCAGAAGAAGTGGCAGGTGTGCAGTGTGTCCAACTGCTTCTGTCCAGGGAAAACTCAGTGGCGGGGAACCACAGAATCACAGGATTGGTTTGGGTTGGGAGGGACCTTAAAGATCATCTCGTTCCAACCACAACACCTTCCACTAGCCCAGCTTGCTCCAAGCCCCATCCAACCTGGCCTTGGACACTTCCAGGGATCCAGGGGCAGCCACAGCTTCTCTGGGCACCCTGTGCCAGGGCCTCCCCACCCTCGCAGGGAACAATTCCTTCCTAACATCTAACCTACATCTCTCTTCCTTTAGTTTAAAGCCATTCCCCGTTGTCCTGTCCTATCATCTCCCTTTCCCTCTTTTTCATTACCCCTTTTAGGCTCTGAAAGGGGCCTTAAGCTCTCCCTGGAGCCTTCTCTTCTCCAGGCTGGACACCCCCAGCTCCCTCCGCCTCTTCCTCAGGCGAGTCAATATGACAACCACTCTTCACCCATGGGAGAGGGAAATTGTCATTAACTGCCTAATGATGGGGTTTGCTCCTTGTGACTCCCAGCTCCAGCAGCAGCAGCAGCCCGGAGTCCCAATAGCCACGCAGAATGTGGGCAGTGGGATTGGCAGTAAATAAAGGGCCTTAAATGAAATCCGTCACAGCTGTGAGGCCACAGCTGCAGGTGAAGGACCAAGAAATAGCGACGAGAGCTCAGTAAAACAGACAGAAGGTTCTTTATGAGCGTCTCACAAGGTGCAGTGAAAATGTCTTTGGTTTTGTGGGGGCTGTGCCAAAAGCCCGTGAGAATGTGCATGTGGTAATAGTTTGTGTAAAAATATTTTTTAAATGAGGATTAATAGAATTTAAGCTTTCAGGGCTGGATTTTGCAGAGCTGGGCTATCTCAGCTCCCACTGAAGTCAACAGGGGTTACACCCCCAAAATCAGTGAAGGAGCAGAGTTGCTGATTCTGAGAGTTTAGGAAATGCTCATCCCTCACGTATTTTTGGCTAAGCAGGCAAATAAATAAATATCTTCACCAGAAAAAAAGAGTCATCTCCCCAAAAGCCCAGCCCCTTCCTTGTGGGGAGAGAGCAGAGGATGATTTCCATGATCCTGCCCTAAACCTGGAGGAGCACCGATGATACCAATGGATTTACATCTCTCATCAAGGAGAGCACCCGTTTCTGTGGAATGTAATGTCGAGGGATGCTTCTCCACCACATCTCCCCCTCCCACAGCAAAACCAGGGGGTGAAAACAATCCAGCTCCTGCTTTCTCTTCCTACTGCATCTCTCAAAATGCTTTTGCAGCCCTCCTAGCTCCAGGTGAGCCAAGGGGCCGGGTGGGGGACAGGAGGGGACAGAAGAAGGGAGTAACACGATCCTTTCAGACAGTTCCAACAGGCAGAGCAGGAGTCTCGGAGCGTGGAGATGCTGTGGCTGGAGCAAAAAGAGGCATTCAGGGCATGACACAAGTAGGTCATCCTGCCTCCCACTCCTTGCATCGTGGCAGGAGCAGAGTGGAGAGGGAAGGAGCCTCATCCAACCTCCTCCTGCCCGCAGGGATTGTGGAGATGCCGCTTCCACCTGGTCCTGCGAGCGCGAACAGAGCCAGGGCCAGCGCCTGCTCTGCCCTGAGCACCAGCACGGCAAAAGGCTTTAATGCTCCTAAAATGGAACACTTTCAGCCCTAAACTCACCCTCTGCAGGGCAGCCAGGGTGAACACAGCTCTGCCGCCTCGGGCAGGAAAACAGCCTTAGGATACTTCGTCCGTCTGCAGCTCGGCTTCCTCTGCTCCGTGTGGGCTATTACACCTTTCCTTTTCATGTCTGTTGTATTTTTATCTTCCCATTTGCACATTTTTTTCCTGGCTTGGAGGTGCCAGAGGTTGCTACTGCAAAGCTGGCTGGTTTGGCTTTCTCCTCCCTGCTCCTGGGGACTGTCCGTGCTCTGTGGCCACGTTGAAAGGGACCAGCCTCGAGGGGAAGGAGTCTTGTTTCTCAGCCTTCCTCCTGAGCTGTTGCCTAATTCCCTGTGGAAAGCAAGTTTGTGGAATTTCTCTGCCTTTTGGCTTTGCTATCGAACTTTTGACCGTCTTTCCAAGCGGGGCTGCCCGCCCTTTGCTTTGCAAGGGATTCCTGGAGCCCACATTCCCCTCTGGATTTGGACTGCATGGCTGTGACTGGACACAACCTTCTCCACTCCAGGCATTTCCCAGAGTCACGGGGTATTTCAGTTTGGAAGGGCCCTCAGGAGATTGTTCAGTCAACTCCCCCATTTTTTATTTCGGTCCCAAAATCACCCAATAGGTGCAGTTTGGGAATTGCCATTGGCACCACTCCCACTCGCCTCCTGCGTGACTTTGTCCCCAACAATGCAGGGATGAAAATATCCCCACATATGTGATTTTGGTACCTATGGCCTAGTGGAACGTTCCCTGCCCATGGCAGGGGGTTTGGAACGAGGTGATCTTTAAGGTCCCTTCCAACCGTAACCGCTCTGGGCCTCTGTGGTCGTTACCATCCACGTTCATCTCTGCAGCTGGCCTCAGTTCTTCTTCCCATGCCCGTATGGACGGATTCCCTGGCAGTCTCCTGGCTGCCTTAATCTCTCCAGGCTGCCTCTTCAGATTCCCTTCCTGGCTGCTGGGTTGTGTCCCTGTTAATTGAGTCTGTCCATGCTGCCAGCCTGGCCGTGCTGCCTCCTGCCACCACGTTCCGTGTGACACCTGCTGGAATGCAGCAGGGAGGGGCTCCAGAAGGAAAAGACCTGTTTATTAAATGAACTATTTAGAGAAATGCTGAAGCCTTTGGAGGCAGCACCAAGGCCTGAGGAGCCACTTAACCTCTGTGTCCTGTTTTACCACAGCGTGGTAATTCCCCTCCTCTCTGGTCATCCTGCAGCTGAAAGCACCAACACTTGTGTTTTGGTAACATCTGAGCACTTTGCATCCTTAATATAATAATATACATGTATTGTAATATTATTTATATTAATATTATTATATATATTAATATAGTCATCCTCCTGGCACTCAGGGACTTACCGAAGGTGGAACAATGTTGCTGGTCCTTCCTTCATTCCCACCCAGGGCACCCTTGGAGACAAATGGCCACAGCACCATCATTCCCAAACCAGTTAATTCGTTTTGCTTGATTCAGCCACATGGGAAGTTTGGCAGGACATCATCTTTTGTGATGGTTTAGCCCCTTCTTTCCCCACCAACCCCCCGCTTGTGGTGCTTCTCCCTCTGGTCACACCTTGCCTGTCACCAAGGGGAATCCCAAGGCAAGCAGGGACAGCGAAATTCCCCATTTGTGTACAGTGCCGTGGATTGATTTAGTCTGGCTCACTAAATAAACACCAGGGACATCCCCTGCCCTAAAAGGCTGCTTAATTTATCAAGTTCAATCACAACAAGATCCCGGCTGCTGAACTGGCAAAATTCAGCCTGGAAGTCAATGCAGGACCAGAGACTCGCAAGCAACACGGGGACACAAACAGGATCAGTCATTTCTCTGCTGAAGAGACGAGATATTTTTCAGTCTGCCTCTAAAGGCAGCTGGGAATTTGCTCCCCGAGGGTATAACTTGGTCACCAAGGGGTGTAGATGGTCTGTGGGTTTGGGGTTAGTGAAGGGAGAGGGAGGAGTTTTGACTCAAGAAGTGGCAGCAAAGTGGAGCTCAGAGATGAGCGTGGCTGTCCCTGGGTGTTGTAGCAGGAGGCGGCTTTGGGGCTTCGCACAGTGGTCTGATCACACCTGGGCCGCCCCTGCTGCCCTCCATGGAGCAAAACCGTGGCCACCCATGGCCTGAAACTCTTACCTGTGGCCAGAGTGCCCAGCAAGGCTGACTTCAGACTCCTTTTTAAGGGATGGAAGAGATTTGCCTTAAATAGGAACGCCCATGGGCTGGGTTAACCTTCCTTTCCTCGCTGGTCTCAGTGAAAACAGCACATATTTGTGTTATCAATCAATACATTTGTGTTATCAATCAATACATTTGTGTTATCAATCAGCCATTGGCCGATCTCACTGACCAGCGTCCTTTCCAAATCCACTCTTTTAAGTAATATATTAAATCTTTAGGAGACTGTCCAGACAACCCAAATGATCTTTATTAGCTAACTGCCAATAATCCTGCGCTCTTCACAGAAGCAGGAAATCCAGGCAGGGCTTTCCTGGAAATCACACCCAGAATCACAGAATATCCTGAGCTGGAAGGGACCCACGAGGATCATCGAGTGCAGCTCTTCCTGTGCTCACCGATTTCCTTAGATCAGTGTTCCCTGGGTCACAGCGTGTGACCTGCCCTGAAAGTATCATTCCCATTGGATGCTTCCAGATCTCCTTCAACCTTTATTTACACTGGGAGAGCCACCCCAGAGGAGGAGCCGTCAGTTGCACCCAGCTGAGTCCTGCCTGTGCCATCAGCTGCCTCAAAGACTTGGGAATCCAGCTCAGGATCTCTTTGCAGACATTTGCAAACATTTCCAGTTCCATTTTGGGCTGTACCTCTGTGAAGTGATGATCCAAAAGCCAGATATGACCTCGTTTATAGCCACTGTCACCCCTCACTGAGTATTATCAGACTTAAAACTGCCACCTGTGGTCAGTGGTGACTTGTGGGGACTCAGCCCTGCTCTGCGTCCAACCGACTCTCCCAGGCCCTGCTGTGGCTTTTCTTGGGATCCCATTGGCTTTCCCCAAACACTCCTTGGACTTATCGGTCACTGGCTGCCTCCTGAGCCTGGATTTGAGTTATTTGGGATGCCCAATCCCGGGAACACCGGAATCGCCGCGCCCGTCAGTCGCGGCGCGCGCACGGGCGGCCGCCACCGCTCCGCTCCTGCTCCCTGAGAGCCTCGGCTTTGCAGCCCCATTAATGACCGTAATTATTTCCCTGAGCATAAATTGTTCCTAATGACCGCAGTCATTTTTAGCGTGAGAGCGCAGCAAATGATGCATCCATGGCACGGGATGAAGCCAAGGAACAGACCTTTCAAGCCCTGTGGGATGTCAGGCACACGTTATTTACCGGGCTGAGTGGTTCCCGTCGTTGGTTTGGAGGTTCAGAAAGTTTGTCACTTGTCCCTGGCCCTTTTTGGCTGTGATCAAGGGTGGTCTTGGTGTGCATTTCATTGCCCCGCTGCTCAAAATCGGGTATTTCACTCCAGTGGGAGGGACTCGATAGGTCTCTTTCGACTGCTGGTCGCTGAGGGATTTGTAAAATTATTGGATATTTCAAGGCAATCTTGAAAATCAAATTTGTCTCAAATAACTCAGCACTCCAAGCTGCAGATTATAGGTAGCTTCCTTCATTGAAACCTACAAAGCTTTGTTTTTTCATGCCCATCACTCCATTTAATCACCACTATTTTAGTCTCTGCTTTGGGGCCCTGTCAGGAGTATGTGCAGCTCAGGCAGAATGGAAGACTTGGGTGTAATTTTCTTAGAAGACTTCATCACACATGATTAACTCATTTGTAGTCTTAATTAGATCTTGATCCTGGATGACTATTGAAAGATCTATAAGTTGATATTAGATTATTGGAGTAGTTAATTGTGCCCTGGGCACAGGCACCGAGGATTGGCTCTGCGAAGCACTGAAGGCAGAAACACCCACGGTGCTGCTACGGCATCCAGGTTAGGGACAGGGCTGAGTGACAGCCAGTGACTTCTGCTCCTGGGATGTCATCACCACTCAGGATTTGCGGTTTTTCCTCAAGCTCCAGCATCCTGAAATCGCGTTGTTATTGGAGAGTCTTTGCTTCCATTAAAGAGGTGTTTCTGTCTGTCACACTTGTTAAGAAAAGCAATTCAAGTAGTGCCTGTGAGCTCACAACTTCAATAAAAAATCCATGGCATTATTCCTAATGCCATCCATTTGGAGAAGGAAAGGTTTCCCGGGAGCTGGGGTTTGAGGAGCTGCAGGACTGGAAGTCCCGGGGAAGCAGGAGGAGAGGAGCTCTCTGGGTCTGAGTGACTCGCAGACAGCACAGCCCCGAGGCTCCCGGTGCTGTCACAAGAGGTCTCAGCTGTTGTTTGTGGGAGCAGGTGCCCTTCCAGCCCCACTGCTGACTGGGAGGGTTGTGACTGTGGTGACTGAGCTGGGCCTGGCTGGGGAGCGGGCAGAGGTGTCCGTGTGTGTGCGGGCAGAGGTGTCCATGTGTGTGTGTGTCCCTGTGTAGGTGCCTGCCCCAGGCCTGGGACGGGGTTTGCCGAGTGCTCGTGCACCTTAGGAACAGAGTCCCAGATGTATTTTCTGGCTCTGAGGCCAGCAGGTGCAATCTGGCCATGCCTTGTCTGCCATGTTTCCCATCCCTCGTGTCCTTGCATCCCGCCCAAAACAGCGTTTCCATCCACTCTGCCACCCGGGAGCTGTCCCCCTTCCAGGCCACCTCCCAAAGCAACCTCAGGAATTATTTCTGGGCTTTGCTTCTTGTTGGGGGCCAAAACACTGCTAGGAACAGGTTGCCCAGAGAAGCTGTGGCTGCTCCATCCCTGGCAGTGCCCAAAGCCAGGTTGGACAGGGCTTGGAGCAACCTGGGACAGTGGAAGGTGTCCCTGCCCATGGCAGGGGGTGGGACTGGATGATCTTTAAGGTCCCTTCCCACCCAAACCATTCCATGATTCCACGGACATTTTAACAAGCCAGAGCACCAAACTGCAGTGCCGATTTCCTTGGCACTGTCCCAGGGAGATCTTTGCTGGCTCTGAAGCCCGACCTACCCAGCTGAGTGATGGACAGGCCGGAGAAGGGGTTCACATCCATCGGGATGGTTTGGAAGGGCTTAGGAGAGGCAGAGACCGCCCAAAGGAGGACAGCAGGCTGCTGACCTAACTCCTACTCCTTCCCAGCACAACTTCCCAGGAACTGGGGTTGAAAGGCTGGTTTGGGGTGACGTTCAGGTCATGCCCGTGGGCTCAGACTAACCCTCCCTTAGCTGACAGCACGGAAACACCCCGAGGGAGTGCAGAGGCTCTCTTGAGCATCCTAACCCGGAGAAGCCCTGCTCACCTCGCTTTACCCACGAACACCTCTGTCCCTCGGGATGCTGCCCGGCGTCATCCCTGCCCGGAGGGAGCTCCGGCTGCTCGGCTTTGCCCCGGGATACCCCAGGCAAGGAGGCTGCGAGCAGCTGCACCACCTGCTCCTCGAGCGGGGCTCCTTCCCTGCGCTGGTTCACGGCAGGCAGGGCTGAATCCCGGCGTTAGGCAGGAGGTGGGACTGATCCCGTGGATTTCCTCAGCCCGACGAGTGTTAATTTGATCCACGCTGCTGTGGCAGGGGGAAAACATGGGGGCGGTGCGGCTGAACATTGAGATTCTGAAAAGGGTGATGGAGAATTTAATGGATCTTGGCGGCTTAATGCTCCATTTTTCTTGTGATTCCCCCTCGTTCCTTATCTCTCGTATTTACATAAATTATGTGGACTCCAGGGAAGCTGCAAGGCATAGAAATTTAATCAACCTGAGTCTCAGGAGCCTGGTCACTGTGCAGCAAGAGGAGGAAAAGAGGGGTGGGAAATAAAAAATAAAATAAAATAAAATAAAATTTGAAAAAAAAAATAAAGAAAGAAATCATCAGAGCACAGGATGTGTCAAAAGGGACTGTTAATAACACCAGCCCTGAGCCACATCCAGCAAGGAGCTGGATTTCAGGAGCAGGGAAGCAGGGATGACATCACCTTTTGCTGCACACAGGTTTTCTTGCAAGCAGGAGGGATCTGGCAGGTGAACAACAGCCAGGGAGGCACTTCCACCCCTCTCAACCCTGCAGCGCAGCTCTTCTCGCTCTGGGATGCTGCTCAGGACATCCTGGCGTGGGATCTCCTCTTGTAATACCCTTCCCCTGGGGCCAGGCTCCTTTTTTTATCCCCCTCAGTTCTTCAGCAGTGCTGCTGGAGGAGGGATTGGATAAAAGGGTTTGGAAAGGAGTCGTTGCAGGATTGCCCAGCTCCTCCTCGCAGGATGACATAATGCCTGCTGTGGTCTCTGAACTCCTGGTTTGCTGCTGGGCTGCAGCGTGGAGAGAGGCGAACCCACATCGTGCTGAAGGCTGAATTCAGGCACGGATGGAAATCCAGGAGTAAACCTGGAGGAAGAGGGAACCATCCCTGATTTTACTATGTGATTTGAAGTGCTCCTGCTCTCTCCATGTTCAGCAGGCAGACCCTCCCCTTCCTAGTGCAGCTCATCCTCCGCTTTTGGATACTAAAAAAAAAAAAAAACCAACCCAAAAAAAAAGTTCCTTTGTTTCAGGGTGATTTTCCCATTTTCATTTGAGCGAACTGCTGACATGGGAGATTGAAACACTTGATTTGTGAAATGTCAGTCTAAAATCCTTGCATTTTTCTACCCTTCCTTTGATGCCATTTTATTTCTAATGCAAGATTGATACCAAAATTCACACTTTGCTTCCCTTTTTCAGTTAAGCCATTTTTTTCAGTCAAGTGTTGTTGGATACTATAAGAAGAGAGATTTAGATGGGATATTGGGAAGGAATTGTTCCCTGTGAGGGTGGGGAGGCCCTGGCACAGGGTGCCCAGAGAAGCTGTGGCTGCCCCTGGATCCCTGGAAGTGTCCAAGGCCAGGTTGGACGGGGCTTGGAACAACCTGGGACAGTGGAAGGTGTTGTGGTTGGAACGAGATGATCTTTAAGGTCCCTTCCAACCCAAACCATTCTGGAATTCTATGGCTGCTCCTCCAGGTGGAACAACAGGAAAGGCTTTTTCACAGGAGGTTGTGCAGCACTGCAAGAGGCGCTCAGGGAAGTGGGGGAATCTCCATCTTCGTGGAGGCTCTGGAATCGTGGACGTTGCCAAGCCCTGGCTGACCTGATCAGGCGGTGGGTGCAGATGGTCAGACAGAGACCTCCAGATTTCTCAGTGCTTCTCTGATTCTCTGCAGCCCCAACCAGGCAGGAGATCAGCTGGGCTGCTTTCCCACCCGAATATTGCACCACACAAGGCCAGGTGTGAGACAGAAAACCTTTGCAGTCCCCTTATCGACCGAAGCTGGTGTCTGAGCAAAGGCAGGAGTGAGGATCCAGCTGTGGGGATTTCAGGCTGCCTCACACCCTGCACCCTGTTACTGACCCTGCCCTTCCCCTGCCTGCTGCCCCCCTCTGCCAGCAGGATCAGCCCGAGGAACATTTTGGAAAAGTCCCATTACATTCCTTTCTCTTCCTTTGCTGTCGACAGTGTGGGAAATCACCCTGGCTGTCAGTGTTGAGGACAGCTTTTATCGGACGCCGGGCTTATCACAGCTCACCTTATGCAGGGTGACAAGCTGCAGTGACTGCAGGATCCATCTGACAGCCAAAGGCTCCTGCACAGGGGGAACAAGGCCAGGGTAGGAGCCATTAGATCCAGGGATTTTCCTGGCCAGAGTGTGGAAGGGGGAGCATCCCTCCCTTCCTTGCCCGTGAGCTGGGCTGACTGCTGCCAAACTGCTCGGGGAGTTGGGTGTGGGGACCAAAAGGCTGCTCCAAAGTCCGTGGAAGCAGGGCTTGAGCTTCATTGGAAGCAGTGAAGGGGTATTTTGGCAGTTCATTGTGTTTAATGAGCCAGCTGAGGAGGGGTTGAGGAAACTTTATCATTAGTCTGGAGTAGAGGGCTTTTTTTCCCCCTGTTTGTTTTCTCCAGAAAAAAATTCCCTCTTTGAGGTCGTTACAACTCCCCATCCCACTGGATTTGTGTGGATTGAGCCTACACAGAGCTGGGCCATCACTGACAGCAGAGCAGAGGCAGCAGAAGCTCCTCTGTGATACCGTAGAAGGAGGGGCAGGCACTGGAACCAGCTGCCCAGGGAAGTCCTGGAATCCCCATCCCTGGAATGTTCAGAAGGTGTCACATGGGGACGTGGCTTGGTGGTGGACAGGGCAGTGCTGGGTTAATGGATGGACTCAAAGGAAAACAAGATAAGAGTCACCTAAGCAGGAGAACACCTCCAAAAGGGAGACATTTCTGAGCCTTCCCTTGACCTCCTTCACAGTTAATGGAGAGAAACCTGTGCCTAAAGGAGCTCAAATGGGTTTATCCCAGCTGGTCACAGAAGGGACCTGGGGCAAGCACCTCAGACCCAGGCACGCATTTCACCCGCCTGAGGTTCAGCTCAGCTCCTTGCATTATTCATTTCTCGCTGCTTTTTCAGCTTTAGCATTTTGCTATTTAAAGGTGCCTTGCAATAAAGGGACCTTAAATCTCATCCTGTGCCACTCCCTGCCATGGGTAGGGCCACCTTCCACCAGACCAAGTTGTTCCAAGCCCCATCCAACCTGGCCAAGACATGTCCAGCATCACATTGGCTTGGTCCCTTAGCCTGATGAGCAGTGACAACCAAGTTCATCTGGTGGCCCCTTCAGCCAGGAGCCAAACTCGGGCTCCAGATTGTTCCTGACGTGTGATTTCACGGCCACAAAGCACCAAAGTCTGGGCTCTTCCAAATGTTTGCAGTGATTTATCTCCTGCAATATAAAGAACAGCTTTGTGCTGTGGTTTTCTTCAGGAGTTTAATTAAAAAGTTCTCTTCCTTTCTTTCTTCTTGTGCGCTGGAAAACGTACAAGGAGAAAGGAGGTGGATAAAAATAAAATAGAAGCGAAGTTTAAGCATGCAAATGTTGATTAAAAAATATCAACCCACTCTCCTGTGAAATGCTAACAATGGTTCCCATGGCTCCTGCCTCCCGAGTCAGAGCAGGCCCAGTGGGTGAACTTTTGATTTCTGAAAGCACAGTCACCTCTGCAATGGGCACCGCTGGTTACTCGCCCTCAGCAAGGCAATCTCTGCTCTGTGGAGGAGATAAAATCACCCAGTGAGCTCCAGTGTTTGGAGAGGGATGTCAGTCAAATTCCAGCTCGGAACGAGCTCCACGTCTTCGGAGAGCGTGGGAAGGCGGTAATGGGAACAAATCACCAGCAGGGACCGTGGGTATTTTTTCCTCCATTATTTGTGTGGATAAGTCGAACCTGGGTAGCTCTGGAAGCCAAACCCAGGGATCTGATGGCATTCTCAAGTGAAATTCCCCATCCCAGGCGCTAAGGGGAGTCACTCCAAAGCTCGTTCCTGACCCGTTACACCACCTTCCACTCCGTGCATCCTCAAAGGAACAAACGCACCCTTAAACAGTCATTTATTAAGGATCTAATTGTCACTCTCACTTTGCCCACTTCACAGCCATATTTAGCGCTTCCACCAACCAGTGGGAATTTCACAGGGTTTATTTTGGCTGGATTGAAGAGCAGTAGCAGCCTCGGTGTGTTTCTCCAGAGCTTCCTCTTTTTCCTCCTCCTCCTCCTCTCTTCCCAGCAGCTCAGCAGATTTCCACTCACAACCCATATGAGCACTGGAAAGACATTCACTTCCCATAAGGATCCCCTAATCCATTTGGTAGCCAGCACTGCAAGGCAGGGAGCAAGATCAGGACAGGGGGAAGGGTTGTAGGTTGTTTGTAAGATCTTGGGCCACCACTCCTTGATGAGGAGATCACAGCAGGTGGCTTTGACGTCCCCAGCCACCATCAGGTGGCCCCAAAACACATCAGGTGTGTGATGCCCTTTGCGAGCAGGGTGTGGGATGGGGAGAAATCACCCCCCACGGTTTCTCTCTGACCAATTCTGTGGCTAAAACTGCTTCAGAACTGGGGCAGATTTTGAGGTTGCCCTGGAAAAGCCATGGCAAAACCATCCCTGTCCAGGATTTCAGGGCACTGGGTACCTTTCCTGCAGTCACAAGCAGCAGGCTCAGCGCAGGCTGCCCTGCAGATGTTAACTCAACTTTTGGGTGGAATTTGCTGTGAAACTTGAAAAAAGTCATGTTTGGGACTGGAAAAAAACAACAGTTGAGCTGGGCCAGGTTTAAAGTCCACCAAGAGCAGGTTGGGTAACAGCAGGAGGGTGGAAGAACAAGGCAAGCACACAGGGATGCATCCCGGGATGCTCCTGAGATGGATGTGCCGCTGATGATTTAATACCAGAATGTTCCTTGGTGGTTGAGTTTCTCAGGTTTTTTTTTTCTAAATCCTTGGCATTATAAGAAGGAGTTGCCCAGTTTAGCTGTGCTTTGCAGAAAAAAGAAGCCTTCCTTTTGCTAGGTTTGAACCGTCACCCAACCACCCCACATGGAGCTCCTGGCTCTTGTCAGGAAATCCTTCATTGCAGGGCACCCTGGGTTTTACAGCTCTTTATCGAGCCTGACATCAGCTCCCCCTTTTCTGGACTGAAGAATCTTGGTCTCTGTGACATATTTGCCTGGAGTCCTCAGCATAAGAAGGATGTGGAGCTGCTGGAGTGAGTCCAGAGGAGGCCATGAAGATGCTCCAAGGGCTGGAGCCCCTCTGCTCTGGAGCCAGGCTGGGAGAGCTGGGGGTGTTCACCTGGAGAAGAGAAGGCTCCAGGGAGACCTCAGAGCCCCTTCCAGTGCCTAAAGGGGCTAGAGGAGAGCGGGAGAGGGACAAGGGATGGAGGGACAGGACAAGGGAGAATGGTTTTAAGCTGAAAGAGGGCAGGGATAGATGGGATATTGGGAAGGAATTCTTCCCTGTGAGGGTGGTGAGGCCCTGGCACAGGTTACCCAGAGAAGCTGTGGCTGCCCCTGGGTCCCTGGAAGTGTCCAAGGCCAGGTTGGACAGGACTTGGAGCAGCCTGGGCTAGTGGAAGGTGTCCCTGCCCATGGCAGGGGTTGGAACAAGATATCTTCAAGGTCCCTTCCAACCCAAACCACTCTCTGAATGTATAGAAACCATTCCACCATCCTCGTCTGAACCTTTTCTTGCTCTGCATTTGTTTTGGGAGATGAGTGAGGGCCACAAGCACCCTGCAGGCAGCATCCTGGACGGTGCAGCAGCAGCAGCACGATTCCCTGTCCGCTTCCTCCCCTCCCCAGCCCTCCCTTTTATCCCATCTTACTCTTCCTGACCCATTCCCAGCTGCGGGAGCCGCGGTGGCTGCGGGACTGGCAGCAGCACATTGCAGCCGTCTGGCTGCAGAGGATGTGGAGCAGTGAGAAGGTTCCCAGCTCTCCCTGCAATGCTTTTTCCCCCCCTCTCCGCCCTGCCTGGCTGCGATTGCTCTGCCTCCTCTGGCACAGATGGCTGGAGGTTTTCCTGAAGCTCAAATCCCAGCGTAAGGACTCCCAGGCCCCCCGTGCTCCTGCGTGAGGCTCAGGGAGCTCTTGGCCACCGCGGCCATCGGGCAGCGACAGCTCCTCGTCCCCCTCTCTTGCCGTTGACCGAGAGTGGGTTTCGTTACAAACAGGTTGGTGGATTTAATTAGGAGCAGCAAAACATTTTGATTTATGCTTCCTACCCGCCTTACCTCCTCCCCTGCCTCTCTGCCTCTCCAGCTTCACGCTTGTCAGAGCAGATATTTTTAATATATATATATTTATCACAAGCCGCTCCTTCAGCGCTACAGGCAAAGCTTTTAGCAGGGGAGAAGATGCCCGGCTTACAAGTAGCTCTCCAATTACTATTGCTTGCTTTAGTGATTTTCTAGGAGAGGCAAAGGGCTGGATCCTGGCTGTTTCCCTTTCCTCCACAGCAAGAGATTCACCGCTTCCCGTGGCATCATCCCCCAGCTCTCCTGGGTGGCACAGCCACGTCTCCGTGGTGGAGAGCGTTTCCTCTTTGCCCTGATTTGCACTTGGTCCAGGGAGGAGATTTCTGGCTGATTTCCCCCCTCCCCAAACACCAAGGCATTAATAAAATACCCCCCTCCCAGGCCTGTTAGTCTTGAGATTACCAAGAGCTGAACTAAATCCCAGGGCTGGGGTGGCGGGAGGGGAACATCTCCGCAACCACGGTTTGTCAGATCCACCTCTGAGCTCGGATTCATGGATTGATAGGAACGAGATTCCTTTCTCTCAGCTTGGGATCCACGTGTGGGTCTGTCCATAATCCAATGAGTCACTTCAATGCTCTTTTTAGGTCAAATTTAAAGCTATGCCTCCTTCCAGAGCAAAGACTGGGGGATGGGAGTGGCGGAGAAGGGGATGCAGGGATGGGATGCGGGGATGGGGTGGCTGAGAGCTGATCCCGTCACACATCCACGGCAGGAGAGGCTCCTCCATCCCTCCCTCCCGAGCATCCAGGAGTGGAGATACGATCTCTGCTGCCGTGGCTCCGGGGAGACTCTGCCCAGACCCGCCGTCTGCAGCTCGGGAGGGAAACCAGAGAAAGGCAGGGGGGGAATGGGAGCACTGAGGGAAATGCCAGAATCTGAGCAAAGTTCGGCTCATGTAACGTCTCCGGGAATGTCGGGACGGGGAAGGGACAGGGAGAGCTTGGCCATGGTCTCTCGATGCCTCCACGTGGAGCAGCAACCTGATGGAGCAACTTTTCTCCTTGTCTTTAGCTGCTTCCTTGCATCATCCATGAGCAAACCCTTTGCTTTTCCAATGACAGTAATTCCATCTGTATGAAGCTACAGATGCCTTTAATATTTTATTTTATTTTATTTTATTTTATTTTATTTTACTTGATTTTATTTTGTGTTATTTTATGATTTATTGTGCCGTGATAATGTCACCCAGCAGTGGGTCACAACGAACGGCAGGCGCTGAACGTGGAGTTTAAAAAATGAAATACCATCAGGAGGAACAGTTTTGCCCAGAAGTGACATTCCCTACATTTCTAAAAAGAGCTTTCCCAAATCGTTCCAAGCCTTTTACACAAAACCCTCAAGATGCTCATTTATTTACTCCAGTTTGACCTCAAAACTGGATTCCCATCTTTCCATCAGACAGCAACTCCTGGTTTCACCTCTTTGCCAGCAGGAGATTGTTTGTGTATATGTAGAAATGCATAAATAAACCACATATATGGTCATATATATGATCTATATAAACATATATGGTTTATTTATATAAATATATAGCTCATAAATCAGATTTTATTATTTATAGATGCCATATACCTCTCTATATATGGGTATGTGCACCTCAAATGAATAAATAAACCGTAGATTCATATAGGTTTGCACATATATATGAACCCGTATCTATGTTTAAGGTATGGATTTATGTACATGGTGTGTTTGTTCACTGTGTATTTTTCCTTAGAATTCATTGTTCTGTGTGGTGCTTATAAATGTAAAAAAAAAAATCAAAACTGTTTAAAAATTAATTCCAGAATCATTACATAAAAAGATTTGTGGGCAAAATCCTGGGAAGGATGAAAGCGGTGCAAGGGTCTGGTGTGGGAAAGAGGATTTGGGTGAACATGGAGGCAATTTCTGAACAGGAGAATGGCTGGACCAGAAGTGTGGGGTTCACCCCACTTGGTGGCAATGGAGAGATTTCCAAATGAGGTATTTAATAAAAATTAATTCCTAATTTATCTCAGCCTGAGGCAGGGGTCCGGGAGCTGGACATGACCCATCCCAAACCCCCCGTGCCCTGGGCTGATCCCCCAGCATGGGCAGCAGGGGAGGGGGGATTCTGCCCCTCTGCCCCGCTCAGGTGAGACCCCACCTGCAGAGCTGCCTCCAGCGCTGGGGTCCACCACAGGAAGGATGTGGAGGTGTTAACTGGGGGGATGGAGCAGCTCTGCTGTGAGGAAAGGCTGGGAGAATTGGGATTGTTCAGCCTGGAGAAGGCTTTGGGCTGACCTAATTGTGACCTTCCAGCACCTGAAGGCAGCCTACAAGGAAGATGGGGAGAGACGATTTACAAGGGCCTGGAGGGCCAGGACACAGGGAATGGCTTCCCACTGCCAGAGGGCAGGGTTAGATGGGATATTGGGAAGGAATTGTTCCCTGTGAGGGTGGTGGGGCCCTGGCACAGGTTGCCCAAAGCAGCTGTGGCTGCCCCTGGATCCCTGGAAGTATCCAAGGCCAGGCTGGACAGAGCTTGGAGCAATGTGGGATAGTGGAAGGTGTCCCAGCTCATCCTCCCTCTCCCCATCTCAGAGAGCGATTCCTCCAGAGGATGATGTTGTGGGAGGCTGCTTTTGTGACCCTCTGCACTTGCCCCTTGCTCTCCCTGGGCTGCAGAGGATTCCCAGCTGACATCAGACATCTGGTGCTGGAGTCAGGAATAACCTGGAGCCCTGAGCATCTGCTCCCCACAAACCTCGAGCTGCTGCCAATGTCTCATGGAGACCTGCAGTCCCCAAACCACGACAAAAACATGGGCCAGGAGGAGAAGCCAAGGGGATCTCCCCGTCCCACCAGGTGTGGCTGCATCACAGCATCGCAACCATCCACCCATCAAAAGTGTTCCACACAGACCTCCTCATCCCTGGCTCCTCACCCAGCCTCCCCTCCTGCCTCTGTGACCCAATCCTCACCTTCAGGGGTGGTGGCATCGTCCTGGAGCTGTGTCAGGCTCTGGGAACCAGGGGTGAAGCCACACCGGCTGCAGGTGGCACTTCCAGCATGTCTGCAAAGGGGCTCCTTCCCACGGAGTCGGTCAGGAAATCTTCCCCTCGCCGAATGATGAGCCTGAAAGTCTTTGACAGCGTCCCTCGAAGGCACTGTCAGCCGTGATTGTCTTGGACGTGGCACCCCAGGCACAGGCAGCCTCTTGCTGATTTGGGATGAGAGAGGATGGGGCTAGGAAGGTTTAATTTGTTACTGCTTTTCCTTCTCCACCTGCCCGTCCGTCCAGCTCCGTAGTGGTGTGGAATGGCACGAGCAATCCCACAGGACTTGCCGTGCACCGGGAAGTGTAGGAGACGCCCTGCCAGCTCCCAGGAGGCTCTGCAGAGCTCTCAGTGCATTGCTGCGTTCTCACCCACGGGGTGGGGGTCCCTGCGCATCTGCAAAGTGCTCATTAGCACAAGGGAGGCATTTCCCAGTGACTCTGTTTGCTGTCCCCCGAAGGGAGATGCCCATTTGGTTCAGGAAATTCTTTAAGTGGGAAAACACCAGTGTCGGGAAAGGCAATCAGGGGTTGTCAGTGTGGATTCTCTGAAGGGAAATCACGTTTGACCAACCCAATTGCCTTCTGCAGTTGGTGGTTGGTGAGAGAACCACCTGGATGGATGAGGGGAGAGCAGTGGGTTTTGTGTACCCGGACTTCAGCAAGGCTTTTGACTCTGCCTCCCATCATACCTGTTGGATAAGCTCAGGAAATGTGGACTGGAAGGGTGGATTGAGAACTGTACCATAAATGTGGTGCTTAGTGCCCCGGTTTAGGGCAGGACCTGGCTGTCTTAACTTACTGGTTGGACTTAGATCCTGAAGGTCTTTTCCAACCTTGATGATTCTGTGATTCCATGAACTGGCTGAACAGCAGAGGCCAGAGGGTTGTGATCGGTGGCACAGGGTGTGGTTGGAGGCCTGTCACTTGTGGTGTCCCCCAGGGTTCAATGCTGGGCCCAGAATTGTTTAACTTGCTTGTTAATGACTTGGATGAAGGGACAAGTGCCTCCTCAAGAAGTTCAGTGATGACACAAAGCTGAGAGGAGTGGCTGATCACCCCGAGGGCTGTGCAGCCCTTCAGAGGGACCTCGATGGGCTGGAGAAATGGGCAGAGAACTGTCTGAAATTCAGCAAAGGGAAATGCAGGTCCGGCACCTGGGAAGGAACAACCCCAAGCACCAGCACAGGCTGTGGGTGACCTGCTGGAGCAGCTCTGCAGAGAAGGATCTGGGTGTCCTGATGGACAACAGGCTGTCCACAGGCCAGCAGTGCCCTGGGGGGCCAAGAACGCCAAAGAGATCTGAGGGTGCACCAGGAAGAGCATTCCCAGCAGGTCAGGGAGTGATCCTGCCCCTCTGCTCAGCCCTGTGAGGCACATCTGGGGTGCCATGTCCAGGTCTGGGCTCCTCAGGACAGGAGGGACACGGAGCTGCTGGAGCAGATCCAGCAACAAAGTTGATGAAGGGCCTGGAGCATCTCCCTGATGAGGAAAGGCTGAGGGAGCTGGGACTGTTCAGCCTTGAGAGGAGCCCCAGCTGAGAGGGGCCCTCAGCCCTGTGTGTCCCTGTGTGCAGGGAGGGCTCAGAGCAGGGCCCAGGCTCTGCTCTGGGGGCCCAGCAATGGCACCAGAGGAACGGGCAGGAACTGATCCCAGCAAGGTCCCCCTGGACATGAGGGGGAACTTTCTTGTGCAATGACCGAGCCCTGAACAGATTGTCCAGAGAGGGTGTGGAGCCTCCCTCACTGGGGATATTCCAGAGCTGTCTGGACACAACCCTGTGCCCTGAGCTCGGGGATGGCCCTGCTGGAGCAGGGAGGTGGCACCAGAGGAGCCTCTGTGGTCCCTTCCAACCTGACTCATTCTGGAATTCATGGGAAGTGAGCTTTTTTGGGTCCAAGATGGTCTCCTTTCTCCACATTTCATCTTCTGAAGTAGCTAACCTTGTCCATGTGGGGTGTGTCTCCCATACCTTGGCATGTACAGGGAAGAAGGAGACCAAGAGCTGGAAGGCAGATTCGCAGGTGTAGGCATAGCCTTTCTGTCCCAATTTTACCTTCTTTCCCTTGTTTTACAAGGAGTCCCAAGCTGAGAAAGGCAAACCAGACCCTTTATCCCATCCAAGATCTCCAGACCTTTGAGGAGGTTCTTGTTAAGCTCATGCTCAACATCAGCCCTGGCTTGTCCATTCGTTGTTCATGCCCTGCACCCTTGGTGTAAATCCCAAAGTCATTTTACACTTAAAATTCACACATCCACCCCCAAAACGCCTCAGAAAAAACGAGGGGAGAAACGTGGAGAGATCAGAGGGGCTTTCTGCAACTGGGCTTTGCAGGAGCCATCCATTATCCATCCCCATCCATCCTCCATCTCCATCCTTTGGATCCGCCCGTGCACGCCAGCTTTGACGAGGATTTTTCGGAGCCTGGGTGGGGAGCGTTTTTCCTGTGGAATCCGCAGAACAGCAGGTTCCAGCTCCCGAGCCTCAGCTCTCAAACACGGAGCCAAACCATCCCCAGCTCTCCCTGCGCTCATTAACGTGCAACTGGGAGAGAGGCAGGAACTTCCTAATGACTCACGGCTCCGGAGCGGTGCCGCTGCTTTTGTTATTCCTCGTGTCGGAGCTGGTTCCACCTTTGATTCCGCTGGTGCTGGGAGGGGACTGCTGACAGCAAGGGCTGACAGCAGGAATCATCAGGAGAGGAGATGAAGGCCCAGCCTAACACCTTTATTTTTTGTCCTGTGCGTTAAAAGAGCTGGGCTGGATAATGTGGAGGTTTGGATGGCAGGAAACACCTGGCTTTTGAATGGCTGCAGGAATTTAAATGGGGGAACTCAGAGACAGTTGGGTTTTGGGTTTTTTCTCATCATCTCTTTTTGCATGGTTTTTATTGAAGCGGTGGTCATGGGAAGAGCTGGAGTTAACTGGTGTGTTCTGTAATTCCTGCTCACCGCTGGGAAAACAGGCAGAAAGCCATCAGAAAATCAGCCCCATAACTCCGGGAGCAACGGAGCAGTTTATTTGCCATGGGAGATACAGATCTGGATTTCACAACAGCATCGCCAGGGGGTTTGAGCATCATTTCCCAAAAACAGGAGGGTGAACAGGATCCTCTGCTGTACCTCGTCATGAGCTGGTGAAGCCAACTGAGACAGCAGAAGACCTGGGTTCAGCTCTCCAATCTGATTTGCAGGGGCCACAGGCTGGAGTGAGCTTTGTTTACCACGTTCATATCCCCCCTCAGCCCTGGTTGTGGGGCTGGTGACCATCCTGCCCACACAGGGGTGACACTTTCACCATGTGGGGCTGGTGACCATCCTGCACACACAGGGGTGACGCTTTCACCATGTGGGGCTGGTGACCATCCTGCCCACACAGGGGTGACACTTTCACCATGTGGGGCTGGTGACCATCCTGCACACACAGGGGTGACACTTTCACCATGCTGGCTCCTCCAAAGGGTACATCCAAAGGGTACAGCCCCATCCTGCAGCCGTCCAAGGCCAAGTTGGACAGAGCCCTGAGCAAACTGGGTTGAAGATGTCGCTGCCCGCAGCAGGGGTGTAGCACTGGATGGCCTTTAAAGGCCCCTTACAACCCAAACCATTCTCTGATTCTACCAAAATACGTATTTCGATTATCACACCATTATATTATTATATCCATTGGGTTTTTTTTTTCACTGCAAACCAACCAAACCTCACAGGCGCCACCATTTATTGCACTCTGTTGTTTTTGCAGGCGATAGGTGATTTACTAAAGTGTTAATTTCCTATAGCAAAAGTTATAATGGGAAACCAAAGTAAAATTGATTTTAAATTACCATGGCAAGCTTGCAGAAACACTCCCATTATTCAGAGGAGTGGGTGAAGGCACTGCAGTTTTCACTGCTGGGAAGGAAAATAGCTTATTTAAGATCAGGGGCTCTTGAGTGGCGTTGCCAGGCTTTGGTGGCACCATCATGGTGGAATCCTGTCATTAGGGAACATTTTCTTGGCTGAGAACAACCTGGTCCATGAGGAAAAGCCGTGCTGCTGTTGGTTATTTATTGTTTTTTCTTGAAATGATTCTGGCGGGGATGGTGCTGTGGCAATCACCAAGAAGCTCCCTGACTTGGATCGAGGTAACAGCAGGAATTGCAGCCATGACTTTGCCTCCTGGGGACTTGTCCTTGATATTCCTAAAAGCAAGGATTGCCCCTTCCTGCATGGACAGCTGCCCTCAGTTGGTGCTTCCCGAAAAACACCATTTTTCACTCGAAGGCTGCTGTCCTAAATTAACTTTCACCGAGGGAGGCCAGGGGAGAGGAAGGGGCGGGGGCAGATTGCAAAACCCAAACACAAATGTCTGCTTGAGCCAAGGTGATGCTTTTTGGTGCTGGGATGGATCAGAAGCAAAATGCAAAACAATCAGTCTAATGGTGATGAAAACTAGACCCAAGGACCCTCCTAAAGCCCTAGTAATGAGTTGTGGGGTCCCATCCTGAAGGCTTTGCCCTTCTCCAGGGACTGTCCAGGGATGATCAAGCTCTCGGTGCTCGGGGACAGCATCCTGTGCAGGGCTAAGGCTTTGCAGAGGCAGCAGCTCTCTCAGACCGCCTTGAGCTCGTGGCGCTGGAGATGGTTTCCCACGGAACGCTGAGAAGATGAAATGTTTACAATAAATCGACATACGGCGTTATTGCATCCTGTCCTTCCTGTCTGGTGAGAGCACAGCTCTGGAGGAGCTGCCCCGCTGTCTGTACCCCATTCCCCGCAGGCTCTGGATGTGCCCACCCGGTTTGGAAGGCTCGGAGCGTTCCGGAGCGTGGATGTGGACAGATTCTTCCTGTTGGCCTCAGGGCCAGACACTGACCCTGAAATTCTCAGTTAATTACTTTCTATGAGGTCCTGGAGACTGGAACAAAGCTCGATGCTACAAACAATTCCTCTTCTTGGCCCAGTAAATGACACGAGCCCTAAAAGTGCTCGTTCCTCACCTGATGTTTCTGCTCCATAAATATCGTGTGAGGAAAGGGCCTGTTGGCACTCGGGAGCACACGGGGACTCCGGGATTGGACACGAATAATTCATGGGAATGTTTGCTCCCCCAAGCAGAAGGATGAGATCAGACAGATCATTTGAATTCCCCGTTGCCGTGGCTGCGTCCGAGGGTTCACACGGCTGTGTTGAGAGCACCCACAGCAGTAATGTATTTATTGATATCAAAACCATTCCTAATCCAGCCTCGATTCTAGGGAAAGGGAGAAAGGGGGGCATTTAGACAAAAAGAGGAATCTTTGACCAGATGGAGGCAGGGTGATCTTAGGGTTTTGCTGTGCAAGACACCATGGGCAATTTACTCTGATTTCCTAAATCATGGCTGTGCTCGTCTGAGGAGTGGAGTCCTGGTGGATATGGGTTCAGAGCAGAAACCAGTACCATGACATGTCCAGGGCAGGGAACGGAGCTGGGGAAGGGGCTGGAGCAGCAGGAGAGGCTGAGGGAGCTGGGAAAGGGGCTCAGCCTGGAGAAAAGGAGGCTCAGGGGGGACCTTGTGGCTCTGCACAAGTCCCTGACAGGAGGGGGCAGCCAGGGAGGGTCGGGCTCTGCTCCCAGGGAACAGGGACAGGATGAGAGGAAAAAGCCTCAAGCTGCACCAGGGGAGATTTAGATTGGCTATGGAGATAAAATTCTTCACTGAAAGGGTTGTCAGGCATTGGTACAGGCTGCCCAGGGAAGTTTTGGTGTCACCATCCCTGGATGGATTTAAAAGCTGTGTAGATGTGGGGACGTGGGTCAGTGGTGAGCACGTGGTGCTGGGTTGATGGTTGGAATCGATGACCTTAGAGGTATTTTCCAACCTAAACGATTCTATGACTCCATGGCAACCAAATGTCTGGAATGGACCAGGGATGGACAACAAGCACCTCAATGAGACACAGGGCTGGATGTGTTAAGTCAAGAACCTGAATTTACTGATTGTTTTCAACTGAAATCAAACCCTGCCGTACCTAATCCTAAACTCCTCTGATTTGGGGGTTCCACGGAATGGTAAAAGTCTCCTTTGCATCACTGCCATGGTTCAAATCCATCCCTGAGAGTTAAGGAGCTTTTGTAGGCTGGGTAACGGTACAGGAAATGATGTCAGAAGCAAAATCTCAAAAATCATGGAACCACAGGATCACTGAGGTTGGAAAAGACCTCCAAGGTCATCGAGTCCAACCTGTGCCCGATCCCCACCTCATCACCCAGCCCAGAGCACTGAGTGCCACATCCAGTCATTCCTTGGACACCTCCAGGGATGGGGATGCCACCACCTCCCTGGGCAGCCCCTTCCAATGCCTGACCACCCTTTCCATGAAGAAATTCCCCCTGATGTTCAACCTGAACCTCCCCTGGCACAGCTTGAGCCCACGAAAAATGTAGCAGCAGCCTCTGCGTAAGTGGATGAAGGGAATTTATTTTTCCTCATGTCTCAGGTGTGTGGACCTGGAGTGTTGCAGGGCAGGTGTGCACAGACAGGTGGGACAATCTCACTGTGCTTTGAGATGTCCTGACGAGACTCAGAAATTACCAACAAGCATCAGCAGGGTTTTATGCCCTACAGAGCAAACTCGCTGAGGGTCACTCTTTCACACGGGTGTCCCCTGAAACCCACTCTTTCAGGCAGGTTTCCTCTAAGGAAAAGTGATTTCAGTTTCCCCTTCCTAGATGAGATATTAAGAGAAATTTCTTTGGAGAAAGGGTTGTAAAGCATTGGAAGAGGCTTCCCAGGGAAGTGGTGGAGTCACCATCCCTGGAAGTGTTCAAAAATCGTGTGGACGTGGCACTTGAGGACGTGGTTTAGTGGTGAGCGTGGTGCTGGGGCTGGGCTAACAGTTCGAGACAACCTTAAAGGTCTTTTCCAGCCTCAACGATTCCATGATTCTGTGATTCCTGCCAGTCTGTAAAAGTACCTGGAGTGGCTTTTCAGCCTCAGCCCCGACCCCTCTAACAAGGTTTGGAGGGGACCTGTCTGAGCGAACAAAAACCAGCTGGGATGATGATGACACCGGGGGTGGTGGTGTCAGAAGGGGCTTTTCTCCTCCCTCCCAGCCATACATAAATAAGGCTGGGGCAGGGGCAAGAATGCCTTTGGGAGGGGCTGTGGTTTTTGGCAGCGTTCCTGACCTCGCCTGACCCATCAGCAAGATTCCCAGCTCACCCAGATTCCCGGTGTGCTCCTTCCCCGATGGCTGAGGCGAGGCAGCGTCGGTGGGAAACCAAGGGTCAGGTTTTGGCTCCTCCACGAGCTCCCTGTGTGACTGCAGGCGATTTATTGCATCTCTCAGTGCCTCGGTCCCCTGCTGTTAATAACACATCCTTTCTTTTGCCGTGGTTCTGTCCTTGTCAGTTTAGATTGTAAATCCTTTAGGGCAGGAGCTGTCTCTTACTCTGCGTGCGCTCCGGACTCGGCACAGTCCAACTCTGATCTCAGCAGAAGCCTTTTAACGTTGCTACCATATAAATATCAGTGGTACCTGGGAGCCAGGGCTCCTGGGTTCCGTGCTTGGGTCTCTCAACCCTGCACTGCAGCCAGGGATGAGTTTGTTTTACCTATTGCTAAAATAAAGCATGTCTGAAATAGCCATCAGGAGGTTGAGGAGAACAGGATCTGTTTATGAATAACTTTAATGTGGGGTTTGATGGGGTGCAAGAGTCGAAAAAACAGTTGGGGACGAAGAATATGGTTATTAAGGATTAGATTTGGCTTCCTGATAAAAAGTCCTAAAGGAAACAATGGAAGGGGTTGCACTTACTCACAGAACTGCTCCAACGCCAGAGCAAAGGATTTGTGGGAAGTGTCTTGGCTCCACTCCCTGATTGTTATCCTGCTCCTTCACACTTCCCAGCCTTCTCCATTTGCTCCCATAACAAGCAAAGCTGTCCAAGGAGATTTATTGTGTCCACGTTCTGCTCTTTGCTGCTACAAACCCACCAAGGGAGCTCCCAAACCCCCTTTGGGTGCTGTCCCCTTCTCTAAGCACTGAGCAGTGACATCTTTGAGCTGGCGACAGGGGGACCAGCAGCCCTGGAGGCTGCAAGGACAGAAGGTCCTGGTAGCTGTGGCTTGCAGGGACATGCAGACTGGGCTGTCAGTCTCACAGCAGGGGATTCTTCCAGCTGCTTTGGGCAGCAGGGGCAAGATTCCCATGGGAAACGGACCGATGGAGCAATGAATAGACTGAGGAAGAGGAGGAGATGCCTCTTCCTTGCCCTTGGCAGGGTGGAGTTGTCCTGCCTGGTTCCATGGCCTGCTGCTGTAGAGATTCCCCTTTTGGACTGGGACCCAGGAGCTCCAAAACATTCAAGATGCTCTGGGCAGCTCAGTGCACCCTCAGATGTGGGTCTAGAAGGGCAGAGGTCTTCTTCATGCCCTGTGTCCCAGCAGTCCATGGATATCTTTGATATCCTCTGAAACAGTGCCAGATGCCTGCAGGTCTTGCCCTTGGTCTCCAGCTTCTTCAGGGATGCCTTGGAGAAGCCAGCAGGAGATGCTGGAGCATTTCCAAAGGGTGGAAACAGAGCTGGGGAAGGGTCTGGGGCACAAGTCTGATGAAGAGAGGCTGAGGGAGCTGGGAAAGGGGCTCAGCCTGGAGAAAAGGAGGCTCAGGGGGGACCTTGTGGCTCTGCACAACTCCCTGACAGGAGGGGGCAGCCGGGGGGGGATCGGGCTCTGCTCCCAGGGAACAGGGACAGGACAAGGGAAAATGGCCTCAAGTTGAGCCATGGAAGTATTAGGTTGGATATTGGGAACAATTTATTCACTGAAGGGGCTGCCCAGCCCCGGCACAGCTGCCCAGGGCAGTGGTGGATTCACCATCTC
The DNA here is from genome assembly GCA_013398855.1 of Mohoua ochrocephala. Taxonomy (NCBI): domain Eukaryota; kingdom Metazoa; phylum Chordata; class Aves; order Passeriformes; family Acanthizidae; genus Mohoua; species Mohoua ochrocephala. Next base: position 30,879 of record VZTA01008233.1, read on the forward strand.
TGGATGGATTTAGGAGATGTGTGGATGTGGCACTTGGGGACATGGGTCAGTGGCAGACGTGACTCTGCTGGGTCAACAGTTGGACTCGACGATCTTTAAGAACTTTTCCAAGCTCAGTGACGCCGTGATTCTATGATTATGCACAGGATTGATCTCCATGGGGGTTCCATTGAAAGGCAGCACCACTCCTCCGGGTGGGGAAGGACATGGAAACTGTGGGATAGGGTCTGTCCCAGACAAGAACTACTCATGGCGTGTGTCACCTTCCCAGTGATGCCTTGGGTTTTAACTTTTATATTTTTCAAACCCTGCCCTGCCTGGTGTGTGACTCTGCAGTTCCTTGTGCCCTGGGAGCTGCTGTTCTCTCCTGCTGCTCACACACAACAAACCTCTGCAGGTTCCCACTCCAAGGACACCAGGCCCCAAATGTGTCAACTCAAAGCCTCTAAAGGGGGGCAAACTTGGGGTAATTCCATCATGAACTGAGGTGATCATTGGAGAATGAACCCTGATCTGCAAATGAACCAAACTTATCAAAGTGTGAAGAACCCGTGCCCCAGGGTCCATCCTGGGTGGAGCCTCTGGACTGCCCAGGGTGAGCCTTTGAAGGCCTTCAAATAAATCCCTCCTTTTATTCTCTGAATTCTTGTCTGGTCTCTGTGTTTTAGGTGGCCACTTAAGGCATCACCAAAGCTGTGCATTTGCTCCACAGGGGAAAAAAAGCCAAATTAAGAGATGACGGAAAAAAAAAATATCCCAGCCAGCTCTGGGAGCTCCCATTCCAGCTGTCAGGTGGGAATGCATTTCATTTTAGCATGAACTTTGCTCCCCACAGGAAAATTACCTTCCTACCTGTTAGCACGGCACTGCCACAGCCTCCATGTCCCCCAAATCTTTTCCGTGGGGTGAGTACAAGTGATTCCTCAAAATGACTTCTCAAAATGACAGCAAGGAGGTGAGAGGCATCTGATAGGGAAGTGATGCCAAGGAGATGGGAGACATCTGGTATCAGCCATCAGCTCTCAGTCGGTCGTCTGGACCCTTCTGTAGTCAAGGGAAGGAGACAGGAAATCTGTGGGAGGTGTTGCAGACACTTATCTGGAGATGGGATGAGCGGCTTTCTGGAAATCTCTCTCTCTGTTGATAAAAGAGGGAACCGAGATGATGAGTTTGGATCAGCTTTCCCGCTTTTGAACAGCTGAAGGAAGGAAGGAAATCCCATTTGAGGAGACTTGGGTCAACTGCGGTGGCTCCAGAAAGATTTCCAGTCACATGAGCTTGAGCTTCACAAAAAAAAGCTGCGACCAACTGGAGCGTTCTGGGCCACCCCAGGGGCTTGGGGTATCAGAGGGGGGAAACATATGACACAAAATATTCCAGACGTGCCAGGGAAAAATGTTGCGCGAGGAAAGCACGGGGAAAGGGATTCAATCCCAAAGCTACTTTGAAAGGCGCAGGCTCCGTGTCCTGCTTTTAGCTGTCACCTCAAGTGGCAGGACACGCCGGCAGGGGGGTGGGAGGTGGAGACTTTAATTCCCTCCAGAGCCTGGAGATGACTCAAGCCTGCAGCATCCTCTTTCCAGCAGAGTGTCCTCATGAGACCACGGTGGAAACCCGGCCCGCTGGCACCCGGCCACCCCGCGCGGCCGAGGGAGCGTTTCCGGCGGCTGGGAACCGAGCCCCGGCACAATCCTCTGCGGGCCACCCTTGGAGCCAGCAGACGAGAGCATTCCTGACACGCTGCCGCGTCCCAGGAGGCGTTCCAGGGTTGGATATCCTGCCCAGCAGCCCCAACACAGGAACCTGAGAGCTTTGTCTCCTTGGTTGGCTCGGGGGGGGCGGGGGTTGATGGGTTTGTCTGGGATGTTTGATGGCCAAGGTCAAGTCCTGCCTTCACGTGTAGCAAAGAAGGGGTTGGAACCCACAGAAAAGGGTTTGAACCAACAGAAAAGGGGTTTGAACCCACAGGAAGGGATTTGAACATGCAAGAAAGGGTTTGAACCAGCAAGAAGGGATTTGTGCCTACAGGAAGGGGTTTGAAACTACAGGAAGGGATTTGAACCCTCAAGAAGGGATTTGAGCCTACAGGAAGGGGTTTGAACCCACAGGAAGGGATTTGTACCAATAAAAAGGGATTTGAACACGCAAGGAGGGATTTGTACCTACAGGAGGGATTTAAACCCACAAGAAAGGGATTTGAACCCACAAGAAAGGGTTTGAACCCACAAGAAAGGGTTTAAACCTACAAGAAAGGATTTGAGCCTACAGGAAGGAGTTTGAAACTACAAGAAGGAATTTGAACCCTCAAGAAGGGATTTGAACACACGAGGAGGGATTTGAAGGTACAAGAAGGGTTTTGAACCCACAAAAAGGGGTTTGAACCCACAAGAAAGGGTTTTAATCTACAAGAAAGGATTTGAATCTACGGGAAGCAGATTCAAAATCACGAGAAGGGATTTGAACACAGAGGGAGCAGATTTGAACCCACAAGAAAGGATTTGAACATACAGGAAGGGGTTTGAACCCACAGGAAGGGATTTGAAACAATAAAAAAGGGATTTGAACACTCAAGGAGGGATCTAAACCCACAAGGAAGGGTTTTAACCTACAAGAAAGTGTTTGAATCCACAAGAAGAAGTTTGAATCCACAGGAAGGAGTTTGAACCTAAAAAAAGGGTTCTGGGCCCACCTGGACACTCCCCTGGGTGGCAGGAGAGAGCACACAGGGACTGTTCCCAGTTGGGTGTTGAGCCATAGGCTCAACGTTTGGGACAGTCTGTTGGAGGCAGGGAAGGATGGAAGATGAAATGCTGAATCTTTTGGTGGTCTAGGACGGTCACTGGTGCTGGCCAGGCCTTCCTGTGTCTGCCTGCCATGGCTTACCTGCTTAGGGAGCTCAAAAAAGTGATGTTTTAGGGCTCAAATACCTGAAGTTTTAGACTAGGATTTGAAGGATTTGTGTCCTGGGCTGACACACTGCAAATTTTTAACTGGTCAGGCCCTGGCCGTGGAGGCAAAGGGCAACCTGAGCCAGACTAGGAGTTTGTAAGGCAGGAGTTGTGTCAAATCCCAGCTCCCTGTGGATGCTCTACAACCCCAGGTTTATGGGCAGGACACCTCTGGGAGCTCGTTCCAGCCGGGTCTGTGGGCAGGTCTTTCCAAATCTCTGCAAACATAGGAGGGGACAAACGCCACATCCCACGATGTCTGAGGTCCTGACTCCTGTGGAGAGCCAGGCAGGGCCTTTAGGGGCAGGAGGGCTGACAGGCAGTGCCAGGCTGCCCCCGGGCTCCTTGGAACACGTGCCCAGCGAGCTGGCACGTCCCTCCCCTGCAGAGCTGTCCCCTGAGCTGTGGCCAAGAGCCACCAGCAGCAGGGTGCAGGACAGGTCACTCGAAGGTGGGGTGATGGGAAGAGAAGGGTCCCAAAAGCAGGAGATGGGCTGTGGCACTTCAGATCAGCCACAGGGACCTGGCTGGGGAGAAGGAGGTGGTGGGAGGGGATTCCCCAGGGAGGAGCTGGGGCAAGCAGGGAAAGGGCATTTTGGGCTAGAGGTGAGACCCTCACTGAATCCCAGAGTGGTTTGGGGTGGAAGGGACCTTAAAGATCATCCAGTCCCATCCCCTGCCACGGGCAGGGACACCTTCGACTATCACAGGTTGCTCCAAACTCCATCCATCCTGGTCTTGAACACTCCCAGGCATGGAGAATCCATAACTTCTCTGGGCAACTTCTCAGCTGACCCCAGTGACACCAGAGTTTTTCTTCAACTCACAACTGCAACCCCCCCCAAATCCAATTCCTTCAGCTCCTCAACAACCAAAACATCTGCTCTGCTTCCATTTAAGAGCAGAACCCTGGCGTGTGGGAATCTCCTCCAGGTCCATCCCAACAAGCACCTTCACCACCTTTCCCAGCCAGTTGTGCAACCTCCAACACACAGCCTGAGCCTTCCCAGCCACTCTGGCCACACACCTTCCTTCCTTCTGGGGAGGAGAACGTTCACGTTCTCCATTGCCTGGGAGCCTTGCCTCACTGCACCGGTTTAAATCATCCCTTCTGGAGGCAAGAGCAGAGGAGATCGGGATAAAACAGTGGAAGCCAAGGTCAGGGCTTTGGAGGCAGCACACAATTCCAGCAGGGAAGGGCTGCGTGTTTGCACTTCGGAGAGGCATTTAGGCAGTAAATGACAGAGGCGCTGAATTATTCCACGGGAGACGGAGGAGGTGTGAGCGCAGGAGGGGAAAATCCATCCCTTCATTACAGAAATCGATAGCCCCCACGTGTCACCGAAGCTGGCCTGCCCCTGGAGAAGTGCAAGATGGAAGAGACCTCCACGGCTTTGCTGAGGGGAGCAGAAACTCAGCCCGGGCTCAGCCAGGGGAAGGTGCCGAGGGAGATTATTCAGTGGTGGCTCCTGAGTCACGTCTGGATCAATGCTTTCAGCAATTTATTGGTGCTTCTGGGATAGATCTCGTCAAAGCAGCTCCGACAGTCAATGTTAATGCAAACATCCTCCACGCAGGGCAGGGCAGCTGCCTGGGCTGGAGCAGGAGTGTGAGAGGCATCCAAATGGGCTGGGGAAGCATTTGGAGCAGCAGGAGGTCGAAAGGACGTGTGTGAAAATGAAAGGCTTTCTTTCCTTTGGATAAAGCACTTCCAAAAGGAGCCCATCCAGCAGGGACAGGGAGAAAAGGACCTCCCCAACTGGAAGCTGGACTTGATGGTCATTGCAGGTCCCTTACAACTGAAATTATTCTATTCTATTCTATTCTATTCTATTCTATTCTATTCTATTCTATTCTACTTTATTCCATCCCATCCCATCCCAAACCAAATTAAACCCCACCAACCACCACTCGCTCGGGGGAAGTCACTTAACCTCCCTGCCTCCATTTCTGCACCTAACTGTGCGTGAACATCCCTCCCTTGGGCCGAGCTGCAGGATTCCATACCTCGCCTCCCAGATGCTGCTTGCTGGTAGAAAGCTCCTGTGACCTCATTTGTGTCACTTGGATAAACTGGCTGCTGGCACGAGAAGACTCAGCTGCACCCGGAGGGTGGTGGAGCGAGGACGTGGTCAGGTGGCTTCACTTTTATTAAGCTTCAAGCAGAAAGCTCCTTTTAAATTAGTAGGAGAGGAGGGAAAAGACGAAAATGCTGTGATGCTGGGTAGTGCTGTGCCTGGGCTGGTTCTTCTTCTGAACATGACCACTAGAAGGTGGTCCTCTGTGCAATACTGTTTAGAACCAGTCTTAACTCAGAGTTAGCTCTTAAATGAAACAACTGCAAGTGCAGCCACCCACAGGCTCCTGCATAGCTTGACTTGCTGCATTTTGTTATATATATCCTTACTGGGAGCCCCGAGCAGCTGGGAGAAATCCTGCAAGCAGGCAAAGCTGCTGGCAGACCCGTGGTTAATCACAGGGCTGGGAGGAGACTTGGAAAACAATGGCAAGTGAAGCAGGGAAAGATGCTCAGGTGAACTTCCTGAGGGATGTTTCTGCAGGGATCAGCAGGATATGCCGATGGAAGAGTTCCCGTGCCTTCCAAAAAGGCTGTGTCTCCTCTCCTGCTGGCTGAAGACATCCTGGTGGCCTTTGGAAAGCTGCTGTGAGGGGATGGCGAGGCTTGTCTGAGTCTCCCATCTCTCCAAAAACCCGGGAGGCTGTGCTGGGCCAGCAGCGAGTGCGTGTTTGAGAGGTGCCGTTGCACTCATGGCCCCCTCGAAGAACGGGGAACGTGCACGCCCCAGAACCCGCCAGTACATTTCCTCTGGCCAGGAATAGCTGATGAGTAATACAAAGCAGCAGAGGTAATAAATATTAAAGAGCTGGAAAATGTTAAAGTGCACGGGCAGCGGAGCTGACAGGCGCTGTGGGTGTGAAGCGCAGGGATCAGGCTTTACTCCTCATCCCTCCGAGAAAAAAGTGTAGGAATAAGTGTTGCAATTATTTTTTGTTAATTGTGCGCTGAAAGGCACGGCGCGTTTGAGCGGGCTGGTGAGCTCATCCCTGGCCCCGTTCCCTTCATGTGTCCCAGCCATGGTTTTCCTGGTGTGATGTGTCTGGAGCAGCGGAGACACAGCCAGTGGGAGGAAGGAGATGCGACACCAAGGATGTGAGGAGCCCGTGGAATGATGAGGTTTTATTTCCCAGGAGATTGCGTGGCTAAAGGATTGCAGATCTGGATTAAGTTAAGCTCATTAAGAAGCTTAACTTTCCCATCCCTGGAAGTGTCTGAGGCCAGGTTGGACAGGGCTTGGAGCAACCTGGGCTAGTGGAAGGTGTTCCAGCCTGCGGAAGGGGGTGGAACGAGGTGAGGTTTAAATTCCCTTCCAATCCAACCCGTTCTGTGAGTCCATAATTCTGGGGTGGGTGCATTGAAGGCGACACGTGGCAGTTCACGAATGGCACCTGTCCTGAGGTCACCGGAGCTGAGGAATCAACTTCCAGGTTCTGAACTTCCAAACTCTGAACTGCTCCCTGCCCCTCTCAGCCCGCGGTGTGGCTGTTCCTCAGCCAGGGCTGATGGTGGTGGCACTCAGATGCCGTTTCCGTGCTGGAATTTTCTTCCAGTCCCTGCTCCTCCCACCACACATAATGCTGTAAGGTCCACGGGGCAAAGACACCCCCCCCAATTCTTCCTTTACTTTGCAAGAGCCGAAATGCCTGTGAAGACCTTTCTCCCCCTTGTTCTGGTCCCCATCAGGATCCACGCTGAGGTGCAGCTGGCTGGGACTGACTGCGGTGGGACAACAAGGGTTAAACTCTTTCCTGGCAGGCTGGGAGGACACCGTGTGATTTCTCCGAGCCCGGAGAGGAAGGCAGGCCCTCACTAATGTATGCGCAGCTTCTGTGGAACTAAAAATAGCCATGATCTGAGGCTGTTCTTCCAGGATTTCACAGGCGCTCACCCAATTTTTAGCTCCTTCTCCTCAAAGGGATGGCAAAGCAAAGGCGACAGTCTCAGCCCTCGTGCGAAGCCGCCGCGTCAGGAGCTTTGCTCCAGGGATGCCTCTGACCCCTGCGGCACAGGGGAGCCGGGGATGTGCTGCTGAGAGCACAGTCCCGGCTCTGTGACGGTCCCTGGCCGGTCTAGGGTGGGCTCAGGCATCCCTGGTAGCTGCTGAGCAGCATCCCGAGGATTTTCTGGGAGCCCTGGCGCTCTGCTCTGGATGCAAACGGCGGGCAGAGCACGCTGCAGCTGGCAGCGAGCCACGGCTCTGACCCTGGCAGCTCTGCAGCAGGCAGCAGCTTCTTTTCAGCTGCACCAGCTCTTCAAGAACCAGCTCCCCTTTTCCTAAGCAGAATCTTTTCCCCCTAAACCCTTCCTGGCTGCTGTTTTCCTGGCATGCTGTTTGAAAATCCTGGAGCATCCACCTCCTCAGCTCTACAAAGCCACTCTCCATGGGGGTTAGGAGAGGCTTTGCTGCATGGAAAAGTCTTGTCTGGTGATTTCGGGTCCTGCTGAAGCATCAGTCACCCTGATGGCCGGGGAGAGAGTAAATACTGTGAATTCAGGGAATGCTCTCCTAGAATCCATGTCTGCTCCCTGATCTCCCAGCGACAGATGTGACCCCCTTGCCTTTTCCAGCAGCCAGAGTGTGGCAATGGAAATGTCTCCCTCCGAGTGAGGGAACAAACTCCCAGTTTTGTTACTGTGGTCCTGAGCTCCACACTGGTTTTTGAGGGTTCAGACCAGAGGCAACCTGCAGTGTCTGTTCAGAACTCTGGATCCACCACCCCAAACTGGTTTGTTACACCCCTCAGGAAGTGGGAAACCCTTAGAAGAGAAAACCACAAGTTTTCCATCTCCAAGGGACTCACTGACAGTAAAAGTCACGGCTTTCCCCTCTCCCGCTCTGCATCCTCCGCCAAGGGATCTCTGTGAGGAGATGAAGATGTGTCCCTGCCATTGACTGGTATCCCAGAGCAGTGCCAGCTTCTCCTCTCCTGAGATATCCCGTGGCTCTGGTGAGTCCACATTGATGCCAAATCACTCCTCAAGACCATCTGGGTTAAAACACTGTAACGTGACCCATCCTGTTCAAAGGGTGAGGTGACTATTCCCATGTGCCTCTGAGCATCCTGTGCTCGAACAGTCACATTTTGGGAGTCCTCAAGCATTTATTTGGGATTTTCTTTGGCATTTCAGGGAATTTCCCTGAAACTTCTCTTGCTTGGAGCCAAGACAAGTCAATCAAAACCCCTCTGCTTGCTTTCAAGGCTTTCAGCTGTTCCTGCAGGACTTGCTGGACGGGGAGCGGTTTTATTTCCACCATGAGAGCCCTGACACTAAACCTTATTTTCACAAACACAATTGAAGTGAAAACTCGGTCCGAGCCCGACTTCCTGGTCCCTGTGTAAAGCTGTTTAACAGCTTTGATTTAAAACAGAAGGCTTTGCCGGAGGCGATAGCACCGAGTGTCAGAGTATCCTTTAAGCAAATAAGCAAGTGCAAAATAGGGAAGGGACTGGGCTTTAGGTATTCATAACTAACTTGGGGGGGAATCCGTGATAAAAGAGAGCATTTGGCTCAGTGCTAGGGCCATCCCACGTGCGATAGATACTGTGACATGTCTCTGCAGCACCCATCACTTGGATACCCTCTCCAGCAGCCCCCACTACTCTGCCTCCTCCTTCACGCAGCATGGAGATGGTTCCCACATTAAAATCAAAAAAAAAAGGGCATCCATGCCGTGGTGCTGGAGAGGTCTTGGGATTTATTTTCCTGTTTCAGAGCTCTACATCTCACAAAATAATTGACAAGTGAAAACACAAACATGATTTCCATGAGCCTGGGTCGAGACAATGGTGGCTCCTGCTACAAAGCTGTTCCCTGATTCTGTATTGATTTACTGAGCAGAGATCTGGAAGTGGGGATTCTGCAACCTGGATATCCAGGGGAACCCCGCAGCCGTGGGGATGCAGCAAGGAGAGGCTGCCCGACTGCTTCCAAAATCAGGGTTGTGGTGAGCGTGTCAACAACCCATTCATGGCAATTTTTGCAAATAAAGAAACACTGAGCAGGCTCTGGCTAAGCGCTGATAGCTCAGTAACAGCCAGGCTGGGGAAAGATTGACAAATCAGCGCCAAAAACTGGGGCTGTTTAGGGCTAGCACTTCCTTATGATTTGTTTCTCTTCTTCTGGTTGTGATCTTTCAGCCCGTGAGTCAGAGAAAATTGCTCTGCAGCTGGGGAAGGAGAGCAGTCACGGAGACAAATCCCAGAAACATCCCCCAGATGGAGCGACACGAGCAGCTCCTGCATCTTTGGCCTCTGGAGTTGTATCTGCAGTGATGCCCTTGCCCCACTTTCCTGCCCCGTGCAGCTGCTGGAGGTTGTGACCCCAGTGTCTGTCAGCAGGATGAAACCGCACCTGCAGCCCTGCCTGTGCTCTCACAGCCCCAAATATCCCCTTAAACCTTCAGTAAAAAGGGATTTGAATCAAGACTGGGAGCGCTGTCCCAGAGGAGGGGGTGTAGGTTTATGTCCCCTTCACCTGGCACTGCCACCAAAGCAATAATTTCAGAGGAGCCGGGGACATTGCTCTGGAATTATCAATCCCAGCACCCTGTTTCGTGTATCAGGACCCCCAAATTATCAGCCATGAGTTAAATCAGCCTGCAAATACCAAAGTTGTGGGAACCAGATCCTAAAAATCCTACGGTGTCATGATTTTATTATCTCTCTCCAACTATTTGATGGAATTGACTCTTTCCAAATAGGGGATGATTTGTAGACTTTCTTCAAGTAGTGGAAGTGATCTTGGGCTGAAAATCATTTCACCATCGCTGGGAACATTCAAAAAATGTGTGGACGTGGCACTTGAGGACATGGTTTAGTGGTGACCGTGGTGCTGGGTTGGTTGGTGGTTGAAGGCAGTGATCCAAGAGGTCTTTTCCAAGCTGAACGATTCCATGGTTCTGCAGGGATTGGGGTTAAAGGCTGGAATAGGATGCCCAGAGGGGCTGTGGAATCTCCATCCTTGGGGGGTTTCCAAAACTCAGCCTCACCAGACCGTGACCAACCTTGCCTAACTTTAAAGTTATCCCCACTCGGATGGGAGCCTTGGTCCACAGACCTCTCAAATCTCCTTCCAACCGAAATTCTTCTGTGATTCCACAGTGTGATCCTTCCCAACATAAGTTTCATAAATCGGATGCATCTTTTGAGGTTGGTGTGTAGTAAAGCCATCTGTGCTTTAAAACAGCTTCAGACTGGCTTAGAACATGAAATTGTAACAGTTTCTCCTGTGCAGCAGAAGACTGGGACAATCATTCCTTCAAATACAAATTGCAGTTGCACATTTGGCAAAAAAGGGAGAGTTTCTAACACAAATGATTAATTCTTTAATAGGAACTGATAGAAACAAGTAGATAAGACTTAGATCAGAAACTGCGAGGCAGAAGGACTAAACCCCTTGATGAACACACTTCTTATTGCATTTTATTCCTTTTTAGTTATAAACCATATGAGAAAATCCCCCCAAGTTGTCAGAAAGCACCGAGAACCCCCGTTCTGAACATCAGGGCCCTCATAAAGGTCATCCAAATGATGATTTAGGTGTGTGTGTGGTTGGGATGAGCTGTGAGGAGGCTGGGTTAGAGTTTGTGCAGAAATAAGGATCCCTTTCTTGATTTTGAGGTGGGAAGGGATCTTTCCCAGTTCAGCATGGTTTTGGCCCAGCACAACCAGCAGTGGTGTAAATAAGTCCTACCCACCCTTCAAGGCTCAGGCCAGACCAGGAACAATTCCCCAGAGATAACTGGGATGCATCTCCTTGTTCTGGAGGAGTTTGATGCCGTGGGAGAAGCCAGACAAAGCTGTGGAATATCAGCACCTGGATGGGACCCCGTAATTCCTATTTTGATACTCGAACTAGGAACAATAATAATCCATCTGTGAATCCTTACCCCTGGCCTGTGACATTATAACAAAGAAAACAACTAATAAATGCTGATATTGAGCACATTAATGGTGATGGCAACTTTAAGTTGGAGTTTGGTTTTTTTAATAGACGGCGTTTCGCTTCCACGCTCCCCTGTCGCTCCAGCGCTGCATCTCCTATTCCTTTTCTATCAGTTCGAATGAAAATAATTCATTAAAATTAAAAAAGCGGGCCAAAGCCGCAGCTGGTGTAAATTGCCAGAGCCCTGTGGATGCCAGCTCGCTCCAGCTGAGATCTGGCCTCACGTAACCTCGTCGGAAGGGGATGTTCAGGCAGCCTCTGCTCCGAGCCTTCCAGCCCAGCAGTTACACATGTCCTCGTTTCCTCCCCTCCGAGGAGGGGGATTTTCATCTGGGAACACCCTCCCGTGCACGAGGCCCCTTGCAAGAGGACGAGGTGGCAGGAGGGTGAGCCCTCAGCTGAATGATGCCCCCCTATTCCCAGCCTCTTCCTCCAGGAGGGAGCACCAGGGAGAAGGAAGGTGCCACGAGATGGTGCCCATCCATATGAAGTGTGTTGCTGCCACGTCACCAAGGTCACACCCACACTCCAGTAGTGCCAGGATGTATTTCTGAACACGAGCCAGCAGAGTGACAGGTGGCCAAGAAGTCCAAGGGCTTCCTGGATGGAATATCTGGCAATGGTTTGGCCAGCTGGACCAGGGCAGTGCCCGTCCCCTGTGCTGGCACTGTGGGGACACCTCCAGACCTGGGGACAGGTCTGGGACCCTCCTGACAAGAGAGACCTGGAGGGGCTGGAGCGTGTCCAGGGAAGGGAACGGAGCTGGGGAAGGGGCTGGAGCAGCAGGAGAGGCTGAGGGAGCTGGGAAAGGGGCTCAGCCTGGAGAAAAGGAGGCTCAGGGGGGACCTTGTGGCTCTGCACAACTCCCTGACAGGAGGGGACAGCCAGGGAGGGTCGGGCTCTGCTCCCAGGGAACAAGGACAGGATGAGAGGAAACGGCCTCAAGCTGTGCCACATTGTGGCATCGCCATCACATTGAGGAACAACCATCCATGGAAGTGTTCAAGAAGTGTGGACGTGGCATTTGTGGACATGGTTTAGTGTTGAACACGGTGGTGTTGGGGTGCTGGTTGGACTTGATCTCAGAGATATTTCCCAGCCTCAGCAATTCTGTGATTCTGTGGCTGGGTCTGGCTGAGATGGAGTTTGTTTTCCCCACAACAGCCCCCACACTGCTGTGCTTTGCATTTGGAGCTGGGAAGGTGTTGGTAACACCCCAATGTTTTGGCTACCACACAGCAGTGCTCCCACAGCATCAGAGCTGTCTCTCCAACATTCCACCCCTCCACCAGGCTGGGCATGAGCAAAACCCACATTCCAGATACCTGTACTAATGAACTTGGTAATTTCAAGGCCTCCTCATGGGCATTGCAGCTTCACCATGTCCTGTGCAGGGCCAGGGGTTGGACTCAATGATCCTTGTGGGTCCCTCCCAAGTCAGGATATTCTGGGATTCCACGCCAAATTCTGAGTGCAATCGTTAGATTGGTCCAGGCACATTTGGACTCTCCCAAGTCATCATGACCTGTGCAGGCTTCAGCAGCCCTAACCCCAACCCTAACCCTTACAGATGTAAGGGACAGGGATCCTTCAAAGTGCAGAACATGGAGGAAGTTTCCTGGTTTTGGAGGATGAGAGAGTTCATTTCTTGTGTCTTGGTCCTCAGGAAAAGTGATCAGACTGTTGTAGCCTGAGATTCCTGCCCTTGGTCAGCTTGTGGCTGTGTGGGACAGGCCACCAGGACCCTTCTGTCCTCAAAGCACAGCCCAGGGCCTGTCCTGACGTGCATTTCTGTGCCCCCACCACCCTTTTACACATCCACAACCCCCTCCCCTCAACCAGCCTGCTGCCAGAGGCCTCCTCCTGCATTTCCTGGTAACTCTGGGAGCCACCTCTGTAAATCCAACCGTGCCGAGGCCCAGGCACGACCCTGCAATAGTTCACCTGTAAAACTGTCAACAGAATCCCTGGAAATTTTGGCCCGGGCCAGCTAGATGGACATAGCCACAAGGAGCCAAGCCTTGCCAGCTGGCTGTGGACTGCTTCATTTCATGATACAAAACCAGAGCCTCGGCCTCCAGAATCCAATCCCTGTCACCCACATGGAGCAGCTTTTTCCACGGCGCTCAGGGTGGGTTGTGGTTTTTCCAGCAGGAACATCTCCTCTTCTCCCTCCTGCTGGGCTCCTGCAGCTCTTTCCACATTTTTGACCACGTTTGGTGGATTTGGCTCCTTAAAAAGGTGCTTTTGAACAGCGACTTTGACCCGAGCAGTCCGTGTGCTGCTGTGACATACGTAGTAAATAAGCGTGAGGGTAATTATACCAACAGGAATTCTGGGAGCCCTGCCAGGAGGGAGGGGACAGCCAATCCTTTGTGCACTAAAAAAAAAAAATTTTTAAAAAATCACCCCAATCCCCCTCCCAACCCCAAATTAGTTCTATCTCTTGAAGCCGTGATGAGACTTCGAACTAAAAATACACGCAAATATACACACTCGTATATAAAAATAGCCGGCATTCAAAAAAAAAAAAAGAGAAAAAAGCCCAAAGTTAGGCTCCTGTATCCAAAATTAAGCTCTTAAATAAATAAATTAGCCTGATTTTCAAAAGCACGGAGCACTGAATGGTTTTCACTGACATAAGAGGAAGCATCGTGTTGCTAAAGATTGAAGATCAGGCCTGAGTATGGATTTGAAAGTCTAATTATAGAAGCCTGTTTGCCACCAGCTTGACCGAGAACAACGAATTTCAGGTGAAAGGACATTGATTTTTTTTTTTTTCCTTCTTTCTTTTGAGTTTGTCTGCACTTAACCAGTGTTAGGAAAGGTTGGAAAGACCCTCGAAGAAGTAAATAAAATGCCTCAAGGAAACAGATAAACTGCAATAAAACTGTTTACACCAGTTTTGTACATTTCTGTGAGGAAATAGGGTTAGGAATTATCAGTGTTGGAGTTGAGTGAAATTTTATGTTGATTAATTAAGTAGGTATTTATTAATTGGTGAAAACCCACAAGGTAGAAATATTGCTTTTCCCAGTTATTCTCACAATCCACTGGCATCAAGAAAGAATGGGATTTTAGTCCTCCCTTCCCTCTCTTTGCCAGATTTGGGTCTGAAGGATGCTGAAGACAGAGCAGCGTATTTTTTCATGGATCAAAGAGAGCAAATAGGGAAATTTATTCACCTTTAGCTGCAAATGGTCCTTGGAGCTGCTTTGCTCACACTGTCCAACATTTGCCAAGGGGTTCCTGAGGTCACAGTCCCATGGGATAGGGACAGATTTGTCCTTTGGGGTCAGATTTGGGCAGGGCTGGGATTTATGGTGTGAAGGAATTATGTCCACCCTGGATAGAGGAGCATCAGCAGGCGGGGCTGTACTCCACTCACGTGGTGCTTACAGGCAGGGGACAGCACTAAAACATCTGGGGCTTGATGCCAAAAAAACTTTGAGAGCACCTTTTTGATGCTCTCTGACTCAGTTTTCCCTGCACAATGCAGGTGACCTTTGCCAGCAGTCAGGGAGAGCTCGGTGTTTGTGCTGTTGCTGCTGACGGAGACGGGATCAGGGCATTGTGTCAATCCCATGAATTCCAATGTTTTTCCACGCATTCTACCTCCATGGTTTGGTGTCGTGTCCTCTCTCTGTGGCCAGTAAGAAAAATTGGTGCTTAAACTGTGTGGATGGTGGTGAATCCCTGGACATTCACCCGAACCCCAGAGACCCAGGAGAAATCATTGCAGGACATCGCGTCCCTGCTGGCAATTTCTTCTTAATCTTTTCGAGTGGCTCAATGTCCTTGTTGCAGTTTGGTTCAGCCAACCTGGGGGGGCTGGGAAAAGTTAAAGATGGTCTTAAAAATAACCCAAAACTTGAGAAATGTGGGAGAGTAGAGGTGTAGGAAATGTGAACTGTGAGAAGGCAATGGAAGAAATTTTTTTCTGGAGAAAAGGAGGCTCAGGGGGGACCTTCTTGCCTCCTCCAACTCCCTGACAGGAGGCTGCAGCCAAGGTGGGGTCAGGCTCTGCTCCCAAGGAGCAAGGGACAGGATGAAAGGAAACAGCCTCAAGTTGCACCAGGGAAGGTCTAGGCTGGACATCAGGAAGAATTTCTTCAGGGAAAGGGTTATCAGGTATTGGAAAGGGCTGCTCAGGGAGGTGGGGGAGTCCTCATCTCTGGAGGGACTTAAAAACCATGTGGACGTGGCATTTGGGGACATGGGTTAGTGGCGGCCTTGGCAATGCCAGGGGAATGGTTGAACTCGAAGATCTTAGAGGTGTTTTCAAACCTTAATAATTCTGTGATTCTATGGAACTGTGATTTTTTTTTAGTCTGGAGAAAAGAAGGGTTTACATGGCAACTATGTGCAAACAGATAAAAGGCTGCTGCAGGGTGAAAACCAATAAATTCTTCTTGTCCGTGGCTGAGGTGATGAGAAATGAGTGGTTTCACCTTCCAAAGAGGGGGTTAGGCTTTGTGAACCAGCAGGAATGGGAGCTTCTGGGGAGGGGGAGACCATCCAAGACTACAGGACAGATTTGTTGGAAAGAATTTGGCAGAGGTGATGGTGGGCAGCACCTCATGGGCACCACCACTTGGCTTTTGGTGGCCCCGTGTCGCTGACATTGTAAAAACCATCGCGTTCTCCTTTTCTCTGCTTTCTCCTTGAGCCACGACACTCTCCCTGACTTTGCCTTCCCAGCTAAACTGCATTTATTTAATTCCTGGCATGGGTGAAGGGAAGGCAGGATCCCTGGGTTGTGCTGCAGCTCCTGGGGTTGGGGCCATCCCATGGAAATGCCGAGTTCAGGTGGTGGATTTGGGAGAGCAGGTGCTCCCCACGGCCATTTCCATCCCACTCGGGGTCTGCTGTGGATGTCACACCGGTGTCACCAGTGTCGTATGTGACTGGCGTAGCATTTTCTCGAGTGTCGAGCCCCATCTGGTGGCTTCCCTGCGTCATTTTTTGTGTCCTTGCAGTCCTCTTTCGGGATTTTTCGCCTCCCGTGCCAGTCAGCTGCGAGCGGGCAGGAAGGACACGATGCTGGAGAAAGGGCAGGGCCCTGAGAGCTGCCTCTGCTTCGCTCCCAGCTCCCCGTCCCTGGGTGTAACTTGGAGATCCAGAGGCTGTCCAGGCTCCCGTCCTTCCCTCCTGCTCTCCCCGGCTGTGCAGTCTCGCCCGAGTGGCAGGGAATGATCTAATCGTTTTGGCCAAACCCCAATTTGTGCCGTGAGCCCCTCCCAGAGCCTCCAGAAGGCGCTTCCATCCCACTGCCGTGCTGGCAGCGGAGCTGGGACAGATGAACAGTCCCGGGAGGGGACATTTCCAGCCACTGACTGGCTCGGATGTCCAGCTTTAGGGTCGGTGTTGGGTGAAATGGTTCCCATCCCAAACGAGGTTACAGCCACCGCTCAGGATGAGAAGGAAGAAGACCCAATAGTAGATTGTCAGTCCCTGGAAGTGTCCAAGGCTGGGCTGGATGGGGCTTGGAGCAACCTGGGATAGTGGAAGGTGTCCCTGTCCATGGCAGGGGGTTGGAACGAGATTTATCTTTAAGGTCTCTTCCAACCCAAACTATTCTGGGATTCTGTGATATCAGCAAGCATTAGAAAGGACCCTATTGAGGGTCTTTTCTTAAATGCCACGAGTCCTGAGGCAGAGGCAATGGTTGAGCTGTGCCTCTCCATGCACGAGGCTACCTCCTTCCACTCCAACATTGCCCAGAGTCTCAAAGCTGGCCAGTGACAAACTGTGGCCTGTCACATCTGTGGGTCACACGTGCTGCAGGTGAAGGTGGTGTCTCGTTGCTCCACCTGTGATGAAATAGGGTCAAATCTGAGAATCACAGAATATTCTGAGCTGGAAAAGACCCACGAGAATCATCAAAGTCCAACTCCTGGACAACCTCAAGAATCCTCCAATGTGCCTGAGAGCATTGTTCAAACACTTCTTGAGCCCTGGGATGTGTGAAAGAAGCTCCTTACCAGAGCGCTGCAGGGGTTTAGATGGTCTGTCAAGCCACTGCCAAGTATTAGGACCAGTATTTGTTAAGTAGCTTCTCTTCTCGTGATGAAAATTAGATGAGGGAGTTGTTTTCTTGTGCTTCACGAGCATTTCCTACCCGCAGGCTTCCCATTTGCGTGGTACCAGTTAAAGTTTTCCCACCCTTGCAACACAAAACCCACTTCATTATACGGTTTCGTTCTCAGGGTGGCATCCAGTTTGAGGTTGAGCCTGATGATCTTGGAGGTCTTTTCCAACATTAATGACTGGGTCAGATTCTAAAAGCGCTCCTCAGATCTTGCAGGAGAGAGTGGAACCGTGCAGCCCCCGATGTCTCCCCAGAACCCCAGTCCCCTCAAACTGGTTTTGCTGCACGTCAACATCTCACGCCCAGTTTTCCCTCCTGTTTGCTGCAGGTATATCCGAACTATGTACCTGGGGATCCAGAGTCAGAGGCGGAAGGAACACCAGCGGCGTTTCTACTGGGCTATGATGTACGAATATGCAGACGTAAACATGCTGCGCCTCCTGGAAACGTTCCTCGAGAGCGCCCCTCAACTGGTGCTACAGCTCTGCATAATGATCCAAAAGAACCGTGCAGAAACATTACCATGTAAGTGGCCCCCTCTTCCCCATCTTTCCAGCCTCTCCCCTCTGATCCCAGCGCTCAGCAGCTGATGGATGTGTTGCTCACTTCCCGCGCCCTGGCTGGAAGTCAGGGGTTGCCACTTTGGGACAAATCTCTGCTGCGTTCGCTGGGTAAAATTTCTGCTTGTTCCTCTGAGGAAAAAAAAAAAAGAGTCAGTGTCAAGGAAAAGATGGGATTCAGCTCTTCCACGCCCAGTCCAGGCTAAAGGAATGATGGTGTTGTCAGGAGGCGGCGGGCAGGCTCTGCTGCTGTGGCACCACTTGCTTGTCGCCTGGCACTGGGCAAACACGACCATTCCCTGGCTCAGTTTCCCTCCTTACATAAGCAGGGTGATAAAACTGGCCAGATTTGAGTTTGTGTTGTGAGGACAAATGGTTCAATGCCTATGCAATGCTCTGATGGTCTCAAGTGTGAAAAAGGAGGTTTTTTTTAATAGCTAAATGCTGTAGGACCTTTTCTGATGAGTGCCCAGGAATTAAGGTCTTGTCATTGGTACCATGGTTCTCACCGAGCCCAGGAAAAGAGAGGCATGAGGCAGTGGAGGGGACTGTGTAGGGACAGAGAGGTGGTGGAGGTTTCAAAGGCAGACAGATGAGATGAGGCTTGGAAGCCACCAAGCAGGGAATATTTTGCCAGTTCTGATGCCCATCCTTGCTGTGATGTGCTGAGCATGGGGCATCTGTCCCAGCTGAGAGGGACATGGCCCTGTCCCAGCCCTGGCACGAGCAGCTCTCCCAGCCCATGGCCACGCTGGCAGCCTGAGGGTGACCAGCCTGAGGGACAAGTGTCCTTCCCAAGGACCAGCAGTGGAGCTGCTGGGTTATTCACCCCCTGCTCGATTCACACACCAGGGGCGGCACTCAGCTTCCCAAAGACAGCCTGGTCGGGCCCCTGCCATTTCTGAGGAGTTTTTGGAGCTGAGGTGGGAACTGAAATTGGAATTCACTTTGGGGTTGAATTTTGCTGGTTGTGCCAAGGTCACCACCGATCTCCAGCATCAGGAAGCCCGACCGCTCTCCCTTTCCTCCGTACTTCCAGCATGTCCATCACAGTTGTTTATAGAGGCCTCCCTCCTCCTATTTATGCAGTCTTTTCCTGAAACCTCTCATCACGAGCTCTCCAGGCCTCCAAAGTGCTGACATGATGAATATGCCTTTCTACAACTCCTGCTAGAGCGGCTCGCATTTGCCAGCCCCCTTTTTCCTGCTGCTTCCAACGTTATTAACCCGAGTGAAAATGCAGAAATCACAGCCCAGGAGGTTTGCCAGGGCATTCTGCAGATTATTGGACCCGCCGCAGAAAGCGCCGGGTGAAGTTTGTTGGCCTCTGTTGTGCCGCGAGTCAGACAACGCGGGAGAATAATCCCTCCAGGCTTCCAAATCCGTGGCTCTTCCACTTTGCCACTTCCAGGCGCGGCTGCCTAATCCACTGAACGAGCTGCATCATTTTTCCAGCATCCCCCTCCCCTCCCTTCCTCGGCTTTGCAGTTCCTCTGCTCCTCCAGCGCGCCGAGCCGGCTGCGCTCTCTCTTCCAAGGCAGCGCACGTCCCCGCCTGCCTCCCCGAGCCCTGGAGGGCTCTTTGCCTGCCACGCTCCAGCAGCCGAGCTCGCCGGGTCCCCAGTGCCTCCTCTCCCCGCATCCCTCCCCGCCCGTGCCAGGGATGCGGGCGCTGATGGATGAGAGCAGCGGAGCTTGCTCAGCGCTCCTTGACTCCGGTGCAAGGTTTCCTAGAGCTCCTCCATGCCCGTTCAGTGCTTCTCTCTTCCTCCTCCTCCTCCTCTTCCTCCTCCTGGCAGGTCCATAATTATATGAAAGCAAATTAAATGCCGAGAGGAGCCGTTGTGAAAGGGAGCATCGAAGAGTTTCCCTTAAAGCAGGCGGGAAGCAAAGGGAGATGGATACTGTTAGGAAGGCAGTGTGTTTAAAAATCAAATCAAGTCTCTCCTGGCTCATCGAGTCTGTGGGAGCGTGGCTGGTCACAGGAAGGGGCCAGTTCTGCCTTTAAACAGGGACAGCATGCGCTGCATCCCCGAGGGATGCACACTGGAAAAACGGCCCAGGGAAGGGCTTAAAAGCCCAGGTACAGCCCCTGCTGATGTGTCCAGACTCCAGCTGCTTCCATACATCCCCCACGGACTCTTATGGATTCATTCAGTGCCAGACAAGGTCAGTTCACCATTTCCTGTGGCATGCATCCCTCCTCTGAGCCCCAGCCCTCCCTGCTCTTCAGATTGTAATGCCAAGCCCAGGCTCCACTCTTCCCCAAATAGGTCAACTTCTATTTAAGGAGCTTTAAAAAAGGGAGTTATTGGAATGGCTATCAGGAGGTTTTGCTTTTGTCTCCTAATTCCTGTGTTAAGAGACTTGTTGAGGAAAGAAGAGTGAACACACTGGAGGTCTTTACTCAGACCCAGAGCATCTCCTCCGAAGCGTTTCTGCCACCCAGCATGGTGGCAGAAAGGGCTGATCTTGGAAGAATGAGTAGAAGGGGATACAGCCAGGATAATGCTTAATTTCCTGAGTTTCAATCTTTTTGGTGGATGGAAGAAAGAAAAGCCTCATCATGCCTTGCAAGAGCTATTTGACCCTGAGAGGTACCCATGAGAGGGGGTTGGGTAGGACCCGTGTCTGTTGTTCCTTCAGCACTCAAAGAACGGAGCAGTTTCACCCAAAAGTGAGAATCTCCAGCAGCAGAAGTGCTGGAGCTGGAATTGAGCTCAAGACCCAGCCTCAGTAAAGCTTGGGACAAGACTGCTGGGATTTCATGAGGGCCAGGATTCATTCCTTTATCACATCCCCTGCACAAGGCAGAGCAGATCCCAACTTAGCTGCCCTTGCCTGAGGAAGAACAGAAAAGAGCACAGAGAGAAAAGGGGTGAGAACTCCGTGTACTCCCTCAGGTGGGTGCTGGAAGGCGCACACTGAGAGCCCCAGCTGGAATTCTTTGGTTGGTGGAGCAAATGGATCAACATCAGCTCCTGAATATCCACATGGAAGGAGCTGGTGTTGGGAGGCAGTGCCTCTCTGAAGGATTCACCTGCTACAACCACGGCTAGGTGGGCCCAAAACCCACCTAAGGTGAGAGAAAAAGCCTGGATGCAAAATATGGATCGGCCCGTGTCCAGAGCAGCTGAAGGAGGTGGGATGAGATGCCCAACCTCCAGCAGCACCTTTCTCCACGGAGTCTGGACAGAAGCTGGGTGATGCGTTTAGACCTACACTTAGGGTTAGGTTAAAGGAGGGGATGGGGTGCTGGAGAGGATGCAGCATTGTCCCTCAGTCACCCTAACTGTGCCTGAGGTGTAGGGGAGGAGAAAAGGGTGTCCCTCTCTCAGGCTCTCGGACAACGATGGCCAGATGACTTCCCCTGATTTAAATCACATACTTGCAGGGGGAAACATAACATTAACAACAGAAAAAGCCCAGCAACCCAGATCCTCATTCCCTAATCACTCCCAGCGGATAATCCACTTCATTCCTTGCAGAACAAACCGTCCTTAACCCACTTCACCCCTCAGAGGTGCCACTTCCTCCACGCCGAGTGGGAAGGAGCAGATCAAACCAGCTTAAAGGAGACACCCGACCCATAGGCAGGCAGGGAGGTGAGAGGCATTCCAGTTTTTCCAGCATAAATCTCCTCTTAAAGAGGTTTGCTTTCACTTCATTTTTTTTTTTTCACGTGGCTTCTTTAAGGCTTAATGAGATTTAGCAGAAGCCCCAACGTCCTTCCACTCATGTCACGAGTTCTTTACGCAAAGATTTCTGCCTGCGTGAGGCTGCAGTTTTCAGCACAGGGTCTCTCCCTCCGAAAAAGGCCACATCTCTCCACAGATGCTGCGTCCACCTCCCCGATAACCCTGCAGCTGATCTGAAAGAGATTTGCAGCATAAACCTTCCTTTTGCAAAGTCCTGCTGGAATCTCTGGAATTTTGGGAGGTGTCTGCACTCTCCACAGCCCTCAAAAGTAGGCTGAAGCTGCTCATGTATTTAAGAAAAAGCAACATTAACTGATGGGGCTTGGGGGGGTCATTTTTTTTACGCAGAGTGATACAAATTAGGCATTAAAATGGGTTTCAGACATCTGAGCTACAGATGTGTGTTGGCTGCAGAGTTTTGGTGGTGGAGTTTGCAAATCATCTTGTCCCGCCCAAAGAAAAGTCCTGGTTTTTTACCATCTTCTCCCTCTTCTGTACCATGTCTGGGGGCTGTTTATTATAATTTATGATCCCTTTTTGCAGGGGCAAACTAAAGATGATTTTCCCTGTCACTTAGTTCAGAAGACTCAACTGGTCCACTGAGTCAGAATGGGACCGTCGGCCTGTAGGTGCTCAAAAATGTGATTTTCAAATGACATCGACAGTGGCCTGAACGTAACTGAAGAGACTAAAATCCCAATGTCTCCAATGAAAGTGGAGAAGAGACTGACAAGGTTTGAAATTTCATCCTTTTCTCCACGTGAAGGAGCACTAAAAGGTAGTGCAAGACCCTTCACGCTGGCCTGGGCCAAGCAGGTGTGTCCAACAATGCTCAAACAGGAATCCAAACCCCCAAATCAGTCCCTGTGACCTCACAACACAAGATCATCCCCATTCATGCAGAGTCCCATAACCTCATAAATAAATTAGGGTTCATTCCACGCAGGCACCAGATCCCATGGGGATCAGTGCAAAATTCACTATGGCATCTGCAGATTCTGTGTGGGAAAGTCCTGTTTCTCCAAAGCAAAAATTCTCTTCCAGAATGATGCATTTTTCCTAAGATCCACCAAGAAAATGGAATTGTATGACTAAAGAAGCCTTTGCCTCGTAAAGTCCTCAGTTACAGGAGATGGGCTGGGGACAAGATCTGCCAGAGTCACACTCTGGGCTTTGGCTCAGGTTCTGAGACAGATCATGAGGAAAAAGAGACGCTAAAGCTTTGCCCAAAGGCACATATTCTTTTTTCGTTTTTCCTCATGTCATTCCTTGGGGAGTAAAAGAAGTAGGAGACATCCATCACCCAGCCCTGGTTTCCTGTGACAGAAGAGGCACGAGCAGAGAAGCAGTCACTCATTGCCATGTAAGAAAGAGACCCCACCAGTCGTGTTCTCGCTGGGCAGAGAGGATCTGGGATAATCTGCCTTGAAAATTTGTCCTGACTCCATCACAGTTTCCCTTTAAATGTTCACCAGCAGCCCAAGGAGGCCCAGATAGCTCTGAACTCATAAGAAACTCGCCTGGGAGGCCACTCATATGACTCCAGTGCTCTGCCAGACTGGGGCATATGGCTCTGTTCCTGCCTTCCCCTCCTTCCCACCAAAGCCGGATGACAGGGAGCAATTTGGTGCCCTGCTGGAAACAAGCCACTGGTCCCCGGCCAATTCCCAGCAGCATCAAAAAGCCATCTCCACAGTTGGCAGTGGCACCGAGGACGCCTTGCTCTGGCATGCTGAGAGCAGGCCAAGCCTGAGGCACGCTGGCATGGGACAGCTTGTCCCATCAGCAGCCGTATTGTCCCAGCGCGGTGGGATCCAGGAGCCTTCGGAGCCAGGGACAGCTTTTTTTTATTTTTTTTTTATTTTTTCCAATGGGATTTGGAGCCAACCCAAAGAGAGACGTCATCCCTTCGCCCATCCCCACCTGCAGCTTCTCCGTCCACCACCTTGCCACGTCTCTGGCTCTTATTT
Organism: Mohoua ochrocephala; assembly: GCA_013398855.1. Taxonomy (NCBI): domain Eukaryota; kingdom Metazoa; phylum Chordata; class Aves; order Passeriformes; family Acanthizidae; genus Mohoua; species Mohoua ochrocephala. Next base: position 54,171 of record VZTA01008233.1, read on the forward strand.
TTGGAGCGCTGATAAAACCCCGTCTGTTCTGTACCACGTGTCCCCGTCACACACAGGACACGGCACAGCCAGGAAAGATGAGTCACCATTCACGGGACAGCGCTGGCAGGGGGCCAGGGCTGCCAATTTTAGGCTTTGTCAGACTGTGGTAATCACTGGGAAGGGGTTACATCATCGGAGCACTACACCAGCATTAGCTCATGCTGTTCCCAGGAGCTGCGGGCCAGCCGGGAAACTGAGGCATGCAGAGAGGTTTGGGTTCTTGTCGAGCAGATTCCAGGCAGGAAATTCAGGGGTTTTTTTTGGTAATTCCATGCTGCAGGCTTTCTGGAGATACCTCTCATGGGAAATGTGGGATTAGAGCATAGGAAAAGGTGCTGTTGGTTAGTGAAATACATGGGAGTTCAATTCTTTTTAGCTTCAGGTTGCTCCTCTGTGGGGTTCTAATCAGGCCTCTTGGAGAGCATGGATAAACAGGACCCCTAGGACGTGCAAAAAAACATGGACAAGATGCCAGACTACTCTGTGCTTGTGCCCCGATGGAGGTGGAGCAGTTCAGGTTGATGCAACTCAAAATCGCTGAGTTTTGAAGGAAAGAATTCTCTCGCTTCAGAAACCATTAATTGTTTTTTAATGATTAGCTTGGGGTGACAGTCCCGAGTCTGGGCGTGCAGCAGAAATACTGAGTCAGTAGAAATCTCCTGAAATGAGATGTCCTAAGTGGCAGTTGCCCAACCTCAAGCTCTCGGTGCCCTCAGAACGTCCACATCTTCACACGGACAGTCACTGAGGGGGGACGTCCGCCAGGCACAGGAGCCCCTGTCTGATGTACATCAAAGTCCCAAAGACCTTGCAGAAGGTAAAAAGACCCAGGAGATAAGCCAGGATGAGCATGACTTAATGCGCGGACGCCAAGTTCTGGCCTGCTACCCATCGCTTACGTCTTTGCAGAGCGTACAAAACGTGGGAAGCAGAGGAAGAAAGAGTTTCCTGCTGTTATCCTTGGAAATCAGTGTCCCTGGTGCCTTCAGCTACCCCACTGCGAGACAGCACCAGCTGCACCACATCCGTTTTTGTCACTTTGTCACTCCCCCTCACAGGAATGCTCTGCCAGGCTCGCCTCATTGATGCCAGCCCTGTGTACTCTCCAGGAATGTTGAGATGCTCCTTCTTTTCCGGAGACCAGTCCCCTCCGCCGGGATTACGCTGAGGCAGTTCCACCAAAGGCCCCCTACACAGCGTCAAAGCTTTATAAACCGTAAGGTTACAAAGCGTGCACTGCTGACACATCTCTGAGACCTCTTTCTTTGGCCAGCGAGTGTGATCCGAGCTGGGTCCCTTCCTCTTTCCCATCAGGCCAAAATCATTCCCAGAGCTGGGATGAAATTATTTCTCTAATGGCCTGCAGGCTCTCTGCGTCCAGGCCAAGCCATCTACCAGAGGAGGTTTGCAGGATCCTTGTTTGGTGCTGTCACAGCCCCTTTGAAGCATTGCCTTGATGTTGTCTCATCTCCAAGGAGCTGCCCGTGGGAGCTGTGTTTTCAGCAGGAAGTTCCTTCATTAAGCCCTGGCAGGAGATGTTGCTTCCCCAATCTGGGGACAAGTCTGTTGGGTTTCATCCCTGCTGATAAACCAAAACACATCAGAACATGAGCACAGCCACCAGATCTTGTTCATCCTCTGCTTCAATTATCAGCACAGCCCTTGGCACATTTTTAGCTGCCGGCAGCCAACACCAACCCAAACAATTCCCATGCTTGGCTCAGGTGATGGCAAGAACAATTCCCACCAAGCACTCTGGGCCACCCTCTTTTGGAGGCTGGGACAGAACGTGGCAGTCAACAGAATTAGGCTTGGCTTAGTTGCTGATCTCTGGGCACAGGGTCCAAAGCTGCCTCAGATCTGTGCTAAGGAAAAAGGGATTCTCACGGTCGCTCTCCGAAGCAGACAGCAGAACTCCTTGGGCTTTCCTTTCCGGCACTGAGGTGCTGCTCCCCTCTTTTTCAGGGTATTTTAGCCCCCACTTGCAGGATTACAACATCCTTTCAACTTGTGTTAGGCAGATTTACATCCTTCCCAATGGCTGAGGTTCTCATCCAAGTTAAAACAACAACAACAACAAAAGGAATGGCGGGATAGAGGTGCTGCAACAGATGTCAAATTGCAGTGTTAAAGTGTGCATACATTGTACATGTTTGTGGAGTCCTGTTGTTTCATGCCAACCATCCCCACTCATCCCAACACAGAAATGGGTGGGAAAAGATTTTATTCTAAATGGAGCCATGTGTTGTTTTTCTCAGCAAATGGGTTTTTTTTTTTTCCCATTTCAGGGCATTCCAGTAGCTCCTTAAGGTGTGTTTCTCTTCCAAGGGTTCCTAACGGTAGAGTTCAAATATCACTAGGTCTGAAAGACCTCAGTGTAGGAGACTCCTTCCAATATTTTCAGGATTTAAACTGGAAGCAACTCTGGATCCAGCAACTCTGCTGGATCTGATGCACTCAAAAATCTTAGCAAAGAATTGGCCACTAGAAGTTGTAACTTAAGTGTCCTTCACAAAGAACCAGCTGTTGAATGTGCAAAATGATTTTTCCTGCAGGAATGGCCCCTCTTGGATTTTGCCATCTTATTCTTACCAGCCGAAGTAATCACGTTTGGGGTGGGGGTTTTGTGCCTGTTGTTCTAGAAAGACTATTTTCATTAGAAAAGGGACAAAAATTAGGTTCTCAACCGGAAACAGCAATGGAAGTTTCTAGAGATGGTCGTGCTCCTGTCAGGTTGAACCAGGTTTGTGTGACTCTCCTGCCTTCTAACATTGCCTAACAAAGAGGGATTTTGCTCTGCTTGCACGGAGTTAAATCCTGTCCTTGCTGGAGGTGTTGTCAGAACATCCTGGTGGAGCATTTCCAAGGAAGCCTCTTGGGGTCTCTGGGGGACCTTCACATCCTCGCATCTGTGGCTGTTCATTTTTAGGGGATCAGGTGGGGTTCTTTTTCGGTGTCATTCTGAGACAGCACTTAAAGGCTTCAGATTAACGGGGATTTAACTCAAAAGTCTTTATAATTACAGTGATGACTGTGCAGAGGGCACCTCGGCCTGAAAAGAGTGGCAATTCATGCAGCTTTTGACAAAAATAGACACGAAGAGCAGTTCTCATGCTCTATTTCCAAACAAGCTAATCTGTGCCCGGGAAATCCTGGCTGCTGCTTTCCCAGCACATTTCTAATGCAGAATTAACCCAGGTGATTGGTGCCTGCAGGGATTTAGACCAAGCTCAGGGCAGACCATCTCTCCTTCATGTCTGTGGGTGATGAGAAGACAGAGATGCACACGAGTGCTGTTTCTGAATGTTTCTATCAACTTCAATTCCATCCCTGCTCACACGAGAGCCAGGGGTTCATGGGATTCCCATCCTTTGGAGGAGGATGCACTGGGAAAAGGTGAACTTGGGCATGGTGGGAACATTCTGGAGAGATTTTGGCACTCGAGTCCTCGCTGCCGGGGTGTGGGTTACTGGTCCATGTGAACCCCAATTTAAGTGATAATGGCAGCTCTTCCAATTGGAAACACCATCCCTGCAGCCCCACACCGACACTGAAAACACCATCAGTGAGAATAATAAGAATTTTGATTCCAAAAATCACACAGGAAAGAACTGCTCAGCATGAACACCCTCCAAGTAGCATCTGCTGATGTGGGGGTTCTTTCAGCGAGAAAAAAATCTGCTTTTGCTTAAAGGAAAATAGTGAATTCTTTCCATTCCATTTTCTTAACGTTTAGGGGAAGCTTCAAAACAGAAGAGCCATTTCAAACTAAATAGTGTTGTGTTATAAATAATTTTATATCATTTATGCCACGCCAACAGGAGCTCCAAAAGTAAGACTGTGTGTGTCTCTCTGCTCCCTGATCGCCTCCAGCTTCTTTAGGACTGTATCTAATCACCAAACTCACTCCAAATTCCTGAATGGAATTCTTAGACACCTGCCATGCATTGTTCCCCCTGAAAAGTGTGTCTGTGTGTTGTCATTTCCTTGAACTCCAGCACTGGAGTCCCACCAGAGGCTCTGGTGGCTGGATGGAGTTGTTTCAGAAGAGGCTGCTCTGCAGAGGGCAGGGTTTGTCTCTAGCTCTAGCAATGGACTCACGCTGACATTTTCCTCAGGCATAATTTTGGGAGCATAGCCGAGACCAGATTCCTGGAAGGATTACCCTGTCCTGCTAAAATAACATTTTTCTGGCAGAAAGCTGTCCCCACATCTGTATTACACTTTACCTAAGCTCTCCCTGCCATGCCTGGGCTCCCCAGAGCTGTCCAGATACAGCAGCCACCTGGACTAGTTTCCTCTGCCCAGCCTGAAAAATCTGATAATATAAAATTCTTCATCTCCAGGAACTGAGGAGTTGAGCCAAAGGTCTTCCACATTATTTTTAACATGATGAAAGGGATTATACGACCGTGGTTGTGATAAACAGAGGACTGGGATCAGATTTTTTCTATGCCTGTAACACAGTGTTGGAGCCCAAGCACTGGCGCTCAGGTGATTGTGCTAAGTTGGTCTCTGCTTTTGCCAGCCAGCCCTTTCCCAAAGCTTTCCCAGGCATGTGAAAACAAATTCAGATAGTCCAGGAACCACTCCCACCAGGCAGATTGGATACAGCTCCTGAGGGCGTTTAACAGGGCATGGCAGGCTCTGCCAGCGGGGCTCGGGGTCAACAAACCTGGTTCTGTTTCTCATTTGTGGTTCAGATACCACCACCAGGTTCTCTTCCCCTGTGTCCTCCTCCTCTGTGCTGTTTTGTATGAGCCATTCTGTGGTGACCAGAAGTCACCACACAGGATCAAAGACCTCAGGCAGCCAAGTGAAGTGAGGCTTGTTTGGGGATCTGTGCCTATACAGGGACTGAGATTTCCCCTGAGAGCTGCCAGAAATGTTCCAGCTCTGGAACAGGTGTCAGCAGCTTTTTTCCCTAGATAGGTAAAGCCTGAGATGCCTCCAGTCAGCATCCTGGGAAAGGGGCAAGGCTGTCATGGAAAGCAAAGAGTGGATTTTCGTGCTGATGAGGGCTGTGTACCCGCAGGCCTGTTGAGACCAGCCTTCTTCTCAGTGGTGTAACAGAGGGATGTCTTTCTCCTGCCACTTGAGGATGTTGGTAACTCCGTCTGGCTGTTCTAGGATGTCCTCTGGCTGACCATAGCACCCTTCTCACATCAGGAGGGTGTCAGGGGGTTGTTTTTCCTGCTTGGCCTTCAGTGGTATAAATTCACTGTGTTGTGTCACTTGAATTTCCCCACATCATGTTGGGTCTGTCAGCTCCTGCTCTGCAGCAGCCAGTGTGGGTTATTCTGCTCATCTTGGAGCCGGGAACAGGTTTCATCAATCCTCCTTTCTCCTCTCTTCACCTTGCTGAGACTCAGTGTTCCCCTCTGAGCTCTTGTGGGGACTTGGTGGATGCCAAACCACCGCTACCTACAATTCATCTTTCCCACTTCTTCCTTGGTTATTTCAGTTCAAGCCCCATCCCTGGAAGTGTTCAGGGCCAGGTTGGATGGGACCTGAGCAACCTGGGCTAGTGGAAGGTGTCCCTGCCCGTGACAGGGGGTTGGAATGAGATGAGCTTTAAGGTCCCTTCCCTCTCGACCCATTCCATGATTCACCAGGAGAGACAGAGGCATTTCCAGGCAACTCATCCCACACCTCAGACAGCGTTCCTGGGGTGAAATAAACACTGAGGCACGTGATGCATGGGACATCTTCATACAGAGGGTTTTAAAACAAGGGAGAAGCTTTGCCAGTCCTGGTGTGGTGGGTGATGGCCAACATTTTGAACAGGAGGCTGACACTTCACTGAGGTTATTCGAGGACAATCCCAAACAGAGGGTGGATTATCCCATCTCTGCTTGGCCCGGGGTGCTCGTGCCTCCTGCAGCCGGATCAGTCCCTGGCTTGCATCCAGGAGGAGATACAAGACTTGATGGCTGCAGGGTCGGAGCTGGTTTGGAGTGCCCGAGTTCACAGAGGACATGAATAGGAGGAGACACGACAGAAGCAGCCGAGATAATGAGAGCACAGATCAGACGAGTGTGGCCGGTCACCTCTTCCTGCAGCAGGCAAAAAGGGGCACTGGGGACAGCTGAAAGGCAGCAGGATGAAAGGGGAGGAAAGCAGGGCCTCTGGAAACACAATCCCTGGTGACCCCCTGGACGTTTCCTCAAGGCAGTGCTGAGGCGTGGGCTGGGGGAGGAACGAAGGGGGGATTCAGCATTTCTGGGATCACTGAGGACATCTTAATTTAGCAAGAGGAAAAGGGTTCAGGAAGCAACATTTCAGGACATGAGCCAGCCTTTAACTGTCAAGGGACAGGAGGGCAGCTCTCCATACGAGTGAGCTGTCCTGGAGTTGCCTTGGTATGGATTTTCTCACGGTGAAAAGTTTGGGAACATGGATGTGGAAGAGCCCTCCTTGTGCCAGCTTGGACATGTTCTATCCTGTACAGAAACTCAACACAAGCCTTGTGGGGGATTCCAGTGGGATTTGGTGGTTATTAATTTTCTTAATATCCAGACCTACTTGGAAATCTGTCCCTGAGAGGAGTTACTGACCTTTGTTTCCTGCCTGTCCCAGTCACCAGCAGTTTTCTCTTTCTTACGGAATGGCGATGCTGTGTCCAGGTGAGCTGGATCCTGGAGAATGGGGATGTGATATTCCCTGGAGGAAGGTCCCAGAGGATCTCCCTGGAGAGGGAGCAGGTGCTGAGGATGTGAAACTCAGCCCTTGTCGGATGAAACCCAAATGTTTTCAGAAAAGAGCAAAGGACAGGACACTGGTGTGACAGCTCCTCCCAGTCTCCCCAGTGCCGAGCTCTGGATTTTCACCCCTGGTCATTCCAGCTCTTAGTAGAGCACAGAGGTGTCACATAAAAGTGTGGAGGCCATTCCTGGGTCAGACTTTTGAATTATGGTCGCCTTAGGTGGAATAGTTCTCATCTGCCATACTGGACTGGTGGCACGCTGGAGAAGCTGTTCAAGGAAGTGTCCTGAAATCCAGTGAGGAGAATGAATGGCAAAATGGTCTGTGCAGCCCTTCCCCATTTATATCCTGGCAATGTTCCATGTTTGTCCGTGTTCAAAGAGACAAATAAAGAGGGAAAATGAAGGAAAAAAGGACACAAGTCATTCCCTCCTCTGATGGGGAAGTATAAATAAAGATCAAGCATCAAAATCCATCAGGAAACAAAAGAAAATCAGACCTGGGGTCTGATTCTGACCCCTTTTACTCTGACACAAACAAATTAAATCAGATTAAAAAAATAAGGGGGAGTGACTTCCAGGCCCTGTTGTTACAAAAGCAGGATCTGGCTTGATCTCTTTTGTGTATAAATGCATTTTCACTCTGTGTGCATCAAAATGAAAGCTCTGTTCCCCCGCTCCTATTGAGCTTCGGGGAGGAACGTGCCACCCAAAGGGGAAAACAGGATAACAGGGTTCACAGCACAGGGGCCTGAGCAGCCAGCCAGGGGTGGGCATGAACTGAAACGTGGCACTTGGCATTAAGCGAGAGCTGCCTCTGCACAGGGGCTGAGGGAAGGTTTTGTGTCACGCTCAATATTTGCCGTCCTGCTCACCCGGGAGAAATGTTGGTATCTTCCCATTTTGTTTTAGTAGAGTCTTAAGGAGAATTAATGTCAAAAAAAAAGAAATAGAGGGCCGTTTAGGCATCATTTTCAATGTTAAAGGGACAGGCACCACAGGAAAATACTCAGGGAGTGTGCTACAGCAACTGCATCCAAATTACAGGCAGCCAACAACCTGCAGCTGGATTTGTGATGGAAACTGTCCCTACCCCTAGTGAAAAACCTCTCTCCTCAGCTGGACAACACTGAGAGTAAGGCCAAAATGAGTATATTGTTCATTTTAAATATTCATTTGTGTGTGTGTGTGTGTGTGTGTGTGTGATTTTTCTATTAGACTGGTTGTAAAACCCTGCATAACTGCAGAGCAGGAATAGGCCAGAGAGACAGGGATGGTTTTCCCTGCACTGTTTTTGTTCCTGGGCTTTAGAAACAGCAATGGCAATTTAAAGGGAGTCATTGCTTTGATTCTTTTGTGTGGATGGGGTTTTTTCCAAGGAACCTCATTACAAATCTGAGATGACCTTTTCTTTTTCTGGACCATGGGTAGGAACCAGAGGATGAAAACGAAACCAGGATGAAATTCAGGGTGTCCCTGGGAGCTTCAGCAGCTTCCGTTGAACTCAGAGTGGTCCAGGCTCCTCTCCTTTGGTATCAGATCACTGTCTGCATTATACTGAAGTCCACTCATGTTTTCATGATCCAAAGCAACAACTCTTGTTTCCCTTTCTCAGAGAATCTATCCCTTGGTCTGACATTCTCGGAAATTTAACTTTTATACACCTGCCTTATTTCTCACTGCTTTCTCACCTCTCTTCACCATTTCCTGTGGCGCAGCACGTGTGTTTATCATTGAAGAGGGATCATGAGCTCCCCTGAGAAAGGCAGAATTTTTTTGAGTCTCACCTGGTGTCACTTGATAGACCCTGAATGCCTTCCCTCACTCCAGCTCCCAGCTCACAACTTGTCCTCTGTATGCAAGTTTGTCGCATCTGCCAGCTCCACATGGAGGTCTGGAATACCCTAAAGCATCTCAAAGGTTGCTGGATTCCCACCTGTGATGGTTGCACTAAGCTTTGATCCTCCTTTGAGCAAAGAGGCATCATTTAACCATGGACACCCTGGGGTGAGTCTCTGCAGCAGGAGCTGAATCCTGTCTGAAATGCCTTGTCAAGCACACTGTGATGTGAAGGAGATCTATTCCCTGCTTTAGCTTGGATTTTATACAAGATCTTGGGTAAATCCTTCAAATCTTGGTGCTTCATCTGTCAAGTGGGACATTATACAGCGTTACCTCGCTGTGCTGAATGTAGGTGAGCAGATGTCTCCCTGTGAGGACTTCAGGGCTCACTCCTAAAGGAATCTGGGGGATTCTTTCTTGTGCTGTGTCATTCAAGACACAGGGACTTGATTCCTTGATGGTGCTGACTTTGACCTGTGAGTCACTCGTGGCTTCCTAGGGCAGAGAGGTTTGTAGAGAATCCCAATCCGTGCCAGTCGGACTCGGTACAGGCAGGTGGGATGCAGATCCCAGAGATGCAGCCACGAGGAATCAGCCCCACAGGAGCTGATTTCCTCCTGGCTCGAGAATGCCAACACGTTGTGCATAGTGGGGATGTTCCACTCCCAAGATCGAGAACAGACTGGGAGGAGTGGGAGTGGGCTTTTTTTTGAAGTGACTTCAGTGTTTACCCAACACCATCCCTTCGATAAACAGACCTTGGGAGGGAGTTGAAACCTACTCGTGCTCTGCGAAGGCGCATCAGTCACCGCGTGCAAGAGTCAGAATCAAAATAAAAAATTACTGCTCATGTGATCCAACTTTCCAGTTGTTTTAGTTATAATTGAAGAGATCTCTACAGTTGCTTAGAAATAAGGCCTGGAGAAGGTGGGAGGAAAAACAGGGACAGTTTATCCCACAGTCTGTGAGAAGTGTAAGTTGTCTGAAGATGCCACGGGCTAGAAGTCACAGGGAAAGTTGGGAATGAAAACTCGTGGTCAAGATGACAAAAGTGCTGTGTCATTTGGGTCTGCGCGAAAGAGCCAGGGAATAATTTCTGTGGCAACACAGCGAGAAGTACTGGGAAAGTCTTTACATCACTCCACGGTTCCTGCTGACATCCACCTACAGATCTCCCCCCTCACACCCAGGTCCAGATCCTGCTCATCACCAGGGTGCCAAAATTCACATTCAACGCAAGAGTTGGGAATTTCAAAACAACGGCAAAAATATGTCAAAATGTCCAGAGATCCTTCATTGCCTCCCTCAGATCTCGGTGCAGATGAAGAGACAATGAGCTGTTCTGCACGGGGGGGACTCATCCCGCCTGACTGCTGGCGCTCGCACGTCCCCTGGCAAGGGATGGAGTCAGACACCTTGGGAGCATGAGTCAACCCCTCCCTGTCCCACACACGGATCTCAGGACAGGCTGAATCACTTTCTGGGGGTGTCTGCCTCTCTCTGCTGGCTGGAGGAGACGTTCAGATGACTGTCAGCAGCCCTGGTGCCGTGCGAGTGACTCAACGCACGCACTCTGAGCCAGCTCCGTGCAATTTACAGCAAAGGCTGTGATTAGTGGAGGGTTCTGCCCTGAAAACATTAGGTAAAGCCTTTATGTGCAAACTGGAGGATTGTTTTGGGTGTATTTTATTCCTCTCTCTTTTCTAGAAGAAATGAGCCCAACAGAAACATTTTTAAGCCAGGGTGACACATCTGTCTCCTGTGGGTTGGTGATGCTTGAGTTTCCCTGTACAGGTACAGCTAATGCTGTACAAGTTTCTAGTAAAACAGCACTAAAATAAGGCAATAAATGACATATTTTTTCCCTGCTAATCACGGAAAGTTTTTAAACTGAATAGCTGAAAGATAGTGCAGCAAACAGTACTTTACACATAACAAAACTTTGTGGCGTGACTCATCCTTCCAAAACTGTTAATAAAACCTACCAAAAACGTAACTCATCTTGTAGGTTAAAAATGAATCTCATCTACATCTGTTTGAGTATGAGGCTGTTCATGTTTAGACGTTCCCATCCATTATGGGGAGAGACTGAGAGAGCTGAGCCTGTTTAGTCTGGAGAAGACTGAGAGGGGATCTCAATAATCCATAGAAATACTTGCAGGGGATGTCAGAGGATGGTGCCAGACTCTTTGCAGTGGTGCTCAATGACAGTATGAGGAGCAGTGGCCATAAAATAAACCACAAGAAGTTCCATCTAAACATGAGAAAGAACTTCTTTACATTGAAGTTGTCAGAGCGTTGGAACAGCTGCCCGGGGAGGGCGTGGAGTTCCCTCTCTGGAGACATTCCAAACCCACCTGGATGTGTTCCTGTGCCACCTGCTCCAGGTGATCCTACCTTGGCAGAGTGATTGGATGATCTCCAGGGCTTCCTTCCAACTCCAACCGTTCTGTGAGTCTGTGGCTGGAATCCCCAAGTCCCATGTGCAAGTGTTTCCTAGTGAGGACTTAGAACTTGGGGGAAGTTTTGATTTTCTTGAAGCTGGTGGTCTAAAGCTTCTCTCTTGGATAAGGCCACTGCTCTCACTGGTATGTGGTTTGTTGTTTTTTTAAAATCCAGTCTGAAATTCTAAATGCATCTGTGAGTCCAGAGGCAAGAGATTCAGAGGGAGACTCGAGAGTTGATGTAAAGGTGTCGTTTCGGTGGACTTTGCAGGCTGTGAGAATTCCAGTGAGGGCAGGGCTGGAGTCTGCAATCCTTCCTGGCCTCCTTCTCCATCACCTCTCCTCCAGGCATGGATAGGTTGGAACAGGGAAAATCTAACCCTGCTACACTGTGGGGTGGGCTCCTCAAAAATGAGAAGATAAAATCTGTAGAGTGAGGCCTGAAGAGCCAGTGGACCTTACTTGCATTCCCATGGAAGCCAGGTCCCTGTGGGCAGAGAGAAAAGAAAAAAGGAGAAGAAGAAATTTAGGGGTTTCGAGCATTTTACCTTTTTAACTCTGAGCAGCTGCAGCCAGATGTTCCTTGGATTTTCTTAAAAAAATAAAAGCCAAATAAGATCTGGACCTATCTCCCAGTTACACATCAGAGATGGAGGGGCATTTCTTACTGGTTTTTTGCTTGGAACCACTAGCAGTTTTTCCCTTGGACTTCAAAGGTGATGGTCCCAGGTAAATCTTTGGCTGAGGCCCAATCCAACCATAGCTACTGAATTACTGAGCTTCCCAAACGTGGATTTTGGTCCATCATCCGTTCCCTCACCTGCAGAACAGTTGTCCAGTGAGCAGCAGTGGGAGCAATGGAATGAGGTGCCAGTGGCTCCTTCTTTTCCCAGGAATCTCTCAATGAATTTTTATTGTGATGCTTTGCTCCATGAGTTGTTCAATCTACCCTTGTGATAATCAACGGAGTTATATTTTTAAAAGCCTCCCAAGTGTGGTGGGGCCACTATTTTATCTTCTGGAGGAAATAAATTGTTTAAGTGTTGGTTGAGATGGAGAATAAGATCAGGCCCCTCTGGAATATCATGGGGTGTTCTGCCCCGTGCCAGGGTGCAAGGGGATGTGTTGGGAGCTGAAGGTGACCCCAGTGCAGACTCCCTGACATGACTGTGGCTTGGATTTGTGGTCCGGCCAGGAGACAAGGCTGGAGATGAGCTACCTCCAGTATAGGTCTTGGGTCCATCCTAGAAACAGGGCAAGGGATTTGCTGGAGAGATCAGATTCTTTGTTTTGGGACTGTTTCAAGGGTATTGAAGAGCCTTGATGTTTCCTGGATTCATATGTTTATCAGCCTGGGACAAAATCCCTATTTTTCCCAAAGGCAAATGCAAATGGGGATTCCTGAGTGAGGCAGAATCAATGGGAATGTTGCTTAAATAGAAGTATTTTAGAATAAAAAAGAATCCATGCAGCTGCAGGAAATACAGGTGTTCTGCTCTTGCCGTGGTGCATTCCAAGAGAGATCCCTCTCTCCAAAAAAAGTAACTTTCACCCTTGGGCTGCAGCATTTAGGTGGGATCTGGATTTCAAACTCTCAGATGTGGATCCAGCCGGGATGAGCGCAGAGGCCGCTCCCTATCAGAAGAGCTGGGGTGGGGTGGCCGATCCAGTGGCTCAGGAAGATGAGGACAGTGAGTCAGAGAGCTCCTGAACACAGCACCATTTCCAATTCCCACACTGATATCTCTGTATTTCTCTCCTCCAGACTGTAAGGACAACCTGACGTGAGTTGAACCTTCAGGCTCCTGAGCCTGCCCCAGATGCAATAATTTAGTGAGCAGATGATGTTTTCCACCAAAGCTCCTGTCTAACTCAGTGGATCTGTGTGTCTTCCGGCAGGTGTGTCCTCTGTGGCCTCCCTGATGTCCCTGGCTTGGGTGCTAGCCTCCTATCACAAGCTTCTTCGGGATTCTAGGGACGACAAGAAGAGTATGAGCTACAGAGGGGCCCTCATCCATGTCTTCTGGCGCCTCTTCACCATCTCATCCCGAGTTATTTCTTTTGCTCTCTTTGCTTCCATCTTCCAGCTCTACTTTGGGATCTTTGTAGTGGTCCATTGGTGTGCCATGGCTTTCTGGATCATCCATGGTGGGACAGATTTCTGCATGTCTAAGTGGGAGGAGATCCTCTTCAACATGGTGGTAGGGATTGTGTACATTTTCTGCTGGTTTAATGTCAAGGAAGGGCGGACTCGATACCGAATGTTTGCGTATTACACGGTGGTCCTGACAGAGAACGCTACCTTGACGCTCCTTTGGTATTTTTACAGAGATCCTGACACCACTGACTTCTATGCCGTGCCAGCACTGTGTTGTGTCTTTCTTAGCTTTGCTGCTGGGATAGCTTTGATGCTGTTATATTATGGTGTGCTGCATCCCATGGGGCCAAGAGCTAAGATCTTTGCCAGCTCCTGTTGCGCCGAGCTGCTCTGGGGCATTCCTTTGCCCCCCGATGTTGAGCCCATGGCACCCCAAACCCCTGGGTACCGGGGGGCCCAGGCTACGCCCACCAGAGCGGTCACGGAGCAACAGGAGGAACTCACAGCTGACACTTGCTTGCCCGTTTTCCAGGTGAGAGCAATGGTACCATCTACTCCATCTGGGCGACCCTACCCCCCCGAGGGGCCTCTCATTAAGATTGACATCCCAAGAAAAAGATATCCTGCCTGGGATGCTCATTTTGTAGACAGGAGGTTAAGAAGAACTATCAACATCCTCCAATATGTCACCCCCACAGCTGTAGGTATTAGGTATAGAGATGGACCTCTCTTATATGAGTTGCTACAATATGAATCTTCACTTTAAAAGCTCCTTAAAGCAAAAGTAAAAGAGGGGACCTTATTTTTGTTTACGGTAAACACAGATCATGAAACAAACACAAACCTTCAGATAAGCTTTCTTTCTGGTTGCTGTATGTATAAAAAAAGAAAAAAAAAGATATTCTCTATGTTTTGTAAGTAAAAACAAAAAGAAAAACTTTTCTTTTGTTTTTTACACACAAGAAACAGTATTTCAACTTCCACACCTAGGATTCACAGGTGGAGAAGGAGGCATCTCCACATCAGTTTTATACCGTACACCAAGTGTAGAACATTATTTATGGGATTGGTGCTGATTGAAAAATAAAAAAAAAAAACAAACAAACAAACCTACAACTGCCTTATGCCCTTAGGTGCTGAGTTTCATTAAGTACTGTCACCTTTCTCATGCAAAACTCTTTGATGATTATATGCCAGGAAAAAAAAAAAAGAAAAACCAACCATCCAACTGAAATGCAAACCTTAAAATTTAAAAAAAAAAAAAAAAATTAACAACAACAACAAAAAGAGAGAAATGTATGAAAAAAAAAATCCTGTTGCTCTTATTTAATTTAGCAGAAAAAACCCCTCCAAATGTCTAAAGATAAGAAAGCAAAGATAAGAAAGCAAAGTCAAGACAACCCCAATGGAGTTTGATTTTTCCAACAGCTGAAAGACAAAATCAGGTCTGTGAGATAATTTGGCGAGGACTTTATAACACCATTGGGCCAAGCCTTGACCGAGTCGTGTTATAAAGATGATCCCACCCGGGAACCGTTTTCCTCGTGGAAATGGACCCCGTACAAAGGTGGGATTCACCAGACCAGTGTGAAAATACAGGATCTGATCTTGTTCCCAACAACTGCTTGTGCTAAAGCCCCGCTGTCTCCAGTGGAGCAAACACCAACAGTCTGAGCCCAGAATAAGGCCTGCCACCTTGATTTCTGGAAAACGAGAAATTACGGAAATTATAAACCAAAAACGTGATCCGAAATTACATTTCCACATTATCTAATAATTATTTCAGTAATAATAAAACTCAGCATGGTAGCAAAAAGCGAGTCAATTTAAAGGCACAATACTTGATCAGTGACTGGCAAAATAATTTGACCTACTGTATCATTTTAAGGCTGTGAAAGGCATACATGTATTATTTGTAATCTCGTGTAAGACCTGTCATGTCTCATTCAGTGCGAGCCTTAAAGTGATTGTAAAGCATCCTTCGTTCCATTTTGGGGATTTTTGGGTTTTGATTTTTTGTTTTGTTTCTGTTTTGTTTTTAAGGAAAACAAAACATGAAAAGTCGGGATTAAAAAAAACACAAAAACACAAAAACAAACAACAACAAAACAACCAACAAAACTTCTTCAAAACGGTAATAACCTGTAAAACTGACTCACGTCTCGAGATGATTTGGTGCTTTGTATTTTTGTTGATGTTGTTGTGATTTAGCTGAGAAAATTCTTCGACTCGGTTACGTGTGGGGAACTGCTGATAAAAACTGTCTCGTGTCACCCTCTACTGTAAGTACATGGCGAGAAACAACAACCAGAGGAAATCCAAGAGCATAGCGAGAGCGCCGTGGTTTAGCTTAGCCTTCCACCACCAGGAGATGCTGCCACCTCCGATGCTGGCAAAGCCCAGACGGTCCTGCCGAGGGCCGTGGGGTTGTCTTGACATTTCCAAATAACCCACTCGGTGTCTGAACATTCTCATCTCTCTCGGATTCTGTTTCTGTGCTGGAATCTCTTGGGTTTTTTTTTTCAAGTTAAATCACCGGGTTTGCGTCTATCCGACACCCTTTTTTCCGTTTTGAGAGTATTGCTCCTTTAAAGGAATATTCCCATTTCAGGGCATCTTTTCAATCCCACCATCCCTCTACTTGGGAGGGGAAAAACAACAACAACAAAATGAGATATTTTTAAGTGAATGCTGTAGTATTTTCTGTGTGTAATTGCAATTTTTTATTCCAGAAATACTGTAACTGTCTAGGGTGCAAAACTCCCATGCTGACCTATTCTGAAGAGGAGATCAGCATGGGGGGGATATTTTTTAATTATGATTATGATTTTTTTTTTAATTTCAGGAATCAGTTGGTTTTTTTAATTATGATAGTATTTAAAGAAACTAGTACCAATTTTATATAACAGTTTAAAGAAGCTGAATGCTTTCTTCGCCTGAATATACCTGAAGAGAAACATTTTTTTCAATCAGTGATCCTTTGCAGTGTTCTGAGAAAACGTTGGGGTTTCTTCAGTTGTTTCATTTTGTTTTGTAAAGGAAACTTTTAACTGGTGTCTGTCCCTTTCAAGGAGGGCAGGACTCCTTCACGCCAAACTATAGACACACGGCAAAGTTTATACAAAGCCAAATTGTCACTGGTACTGTAATTCCCAGTCAAACTCCATTTCAGGCAGATGTTTCTGGGCTCTTGATTACAATCAAGGTAATGGTCACATTTTCATGCAAAGGGAGGGATTTGGTCTTGTCATCCCCTGTGTAACTCCCCGGTCCCTTGTTTGCTGTGCACATAAATACATATGTGTGTGTATATATCTCTACATATATACATGAACTGATACATGTTTGTGAAAAGCTTTCATTTCCCTTCTCCGTTGTCTGTGCCCCACTGCCAGTCCCTTCTCAAGTGTCCTACTAACATTTCACCCTGTTTCTCCCCTGATCAGTGTGCCGTCTCCATAAAAAGAGGTAATTTGTGAAGTGAACTCGTCGTCCCCGCCTCCTGAGTCCTAAAAGCATGGAGGTGCCCATCCTCCAGCGACAGGCCTGCACTTCTCCTTCCAGAACTTTCTTTTGACTCGCCTTTAATGTCAGTGTAGATTTCTCTTGATCCAATTCCCCATGTAAAGGCTCCCCTCGGTCCTTGCGTGAAGAGCTCTCCTCCCCACACCTGCATTTGCGTGGCAAAAGCATGAGAAAGGAATGGATGGCAAACGGCCCTGCTGTTCCTCGGGGACCATTTTTCCAGGAAGGTGGCATCTTTGTTTTCAAAAGCACGGTAAGAAGGTCCTGCTCCCCAAACTCGTCAACCTTGAGGGGTCCGGAGATGTGGTGCCGATCACCGGCCCCATCCAACAGCCGGACCCTTCCCACCAGGACGGTGACAACGAGCCAAGGCACAGTCACCAGGTGCCAGGAGGAGGAGACCCTTCAGTGTTGCCTCTCATGAGCAACTCCAGCCTGCCTTCCCTCAGGAACGGGATCTTACTCCACACCACCACACCAACAGCCGTCGCCTCCGCCCCGTGCCGGGAGCGGAGGGGCAAAACACTCTAGAAGTGTCCTTACTTCTCAATACAGTGCTAACTTCTCACAACCAAACCAGCTTAACCAAGGGCTTGACACATCCCTGTTCCAAAGTCCTCCTCCTTCGTGGCTCGTAGCGTGGATAACAACCAAGGCGGGTGCCTCCGCTGCGAGTTAAGACTGTTTCATTACTTGCATAAACTTTCTGCCTCTGCTTCTCCTTTCTTTGAATGATATCCACCGGCATCTTCATTTAGCAAAGGATTTCCAGGGACAGCCTGTGTCGACCCTGAAGAACTCTTTCTTTTTCCAGGACTTCATTACAGCCTTAACGTAAAACACGTGCTCTGCCACTACTCCCAACGCGTTCCCGGTGGACAGTTTGGGGTGGTGACCATTTCCTTTTGGGATTACCTGTGATCTTGTTGCCAAACAGCGCCTTTTGCCAAGACAAAAGCTTGGGGTGGAAAACTACCCCAGCTCTTTATTGGTACTAGACCCAGTGCTAAGAGTCTCATCTCTCCTCCTGCTTTTACTTTTTTGCCCTTTGATTTTTTTTTTTGTGTGCACTTTTGCAGGATGGTCAGCAACTTTTTTTGGTTTCACTTTGATTTTAACACCTCAGCTTTTCCTCAGTACCTTTTTATACCCTATCCCACCTTCTGGCCAGAAGACACTGCATGAGGAGCTTTTCAAACTGCCACGGAGAAGGTTGAGTCTGTGTTTATTCACATCACAAGACCAGTGGGCAACTTCTCTGGCACATTTGTGGTGCTGGATTCACCCTGGGATCATCTAAACCAGACAACTTTGCCATGCCAGGGCAATGCCAAGGCACGAGGGCTCCACCATCCCGACTGTTATCGTTCAAACCTTCCCTGGCATGGTTTTGACCCACTCCAAGGAGCCCTGGGCTCAGGCACAGCTTGCCCAGTCTTTGGCCCTGGCCAGAGACTGTCCCCAATCGGCAGTTTGGATGCAGCTGCTCCATATCAGGAGTGGAAGATTTTAGGAGTCAGGATGGGGCCAGCCCTACTCAGTTGGCTTCGTGGCCAGAATGGATCTTGGAAGTGCTTAATTTCCTGATAAAGCTGTAACTCCGTGCCACAGACCAGGATTCAGGACATGGTGGAGTACGTCAGCTCCGATCCGGCATTTTTCCTTTTTCTGCCCGATTAGATGGACAAGTTATTTTTCAGTTCACTTTGTTCCTTTTGCTGAGTTTGTTTTGCAAACAGCGTCACTTTTATGGCTCGGTTGTCAACCCATCCATCCCTCCATCCACGTCAGATGGATGGCATGTTTACTGTGATAGTGTTACACATCCATAGGCAGCTAATTTGGAGACAGGAATCATTCGGACCAGACCAAATCAACAATGGAAACACAGGAATTACAAGGTCCCTGCCCATGTCCTTGTCATGCTTTGCCACCCACACGAGACATTTTTCATCTGCAGCAAATCCAACCTGAACTGCAGAGAAGGAGCCCGTGGTGAATAATTACCAGCGGAAAGTGCAAGTGAGACACCCATTTCAAGTGTGTATATATATATTTTTTTTTTTTTCCCAGGGTTTGGGATTGGAGCTAATTCTGTGCTTCACCCTGTCCTTTTGTGCACCTGCCAAAAGTCAGCAGTCATTTGCATGTATTTTTATTTCAAGCTGACTGGATGAAACAGGGCAAAATGAATTCCAAGCTTTAGTGAACGGTCGGCTAAAACCTGGCTCACGAGGGGAGCATCGCTATTGACTTTCAGAGTGCAATCGCCCCGTGCTCTTCAGATATATTTTTGTACACAAAAAGATTCACTTCACAATTTATCCCGCCCCTGGCCCCTGCATGTCACACCTGTCACCTGCACACCTGCGGCATGATTAAACCTCCTGAAGAAAATGTGGTCTGAGGTTAGTCCAGCATGATTTCATTGAAGCTCAGAGGTGCTTTGAAAAGGAAAACTTACTACTGTGCATTTGCAAAACCTTTTAGTGCCTGCTTGCTGGGCAGCTTGGGCAGGAGACAATTTGGAAGCTGCCGGAGTCGGTGGAAAATTGTGGAGACAGGCTTTCCTCCTGGGATTTTTTTCCTTCTTTTACTGGGTTTGCTTTTCTCTGGGTTCTGTTCAGATCGAATGTGGTCCCGCAAAAGAAAACCCACCAGAAAACAGAAAACCCAAACAACCATGACAAAATGAGGTCTATGCCAATCCCCGCAGAAGCTGAGGTGGCTCGTGTAGGGCGGTAGGGATGATGTGAACTCCGCTGTGGATCCTTTGCTTGCTGGAGCTTGCATGCTGTTCTTTTGGCAGTTGTCTCGAGCCCTGGGGGCTTTGGGGATGGTGCTTTCCCAGGGTTTTGATTGCTGGTTTTATTTTTCCTTGGAGCTCAGGTGTATTCTGGTGCAGAGAATCTCAGCCTGGTTTGAACGAGGAGATTTGAGGCTATCCCAAATAGACGTGGGCAAACCTTTCACTGTGTGCAGAACGCATTTCCAGACCTTTGGGTACCGCTAGAGATTGTTGCAATCCACTTAATTCTCCATGAGCATGTTCAGAATCGCTTCATTGTTCTGTTGTGTTTGAACTTGGGAATAACGGTGTGGTGACTCTTTCCTGTTGAGGTGTGATGTGAAGAAAGGGAGGAGCCTTCCTGCTGTGCTGGATTTTGCCTGTGTTCAACCCTTGTTCCTTACTTGAAGCTCAGACAGTGGGATGATGAGAAAAATGGGAAAATGAGATGACGGATCGCTGCATATGTTCCATTGGCTCTTTGCTGATGAGGAGGGAGACAATTGGTGACAATTAAAATAGATCTGCATAAACCATCTGGACCTCAGTGTATATTCAGACATGCACAGAACCCAATTGGAAAGCAATGTTGATAAAATAATGTGGACACCATTTCCTGCCGTCTACTAAAAACCCAAAAAACCAAACCAAACCGAAACCAAGCCCTGCAAACGGGAAAAAAAATTATTTGAGAGCATAAACCTTCCTGTGCCCTCCCCATTCCTTTGGGACACATGCAGCAAGGCGACTGTTTGAGAGCCAGGCACTTTGTAATCCGCGGAGTTAATTGGATTTGTGCAATGCTGTGTTTGTCAGATGGTCTCTTACAGCGAGCGTAGAAAGTGGCCACGGTCTAAAAGTCATTGCAGATTTTTTGGGTGACAGTACTCCTGGGTTTCGACCCCAGCTCTGCCACGAAGTTGCTGTGTAACCTTGGGCAAGTGATTTAACCTTTCTGTGCCTACAGTTTACCCATCTGTACATGGGTATAATAATATTTACCTACCTCACAGGGGTGTTGTGAGGCTTAAGTTAATGCGTGTGAGAGGTGCTGGAAGTGCGCCGTGAAAATTTCATTCTTGCTGGGTTTTGTGCTGTTGCGGGGGGATGAGCAGTGAAGGGGTGGGTTACAACATGCAGAAGGAAAACCTGCTGGTGCATGTCTCGAGAAAGTGATTTGAAGTCTTTTCTCTCCCCAAAAGCAAGGAACGGAGAAAATTGTTGTGCGCCAACTGAACAGCCTTGCTTTCCTGGTCAAATGTAACAGCACTATTTGCAATATTATTTTCTTACACAACAGGTGACCTTTCCCTTTTCCTTGCTGTTTCAGAAAACTTGAAACTAAAGATGACAAAAGTATTTCTGAACCGAACAGATTACTGATGAATACTTGAATTTCTTTAAAAGTTGCTCTCATCAGCCACGGTTAAATGTGCACTAATCTTTCAGTCATCAGCTTCCATCTGAATACAGTGAAAAATTTGCTCACGCTGTTTTGGAATAGCCTGGACCTTATTTGGGAGGCTGGTAATGCTGAGGACTCTTGTAGGCATGGGAAAACTAGTGTCTCAACTGATAAACACGTGAAAAAATATCTTTTTTTTCTTTCTGTTTTTGCCTTTTAAGTTCCTTGACTGCCTAAGACAGCACAATAATTGCAGTTTACTTGGTTGTACAGTAGCTTTTTTTTTTTTTTTTTTGGTTTTTGAACTGTTTCCTTACGCGAAGGGCGAAGGTGGGATGTGAAAGGATAAAATAGACCCAACGCTGCTCCCGCGCAACTCTTCCCGAAGTCCCTGCTTCCCTGGAGAAAAAACCTGTGCCACATCTAGAGAGACCAGACCAGACCAGACCAGGCTGCCTTCACCGTCCTCCCGCAGGCAAAACTTCCCTTGCCACCTGTGGAAGTTTTGGTTGTTGGTTCCATGGCCATCGAGGCGGATTCGTCCCCGGTTGAGCCCCAAGCCAGGATGACTTTCTTTAGAACGAGGGAAGGGATCCAGTTCGTTGCTCAAAATGTCACCACTGGTCAGATGATTCGGAAGGGGAAAACGTGTGATAGAAAGCCTGGGGTTTAGGGGTTTTTTGGTGTTTTTATTGTCGAAGTGTCCTGACCATTATATGATGTCTCTTGTGGGGATGCAATGCCAGGCAGGACTCCCTGCTCCCCCACAGAGAAGCTTTGTGAAGTCTGCTCACGCACTCCTTACTCAGACAAAACTCCTGGGTTTTGTTGTTGGGTCTCCTTTTCTCTCCTGAGTAAGGACTGTGGAGTTTGGTCTGTTTGGGATCACTGGGGTTTGTTTCAGGTGGCCGTTGTCTTCTCTAGCCCAAGACTTGCTTTGCATGAAGCAAGAAGGAAGCTCTGGCTTGGTCTGCCACGTACCTTCCCTGTCCCTTCTCTGTATCTACCATGGGGACGGAGTTCAAACTCTTCTGGCTACAGGGACCAGTCTCTTCCACCTGAATTTCCAGGCAGCTGCACATCTTCCTGCTGGGGCAGAGCAAATTTAGAAGCCCCACTCCTGCAGATGGGCCGTCACTCATCCGCATGGGCTTTGGGTCTGCTCCTTCCCCGTCCTTCACCCCAGCCGTTTCTTTGCCCTGTTTTGAGCACTCAGCTCGGTGCTTCTGGGTTCTTTTTACTGCTTCTGTTCCAAAAAAAAATTTAAAAAAAAAGATTGAAGTTGGGAAAAAAACAGCAATGTAACTCCTTCGGTGCTATGCTAACTGCTTTGTTTGACCCAACCGAATGCTGGCCAACAAACAGATATTCCCTCTTTGTCCTAAAAAGCACCACACATCTGTGTCTTGAACAGGGATGGACTGAGAGGGCTGAGAGAGGGCAAGTGTGGTTTTGAAAGCAATTGAAGTCTCGTGTGGATCTGGTAGAGCAAAAAGATTTAGGTGCAGACTGCTTTCAAAGCTCGTTGTCGCCCACCTCGTGGAATTACATAGGATATAGCCTATAAGGTATTGAGGGCATTATATATATATATATATATATTAGAAAAAAGAAAACCAACAAAAAGTTCACTTTATTGATAAATCACCCTTTAATTCTCCTGAAATTGTGCTGTTTAACAGGGAAACCACCTGGCTGGGCTTGCACCCGGTTGTTTTGGTATGACCCGCTTCAGTGGCGAGAGTAAAAAAGCAGGAAGAGAGAGAATTCCTCCTACTGTATGTTAAGTACTGAAGTGAAGTGGGTGCCTATGGATTTTCAGGATTAAAGGGACTAATCAACATGTATGTCTGAGTCTATATCCCCAGTCCCATGGAAATATAGGTGAGCATACATGCCACGTTACTGCAGCAGTATATATGTTTTAATATATATATGAACACATTGTGAATTCCAAAGGGCTTTTTCGAGATGAGGAAGGTCGTTCCTGGGGAGAGGTGCTAGCAATTTGGGATTTGCAAGCGGGGTTGAAATAAACATTCCTTGTAGGGGCTTTTTTTTTTTTTTTTTTAAATTAAAAGACCATCAGAAACTTAAGGTCCTGAGGAAATGCTGTCCCACCTGATCTTCCACTTCTTAAGAAATTTAGAAGCCAAAATCAGACCAAACATGAGGGCCAAATGCAGCGTCAGGATAAATCACTAGAGCTCCACTGATGGCTAGGTGCCTCCTTACACTATCTATGCTAAAAATAGTGATTTCTACTGGTGTTGGGGAGCCCGAACGGGGCCTTGTTGGTCTTTTTCTTCACCTGTGACGATAGATTTCGTGTTTGAGCTTGTAGAGTTTGTCGAAACCCAGGCAAAACTTGGGCAAAAGCAGGAGTAGCTTTCCAAGAGGAGCCATCTGAGTGTAGCCTACCCCTGATCTCTAGCGGGGCTTTGTAGTTTGCTTCCTGGTTTTAGCTAAGGAAGAGAAGATTTCTCCTTTCACCAGTATCAGCACTGCGATGAGAACAGCCCTGTCAGCACACGCAGCAAACGGGGCCCTCCTTTGCAGGGATTAAACCCTCCAAATCTGATTTCAAGCCCTTAAAAATTCAAATGCCAAATGCCACTCGAAGGGAATGATTATTGTTTTGCCTCCAGATGTCATTCCCGTTCATCAGTCACAAGGACAAGCAGCTCGTATTTTCCTTTCTAGCTGTATTTACCAATAAAACTCGCTGCCAGTGCCAGAACCTCCTCCCCTCAGCCCCAGCTGAACGCCACCTGCACACCGCCCCCGCCTTTCCTCCCCTCCTTCCACTCTAAAAGCAAACACTGTTCCTTCCCAACTAGGGAAGATCCAGGACAAATGCCAGCTGATTACACCTGCAATCTGTTCTCTTGTGAGGGGCTGGTTTCAGTTTCTGAGGGCACGCAAGTACACACCGGGATACGCGGGAGTTTCAGTAGCCTGAAGCTGAAGCCTCTTGACTTCCACCGCGTGATTCTTGGGGTTGTCCCATGCGGGGCCAGGAGTTGGACTTCCATGATCCTTGTGGGCCCCTTCCAGTTCAGGATATTCTGTGATTCTACGAGCTGACGCTCTGGGAGAAAGCAGAGACCAAGTGTTCCCTCAAATTACTTCGGTTTCACACCATTCCCATGTAATCTGGTTTTTTTCAATAATTATTGAAATCTGGGTATCAGTCAATAAATTCATGATGGATGAGTAGTAGGGGAAGTGGACTGGTTTGCACTTATCCGTAGACTTCCCAGAACTACTCGAGCAATTAAACAAGCCTTAAATTGGATGTAATTGCAGTCATTTGGAGGAGAGCTGTGATGTGTGTTTTCTGAAGGAGTGTCTAAATAGGTATCACAGCCAAATCCCTTTGTCTCCCATCTTTTCTGTGTAGGGAGAGTGAGAGGGAAACACTCTACTTTGAACATCAAAGTTTTCCATTAGCTACAAAACGTGCCCCCTCCCAAAATGGATCTGAAACTTGAGGAGTTTTTTGTGGAAAATATTTTCCTGTCAGAAAAAACCTAATGGTTCTGGCTACTGTTTCTGCTCTGCAAACTTTTACCATTCCAGCCTTTTGTTCCAATGAGGAATGGGAATCAGTTTTAAAAGTGTTTTATTTACTCAGGGAAGGACTATTTCACATCTTGGTCTGGTGACTCCTGTCACTGGGCCAAGTTCAGACCATTCCACTAAAGCTGATGTGGCCACCCAGTACGAAACCAGTATGAGGTAATAAGTGGGGTGAGGTTCTTGCCTGGTTTTCTGTGTGCTCTTTGTTCCAGGCTAATAGGGATGCTCTCGGGAATCTGACAGAATGCTCCACAGGGGAGTTGTTCCCCTAAAACCAGGTTTATCACAGGAAGGCTCTGTATTTTGGAGGCTTTGAATGACTTTCTGATTGCAAGGAAGTGTCGTTCCTGCGGTGTGAATACTTTTGGATTTATTTTGAAAATCACCGTGCCTGAAGATCCATGTTCTCTCTCCATCTCTGCCACGGGCTGTTGGTTGGGAAAGCCAAGGAGATCTTAGGGACGTGTCTGCTGGCAGGTGTAAGTTGTTCCCTGAGTGCCATTGGCCTGTTTTCCAGGGCATGTGATATGGGAGTGGTCAGTCTGCTGCCACTTTCATCCCTGCATCTCTGCCACGCTCACCCCAGGTGTTGCAACGTGCATTTAAAGATCTTTGCCAATCCTACTTCTTGCAAAGCTCTTCCGATTGAAAGGAATCCTAAAAGTCCGTGGAAATCTCTCAAATGAGCTGTCATCCTAGGAGCGTTTTTGATTAGTGAATTTTGATAGGACCGGAAAATTGGCACGGCCACAGAGAATAGCACAATTTGAATACTTCTACTGCAGAAGTGCCACTTTTCCCATAAACATTGAAATTCGACTAATCACTACTGGAACTCGTTAACACTCAAAACCTGGAAAACGCTCTTGCACTTGATTCCTCAGATAAACCTTATTCAAGGAGAACAAATTCCCCAATCACTACAAAGTGGTAAAAATAAGCTGTTAGAGCAGGACACCTGGAGGTTTTGGGGGTTTTTTTGCTCCTTGTTTCATCTGTAACCTGGGAGAGGAAAAGGTTCCCTCACAAGGGTGATGGGAAGATTATTTAGACAATGTTGGTGAAGTGCTTCCAGACCTGAACATCAGAAGTGCTGTGGGACCATGGTGGTGGTGGGCAGAGCAGGACAAATCAACCATGTCGCCTTCCCCTTGTCCCCATGGAGCTTAGCACACACAAACAGGCAGGTTGATCGGAAATGTCACAATCAGATTTTGGGAAGTGCTTGTCTCCTTCCTCTGAAATATTCCATACTCCCTCTGGAAAGCATTCGGGGAAGTCAACTGAGAAACCAGGGATTTAGCACAGTCCTGTTGGGCCATGGAGCTGTTGACAGCAGAGATGGAAAGAGCACGTGGGTCATCAGGTGCGTTGCCAAGAGTTCATGCCACAGGCATCCCTGTGTCTTATTCTCCCACTTTAAATCCTGTCTGGCTGAAAAAATTCCAAAGAAGAATTCTGCTCCCCCCAGACCCTCTCAATCAGGTGCATCAGGCAGGAATAATGGCCTAAGCATTACTAGTAAAAAAGTACATTTTTTGTTAACTAAGCTTGAAACTTAGTCATGCCCATGCCTTGAATTTGCCTTATAAACCAAACTCAGCCCATTCTGAACCCAGGTCCTTCATCTGAAGTTGTCCTTCCAGTGCCATTCCGACCCAGCGTGGCTTGCAGGTGAAGATGCCCATCCATCCAAGTTAGGATCAAGGATTTTCAGTTCATCTGGAAGAGGTTAGCTCCTTCCTAGGTCACTTCTGCACCTGAGTCAGCCTTCCTGAGGTTCTAGAAAGACTAGATCCAAATTAGACTCCCAAAAGAAAGGATCGTTTTTTTTTTTTTCCCAGCTTCCTTCAATGACCAAGGAAAACTACACCAAGTCCTGCTGCAGACAACTCCGTTTGTCCCCCACAGTGGTGTCCCGACACCATTCCTGGCTTCTGCCAGCAGGCCACACACACGGTGCTTGGGTGACACGGGGCTGCCACCAACCTCTGCTCTGAGCTGGCCAGAAGTGGCTGGGGGCAGTCCTGCCCCTCCTCTGTGTCCAGCGAGCAAATTTCCACCAACCTCATCGGCGTTGTCCTTGACTCGGCTCGATGCCGCCGACAGCGGGGGCAGGCTGCTTGTCAGCAGCTGTCGGAAGAGTTGGGGTTTTCAGATGGGATGGGCTGACAGGTGTCAACACGATGCAAAACCTGTGCTCTTAACTTGGCACGGAGTGCCTGCGAGTCTCTTCGTTTTCTTTTTCGATCACCAAGCAATGACCTTACGCACGGGGAGCCCGTTGGTGATGGGCAGTGTCTGTTGCGATTTCTCGTTTCACAGGAGGGCTCTGGGGATGTGCTCTGGCTTATTCCCAGCTCTTCCTCTCCTTTCTACATCTTGGAGGGCAAGAGTATGAGTTTATGAGCAGAAGAAACAGAGCAAGGGCCAACACCAAAGTTTAACGCAGTGGAAATGTTGATTGAGTAAGGAGGGAATGAGAAGCACGGGCTAAGACCTCAGAAAACCAGATGGGTGAGGGTTTCATCTCTGCCTCAGCCTGGCAGGACTTCTGTCAACCTATCAAAATTGTTGCCTGTGCCCAGGACAATTTATTCTCTGGGCTCCCAGGGAGTGACAGATTGAGATATTCAGGGCAGGGCTCTGCAGAGCGATGAGATCAGACTCGCTGAGCGCCTTCGACTTCCCCTGGTTCAGTGGGAGCTGAAGGCTTCCAGCACATCCCAGGAGGCAGCCCACGGCAGGCTGTGCCCTCTTTGTGTTAGATTATTCCTTGAGTGCTCAAAGTTCAATCCTGCTTTTCTCCCATCGGTGCAGTAGTGTTGAACACGGCACAGCGAGGCCGTTTGAATTTAGGAAGGCCCTTAAAAAGTGTCCAAAGTGCTACGTAAGAGCTCGCAAAATTGACGTGCCCCTTAAAAGACCAAAGTCTGGTCTCAATTTCACCATCAGCCACCCTGCGTAAGCCCCAGTTTTTTTCTGGGAAAACCCTGTTTTTTCTGTCATCAGCGAGGCCAGAATTCGGCCTGGCCCCACCTGCCCTCATTAACTCCACCAAGCTCTTTATTTTTGTTGATGATGGCTATGTTAGGGCAGCAACATTTCAACTCTCAAAGCCTTGTGGTGCCTTTTCTTGTGGTGCTCACCCTTCACAGGACTTCAGTCAAGGCAACCACTTGCATCCAGCAGCAACGCCAGTACTTTTCCTCTGTATTAGGTGCCAGTGCAGTAACAGACTTTAATGTATACTTATATAAATATAGATAGATAGATATATCGCTATAGTTATAATTATATATATATAATTGAGGTTCTGATGCCGCTGTCTGGGGAATGGACCATTCCTCTGCAGGATTAACACTGCTCGAGTGAAACCAACGGCTCAACGTCCTGTAAAGCGTTACAACCTTGGCAAGGAGCTTCTCTTTCCCATGGGTTTTTTTTTTTTTCCCAGCTTCCTTCTCCCCTCCCGACTCTCAGAAATGCTCTCAGTGAAAGATGCTGTTTCACATCATAGAAATTTCTCAAAATTTCTCCAGATCTCCCCAGTGGATGCCACGAGGACACATCTTCCTCCTAACACGGGATGGGGAGGTGTCCCCTTGCCGTGGAAGGAGGACGATGGGGTCGGCGGGGCAGCATCCCAGGGGAGCATCCCAGGGCAGCATCCTTGCCTTTCCTTTGCACCTCGTGGCAAGCGGTGTTATCCCCCCACCCTGAGCAGAACCATCCGCTGCCGAGCCTCTCCATCTCAGCTGCCCCAGCAACTCGGTGTATTTTTTTTCCCCTTTGGATGCTCGGTTTTCCGTGCTGCTCCGAGCGAGCCGCTGCCCCAGCCCTCGCTGGCGGGCAGGAGGGAAGCTGGCCAAGGCTTTGCTCAACAAGCAGTTCTGCCTGACTTCGGGGGGAGAGGTTTTTTTTTTGTCAAAGGACTGCTGGGTTGGGTCAATCATCCCCTTCTTGTTACCTTTGAAGTATTGCTGAAACTAGAGAGATACGATAGAACAGATGTGGAGTGAAGGTATTTTTTTTTCCTAAAGGGAACAACACCAATAATACTGTAAAAGGTGCTAGAATCAAACCTCATTTTATATACTTTGGTTCTTAGAGATAAAAAAAAATAAAACACACAGTATTCTTTCTGTGCAGCCTTACTGTAGATTCTTATAACCAACTCATTATCCAAAAGACAAAAAAAAAAAAAGTGAAAAGGTTAAAAAAGGACAAAAATGAAGCGATCCTGTATAAAGTGTAACAAATATGACTTTCCTATATAAATGTAAATGATCAGACGTATATTAAAATGCACTTGACACAGGCAGCAAGCGTGAAAAGCTTTTGAAGTATCTTTTTTAATGTACAACACCTGTCTTTTTTTGTTTGGCTGGTGCAGGAGGGAATGTGCCAACTTGCTTTTATTTCCTTTTCATTCCATTTGTGATTTCTGGGGAAAGGACAGAGGGTTGGAAAGAGGGTGGGAGGTTCAGCCGGGACAGAAACCTGGAATATTCATCTCAATTTTATTTGTTGTGTTTTGTTTCATCGTTAGTTTACAATGTTGGTGGCAGCGTTTGGCCTCACACCTCATTTCTCAAATGCTTTTGAAAGCTTTGCTGCCTGCCCCAGGTGCTGAGCATAACTCTTACCTCAAGAACACTTGCTAAAAAAAAAGAAAAAGTCAATTGTTTTTTCCCATCTCTGGAAAACTAATGTAAACAAATAACAACAACAACAATAGAAAAAGAATTTTTTAAAAAGCAAACAACCAGCAGTGAATGAAGGAATGAAAATTAAAAATAGAAAGAAGTCAAAGCAGAGGTTTGGTGATCAAACCGAGCCATTCTGGTGCTTTTCCCCTTTTTGTGTTGCTAATGATCAAAATTACATGAGATGGGCTTAGACAAGTCTGTGGTCTTAGGATGTAGCAAAAAATGTATTTAAAAAGAATACAAATTTGCATGGAACAAACTCTGATGGAACCTTTAAAGAATGGCTGTTTCAGTGTCAGATGTTTAATGTTAGCATGTGTGTGTGCTGTAAATACCTTTTCATGTGTGACATGTACAGTTGACTGAGGAAAAAAAAAAAGTATGGAACCGAACAAAAAAGAATAATAATCAAATGCTATTTTATCAGATGATGCACTTTTTCACCTTGATGAGAAGCCACTGTTCACAACTATGCAATCTTCCAGTTTCTCTCTCTATCTCCTCTCTCCAACCTCAAATTTCCCAACTATTTTCCATAACCTAAACCGTTTTTTCTTTTGTACAAAGAAACACAAAAAGTTCCAAACTCTGGTTCAAGGTGAGAGTGCTACTGTGACTTTTCTCAAACAATAAGAGCTAACAAACAGACAAACAAAAGGGGTTTGGTTTTGTTTTTAAGAAAAAAGGAGGTTCGGACATGACCCTCTTTATGTTCTCTAAGTGAATCGATGTTTTCTACATGTGCCAGGCTTCTGTTGACTGTTTTTTGGGTTTGATTTTCTTTCTCGATTCATTTCTCTCTCTCGGGTTTTAGAAATTATTTTTTTTTTTAATTATCGTTTCCTTATGGTTTTTTTGTTTTTTTTTTTTAAATTCTGGTTTTGTATCGTAGGTATTGGGGATGTGAAGATGAAGGTGAAATTTGGCTTAACTCCAAGTGTTTTAGTACATGTGTG
Organism: Mohoua ochrocephala; assembly: GCA_013398855.1. Lineage (NCBI taxonomy): Eukaryota > Metazoa > Chordata > Aves > Passeriformes > Acanthizidae > Mohoua > Mohoua ochrocephala. The sequence continues at coordinate 84,269 of VZTA01008233.1, forward strand.
TGCTATATGTACATAGTTTTCTACATAGAAAATTTTACGCGCTTTTTAACGCACTTTACGACTTGTATGTACAAAGTTGTCTATATAGAAAATGTAGTGAGTGTCCCCCGAGCCTCGAAGAAGAGCCTTTTGATTCCATGACTTAACAGGAGTTCAGGTGTTTTGAGTATCTCACGTGTGTGTGTGCGTGTGTATTATATACTATATTATATATTATAGAAATATATAATAGCCTATGTCCACGTGAGGTATAATATAGACACACATCCAAACCCGGGACCGTGCCCATCTACGCCATCCAAATAGAGGTTTTGTAGTTCTTGAAGCTGTAATAAATAGCCTGGCTCTACTGGGAAAAAATTCCCCCTGTCCTTAGGTGAAAGGTAGAAAATTGTCCCGTTATTCACAGCGCATATTCCTGGGGAGGGGGGGATTCAGTCTCTAGAACTTTTCTTTCCCCACCCCAGTTCACCATGGAGAGAGTGTCGGTGAGGAAACAGGGTGGTCCAGTGATGAGCTCAGGAAAATCACGTGGCCACCAGAGGTGGCTGCCCTGTCCCCCGCCCACCACCGGCTCCCCTGTGTCTTCGAGCACGTCGCTCCCACCTCTCTGTGCCTGTCACACGGGGGTTGCCAATGCTGACCAAGCCTTTAAGCACTTTGCACTCGCAGCCCTCCTCGGCACGTCCCGCGGGGTCCCTCTCCGTGCCGACGGGAGGCCATTCGGGCCAGTTTACGGTGAGTTCTTCACCAACCTGCCCCTTGTCCTCCAGCTCTCTTCTGTTCAGGAAGCTCACTGCTGCTTCCTTTGACCTTCATCACCTCGTTTTTATCTTCCTGCCGCGCTTCTCCTTCCTTCCACTCAAGGCTTGCCTGTCCTTGGGAGCCATGGCCCACCGTGGTGATGCTCTTCAAATCCCTTTATCAGACTCTCTTCAGCCACGGCTTGGCCGAGGGCAAAATCCTGGATTGCTGCTGTCAACTCATTCTTATCCCATGTATTACCCACAGACCCCATGGTCTGGATCCTTATGGACGCCTTCCAACTTGAGATATTCTGTGGTTCAATGAATCTGGGACCTTGAGTTTCTTAGGGCGGGAGAGATGAAACCCCATTTCTGACTCACTGGCCACCTAATTTAGTGAAGCTCTTCCAAGTGACCAAGGAACAGCTGTAGATACCAAAAAATCCCTTTCTGAAGCTGGTAAAAGTGGGAAGGAGGAAGGGAATGGATTTATGGCATCTCTTCCCTGTATCAGTGGGAACACAAGTGTCCACATCCTTCTGTGTTATCACGAGTGCTTCTTCCAGCCAATCTTTTGCATTTGGATCCTCACCAAGAGCTTCATGTGAGTCTTCCTGCTCAACTTACAGCCACATTTACCTGAAAACAACCGTAGTTGAAAGGCTGGATGCCGGCATCTGCAGTCTGGGTTAATGATTATTAATAATTAATTTAATGATTAATCAGTATTTTTCAAAGAGAGTATTTTTTCCCCCCTGGCTCACTTTAAGTTCGAATTTCCGTCCCTGAAAATGCAGTGCTGAGAGGCCAAGTGGAGTCATCCTCTGCCCCAGTTTCTGCTAAAGTTTTAAGGAAAAAAATTAGGATACTTTCCTAATTGCTAAATTCAGCGAGCAGAGGAACCTAGAAGGCAAGTTTGACTCAATCTCTAATCCTGCAGCTAAAATCTTTTAAGTTCATACACTCCAGTTCTTAAAGGAAGTATCTTGCAAAGGCTGCTTCTTCCATGACTCACCGAGAAAATCTGTTAGGGGGAGGAAATGTATGGAAGATGCTTGGCAATACATTTTTCCTTTCTGTGTTACCCAGCCCCTTCAAAGCAAAGCAAGGCCCCCTTTAGAGTCACAATAAAAGCAGAATTTTGTTTCGGTTCCAAATGGCTTTTCGGTGACATGAAAACCCCAATTTTTAGCAGCGTCTTCGGGAAAGAATAGGAAAAATTCACTTTGTGGACAAGCATAAAATCACTTCCAGCTTCCGGACCTTAAGAGAGGGTGCATTTCTTGACAGCTCCTCCCCTCCCAGGCGGGGATGCTTGCCCAAAGTTCTTTATCTATGAGCATGGGATCCAATCCTCTAATTTAGCCAGAAGATCTGGGTATCCCATGAGTTATCCAGGTCCATTCCCTCCTCGAGGAAGACTGCCAGGTAGGGATTCATCCCAGTTGATTTCAGATCTGTCGTGTGGCCTTTATTTGGTTATGTTTAAGGGAGCTGAGTCCCATCCAAAGTGGACAGGATTTGCCATGCTTCCAAGTCACTTCCCACCGTGGCTTCTCATGAGAATTTTGTGCTCTGCTAATGAGCATTCAAAATTATCTCCTTCAACGCAGCTCTGGAGTCAGGAATTTGGCTTTGCAGCCCCTGCCAAAGTGGCACATCCCCATCAGGCGTTCCCCTCCCAGGACTAAAGGTATCAGGCTGCAATTCAGTGTGGGATCCACTCAAGAAATGGGGGAATTTGATTTTCTTAAGTGCTACATGCTTTCTGTGACCGCCTTCTGGTTGCTGTAGGGGTTCCCAAAAAAATCTCTTGGAAATGAATGCACAAGCAATAACCTTCTGTGTGTTTTCCTAAAGGATAAGGTCATTCTCCAACAGTGACTTGTTCGATTCACACGGCGAGCTGGTAACAGGTGCACTGGTTTCTCCTCCTGCTCATTTGCAATTTGTTCTGGTCAATTCTCCTCATTTTCTTTAATCCAGCCATGACATTGTAAATGATAGGAGGATAAAGCTCTCATTGCCACTGTTTGCAGGACAGCTGGGGAATCGTGCTTCTTCCAGGGTGCCACTTCCTACCTTTGCAAGAAGATTAGGAGATGTTTGAACAGCAGCAAAGGGGCTTCCTAGTCCAGAAAATCCAACTTGCTTTTGTCTGTGTTGGACATAAAGCACTGAGAGCTCCTTACATTCCTGATAATTCACGGCTCCTGAATGATATGAGGGTACCAGGTCCATCCTTTGCTGCGTGTGCCACCGCATGGAGGAAGGTGGTCCAGTGGCCTAAAGAACTTTTACCAACCATCCCTGTGCTGGAAACACATCGGAAATGTTTTCCTGGATCCAGCCTGGCTTTCCTTGGCTAACATTAAACCCACAGCTTCTCACGTCCGTGTCTTTCCACCTGCGGAAGGAAGCACCAGGTACATGTTGTCCTGGGTTGACAGACTACATTTAAAAGCTCAAGGCTATCCCAAATCCCTCCCGGGATATTGTGCTGAGAATTATCCGTAGAGCCCCAGTCATCCAGGTGCCTTAACAAGTCTCCTTGTGGGAATGCAGAGCGAGCAGCCAGACCCCACCGGGTGCCAGCACCGGGCCCACCAGCGCTGGTCACTTCAGCGGTACCGATTTTCTTGCCACGTATCTGCTGTTGCCTGAAAAGAGCAGCAGGATCCATGCAGGGGCTGCCCTTCTACTGAAGCCTTGTTTGGTTGGCCATCATCGACAGGTCGGAGCCGATATTCCCGAGCGCACGTTCGCGGATGCAGCCTCCGGCATTCCCAGGGTGCGCTGCTTCCTCTCGGCCATCTAAATGGAAGGGAGAGCCGTTTATTTTGCTTTTGCTTATGTTCAACCCCAGTAGATTCCCCTGCCGGAGAGTCCTCCCTCTTTGCCCTCAGGCACTACCAGTACCCCTAGATCACAGGCTATTTCTCAGAGCTGTTTTATCAACATTAGAAGTCATGAAAAATCAATGGAGAATTTTCCCTCAGAGACGACTGGTTTGTAGGAAACGCTTTTGATTTATTTTCCTCCCCGTTCCCCAAATGGTATCATTCCTAAATGGGCTCTAATATCAATATCAATGTTAGTAGGATCCATTGATCAAGCTGTGAATCAAAGCTCACTGCTGTGGTGGATATACAGATGTTAATGACAGTTGCGTTAAGCCAAATTTAGCAGCTGGATTCTTCGACATCCCTTTGTTTTGTATCTACCTCACTATGATTTCTTTGATTTCTTGTGATTTAGTGTTGTATACAATGTCAGAGGTGATATGTAGATAAAAATATATATATATATATACAAATATATATTTTTTGCTTTGCAATAAAGCTCAAAGCTATAACACGAATATTCATAAAATGTCATAATCTTTATTGTAATGTTCCCTTCTTAGTTGTAAAATCCTGTCTGGATCCTATTTTTCCTGTACACTGGAATCGATGTTGTGTTCATGAGTGAATGGTTATTATTTCTGTTCCTTTTCCATTGAAGTGATGTTTTTGAGATGTGAGATAGACACCAGAATTGTCAAACATGAATTTGCTTTTTTTCCTTTTCCCCAAATACAGCCTGTTTGTAACTGGAATCAAACAGCAAAATTGAAAGAAAATGATTTGCAGTCCTGATCTTTCAATTTTGGTTTGTCTGATCTCAACACTGAATTTGGCAGGAGGCGGAGAGGGAGCAGACAAAGAGGGGCTGTTAGGACTGATGAAGGAAAAATATGTTCATCTCTTTCCATTTGGGTGAACAGAGGCTCCATTCTGTGAAATAATTGGAATGTGGCACTTCCCTGAGCCATGGGACCACATTCATTGAAGAGTTGTCCATCTAATGGCAGCCACTGACCCAGAGTCACTAATCCAGGTCCTTTCTGTGGGAGTGGAGAGGGACAAAGGGTTCCCCAGGACAATTCGTCACTTGGCTAAGGCACATGGGATCCATCTCCTTCAGTATGGCTGGGGTTGAGGATTTGAGGATCACCTGGGATACCTCAAGCCAAATTCCCATGGTCAGAGCACAAACACCCTGGCAAGTGAAAACCCCTCGTTTTTTGGTCATCATTCTGAGCCACACGGTTCCTTGTGCTCTGGCAAGGGAAGGGGTGAGGAATGCGGGAGGTCCTGGCAAAGTGAGGAAGGTTTTGCCCCGTGCTCACGTGGTGGAAAATGTCCTTGGACCTTGTGACGAGCCAGGAACACCACAATGACCAACATCTGGCACAGAAATTCTGGCTGAGTCTTGTGGTGTGGGGAGGAGCATCACGGAGGGCTTTTGAGGTGGACGGGACCTCCCAACTGTTTATTCCCAGGAAAGCCTTTCCAGGAGCCTCCCAGCTTGGTCCTGCTGCCAGAAACGTGAGGCCACAAAGCCCACATCTGTCCAGAGCAATCCTTTCCAATGCCCCCACTGCTCCCATGGACTGGAATTAGTAAAAAAAAAAAGCACCAAGCATCAAATACTGGGACTCTTAGCTTGGTTAGGAAATATTTACAGGGATCTCACTTTACTGGGAGTGAAATGAGGGGAATCCTCTTTTCCTTTCCACCAGACTGTGGGGGAATGTAACATTTTCCCCCACTGCTTTGTCAAAGTAAACAAAAAATTAGTGACCAGAAAGAATTGGACACAAATGGAGTATGACATATTTTTTTTTAAGAGCGAGGAGAAGAATTATTACTGAACACAAATCCAGCTGTTCCATTAGGAAATGAAAAATAAAAATATTCTTTAAAAAAAAAATTAAAAAGGAAAAAGAAATTAAGAAAGAAGCAGGAAATGAAACCCAAAAATGAATAAATCTCTGTGGAGAAAATGCTGTTGGGTTTCACTTAAAGCACAAGACAGGACTGCAAAACACAGATTTAGAGTGGGTTTCACGAGACCCCTTCTGTGTAGTCTTCTCTCTAAAACTGGCACAATTGTTCAGTACAAACAGCAATTTTTTTTCCTCATTCCGATCTGGTGTCTGTACAAATCTGGCTTGTTCTTTGGTTTGGTTTGATTATTTTTGTTGCCTGTTCCCACCTATTTCTATTTTTATGGTGTAGTATTTTGTCTATCTGGAACGAAATACAGATGTGTTCATGAAGTTGTATAGCAGATGGAATTACAGGTTGGAGTTGAATTGGAAAAAGAAATAATCTAACAATGAGAAAAATATCTCTATGAAAAGTATGCTTCCAAAGTGTGTGTTTGAATTTGGGCATTTTGTCATTCTGCTGAGCTTTCTGAAAGGTTTATTTTGAGATAATGAGACTTTATGAAGTTTGAGAGGAGCTTGAGATACCAAAAAGCACAATTTATTGTTAAACTGCTATAATTTGATTGAGGGTCCATTATGGTAGTTCAATCTTTGCCTGTTATAATCCCCAAATTTTGACATGAAATACACAATCCTTTCAATCTGTCCATTAATCATCTCGCATTAGGCAGAAGGGAGAGATGCAGCTGTTTCGTTTCTGCTCAGAAATCACATGGAAATTCCTTGCCTTATTTGTTCTTTATTTGCTTCAGAGATAGGGTTGGATTTTGTACTTTGTGGTTATTGTCTTCAATCCCTGCTGCGAAGTGAAAAAGGTCTCCTTTTAATTGAGTGGCAAAGAGTCTTTCCAGTAAATGGGAGAGACAGCCTGGTCCTTCTCTCATCTGCAGTGAAATGTGCTCTGGGAAGGATCAGGCCATGGAATCACTGCTGGATCTGATTGGGTCACACTGATTAATGTTAATGAGGTTCCTGGTGGATCCTCTCTGCCCTCCAGAGCTGCAGGTGCTGGATGAACTTCATGTCTGAAGCAGCATTAAGGATGTCCTTGGATGTTCAGAGGGCTGGTGGTGGTTTGATGAACTTGGGAAGTCTTCGGCACTTCTTTTTCTTCATCTCTTTGAAGGGAGCTCAGGTTTTCTTCTCCCTCTCTCACAATTATTTCCACTGGTGCTAATGGGATGCCTTTGGTTTTGGTCATGGAAGCGTTTCCTTGGCACATCTGGTTGGTTTGCTCTGTGGTCATATTGCGATGATTTCCTAATGCCAGCTCTGAGGTTTTAGGTCCTTCTGGAGCATCAACTTTGCTTTTTTGAGAATCTTCCTGTGTCTCTCCCATTTCTGTGGAGGAGCTTCGTGCTCACTGCTGTGCTACCTGCTCCTTTCCAGCTTTCAGGACTTTCATCTCTATAAAGATCCTTTTTCTTTTTGGCTCCCGAGCAAAACTTTCCTCTTATTCCACCTTGCTAAATATGGGAAATCTTTACCAGCTTCCATGGAGCCAACCCAGCTTTGATCCTGGCCCAGAGCAGAGCATCCATCAGTGAGCAGGGTGTGCTGGTTGAGCAGGAGTTGCCTCTACGTCGCCCATTGAGTAACAGATGGGATACAGCAGGTGGATATAACAGCATTGGGAATGTCTTCTGCTGTCTCACCTACTAAAGAGAAGGTTTGGGTAAAAGGCTGAGCAGGTTCTGACCATGGAGCTTTTACAGAAACCAAGACTAATTTGATTTGGATCAAGGGTTTCCTGAGATATTTTAGGCCACAGACCATTGACAGAGGCTGCAGGACTCGGTTTTATTTTCTCGCTGCTATTCCTGAGGTTTGGAGGCACAAGGCCCTGCACAGAGTCAGATTTGGCTCACTCAATCCTCAGCTCACGTCAAGAAGCAGAACTGTGTCCGAGGCATGAGGGTGAAACCATGGTTTGAGGGTCCCTTCGTGGCTGTGGAGTTGGGCATCGGGACATGCCCAGGATCATGTGAGGAAGGAGAGACCAGTGCACCATCAGAAGATCCTACAAAAGATACCAGAGCTTAAAATATAAGGAAAAAGTGCAATTTTTCAATGGGCTAAAATTGTAATTCTCTTCCGAAATACGGACTCAGCAAAGGAGGCTGAGGACAAAATGCCTGATGGGGCAACTGTGAATTTTGTCCGTTCTCCTGTCAGGACAAGATACTTGTTCAAACAAGTGTTGGATCATCTTAAGCCTGAGGAGAATTAGCCTGGACTCACCAAAGCAGTCACGCCATCAGCACACAGTCCTGCCTGACCTGGACTAGGTACACATGGAGGAGATGTAAGGCTGGTAGAAGCTGAAAGGATGATCCTCCCCCTCCTCAGGGGGCCTGTCCCATCTCCGAGGCTGGCTTCAGTCTCAGATATGCACCCTGAGTGACTTTTGCGAGGTGTTAATGGCATTGGCTGCGAGGACACTCGGCTCTTCCCGGTGCCAGTCCCTCTTTGGATCATTAGCTCAGCACCGATGACATCACTTGGCAGGGAATTTGGTACAGCTCTTCCTGAGCACCAGATGAGCGTTTCACTGCCCGGCCAAGTTCAGTTTTCAAGATGAGCAACCAAACTCCTTTGCTGGTGGAACTGCTGGGGGTCTCTTCACCACCATCCCTGAGATGCAGGATGAGGGGCTGAGTAACATTTGGATGTGCTTTGAAGCGGCAAAAGCTCTAAACTTCGTAAGACACAGAGATTCTTCTCCCTTTCCTGTTGCATTCCCTGTCTCCACTCACACTAATAAATCACACAGAGCAGGATCTGGCACTCAGTCGCCAAAAGTTCCTCAGTTCTTGGCAGAGTTTTGGCTGCAGTCGGTGAATATTGACCCAGAGACTCCCCCATGTGAGGGTTTAGCAGCAAGTCTGGAGACAACTTTGGTTGTGGGCACCCTTTTGTGGAAGCTCGGGGACACTGTCACAGGGAGAAAGAACCACTGTCTCAGTGGGGTTTTTTATTTATTATGGATAAAGTCACCACAAACTTTGTCAGCTGCTGGTTCAATGTCAGGACAAGCGACAGTGCATTAGTCAAGAGGAGGTGATATCAGACTGAACCTGAAAACAAGTCCCTGATTAATAGGAGAGAGCCAAGGTTTGGGGGAGAGGTCGTATCTTTTACAAGAAATATATATTTTATTATTAAAATACCTCCCCCTTCAAACCATGCCTCTTGTATTACCTCAGACTATGCCAGCTCCCAAAACGTGACTGGAAAGCGCTTGGAAATGTCTAAAAATGGATTTTATCCCCGTGTTAACAAACTTTTGTGGCCCTTCTCATCCTCCTGACTTGTAACCTGTTCTTATCCCACACCAAAGCAAGAGGCCCCAACTTTCCAAGGTGCCAAAGGTTTCTTATTAAGTCTCAAAATACCATCCCTGCTTTCCATGGGAGCTGAAGGGATCAGAATGTTCCAGGAAGAGCCCAGATTTTTTTTTTTGGTCCATGCCTTCCCTTTGTTATGCTGCCAGCAGAGCCTCAAGGACAGCATATGGCCTTGTTACACTTGCTTTTTTAATAAAATAACGACTCCACTGTGCTGCCTGAGTCTCAGTAATGCTGTGTTTAGGTGCATTTCCCTTCGATAAGCAAGATATTTCTGCAGAATTCAGCACCTTCAGGGCTGGCTGCATTTTTCCGCGATAATTCCTTATTTTTCAGGCTAGGGGGAGTTTGGCTATTTTTTTTCTGGCTTCCCCCCAGTCCAAGGCTGATTTAAAATGTAATTCTTTGTTTTCTTCCCCAAATCCTTCCCCAGCTCTGATGCTCGCTCTAGGAACTCAGCCTTGGGCTTTCTTTAAACTCACAGCCAAGAGCACTGAAAGAATTTGCATCAAGTGAGGCCTGGGGAGGTGTTTGCAACTTGAGATTGGGTTAAAAGTCCATATATTTGGCAAATCACATCTGGCTCACAACTCTCTGGATCACTTCTACGCTGGATCCATCAGGTCCTGTGTTCAGTGCATCAGATGCTTTTGCAATATTCGGTTTTTTCCTATAAAAATGTCGTGTTTTATCAGAAAAAACCAAAGGTATTTGCATCTTCTTATAACAAAAGCAACCTCCAACCACATCAGCCAAATCTTGCTAATTCGAACGTCAGAGATCACCTGTAACCCTTTATTTGAGCAGCTCAGTTCCTTTCTCAGGAAAAGAAGCACCTGGTTTACACGAAGCAAAAAGAGTTGAAATTAATCTGGTATTAAAAACTATACCAGGTAATTAAAGAAACTATTCCGTGCTCATTTCTCATTTGGTCTAGTCTGAAAATATTTAATCAATGATTAAAATCTGGTTGTTTTCACATCCCATGGCTACATTTATAATTTATTTAGCTACTCGAGGAGTTCCAGAAGATAAATCCCTTAAACCTGCAGGCTTTAGCAGCCAGATGTCCTTCCCCAGGCGTGTCCAGGCTGGGTTATCGTGGTAGGATTTTGGGATCATTGCTTTTGTAGACACCAAGAAGAACACTGTGAAGATACCCAGCCATTTTTCTCCTTGGAAAATTTATCTTAGCAGCAACAACCTACGTTTTTAGCACACGGTTTGTTTTCTGTTCTTTATTAAGGTATCTTTTATCTACATCCCCATGACAATTTGTCACCCCTGTACACCCTAGATGGGTGTCTGAGGCAAGATAATGATTCCCTGTCATTCTTCCAGGGCAATTTTATTTCTTCCCCTTGCTCTTTATCCAGAAAAGGTCTCCCACAGAGCTCCAGCAAGAATCTCTCAAGTTTTAAAACTTTCTGACTGTCCCCCTAGAAATAGGACTGGTCCTTGAGATTTGTGTTTGCTCCATGACATCCTGGCCGCTTTGGGAGGCAAAAAAAAGATGTGAAAATGAATAACTTTCAAATGAAGGTGAGATTTGACTCACCCAATTTTAGACATTTAAGGTGCTGATGTCCCACTTGTGTAGATTAATGAATGGATGCCACGTTTAGAAAGGAATGTGCCTTTCTGGGATGCAATTCCTGTCATTGTAAAGCAGCTGCCTGCACTTCGTCAGGTGAATCATGACCTAGAAATGTCTGCGTCTGTCTTGACTTTAGAAGGAGTCCGAGGTACCAACTCAAACACAGGCATCAATCTCTGTTTGTTCAGATAATGAGGCTCCCGGTGTCCCAAGATGAAATCAATTTTTAAAGTGTGCCCTGCAGACTGCTCACCTGTCAAGGTGATCTCCTGTTTCTTCCAATCTTGATGGAAGGAAAAGAACTTCTCACTTTTAACATGATGACTCAAGTTGATGGTATTTAAAAGTTTGATTTCTGTAAAAGATCTCACTGGAACCTTAACGGCCCTTCACACCTTATTTATACAGCAGCACTTCCAAACAATCTCATTTTCATCCCAATCAATCTCATTTTCATCCCAAACGATCTCGTTTTCATCTTCTTCCCCATCTCAGGGTTTCAGTAGAGAAGTGCCACCTGCTGAAAATCTTGAGTTGCTTTCAGTCTTGGTCTTCTGTCCAGATTTGGTCACAGCCAATTTTGCTCACTTCGGGAATTCAGATAAACTTGAACACCCACGATCAGCTTGCCAAGCCCCTCCGAAGGGACACCGTAAGGTCCTGCAGCTCCTCTTCCAGATTTTTATTGCAACACATAAAAACAACTCAAAGGCTTGAACCGCAACATCTGGCACCCTTATTTTTGAAGAAGGAATCCTCCAGTGTACCCACATCTCTTGCACAAAACTGACATCTTTTCTCTGGAAGAACAAGTGGCATCATTTGTTTTCACCTTCCAAAGGGGTTTTAGAGGATTAATGGCAATGATCTGGTGCTGAGACATTCCCTGTGTTCCAAAAAGCACAGATCCTGCTGATTTCTTTGTGAACATCTCTCTGGAATCTGGGCTCTTGGGACGCTCCAGCAATCATTGCATGACTCAATGAACAAGAGGCGTTCAGTTCCCAAAGCCACTGGCCAGGGCTGCACATGAGAGACCCAAGAGGGACGAGAGGAACTGTGCTGACAACATCGGGGAAGAGCAGCTGTGTTGCCTTGGCACGAAATGAAGGAACAAAAATTTAAGATGGCCGTTACTCCAATGTGGATTAATAAATTCAGGATGGAATAAGCCAGCATCGAAATGTATTGGTACTTTAAAAAATCCAAACCTCTACAAATGTTCGAGACTGAATATTGCTGGTAAGATTCACTTTATCTGACTTAGATAACTAAAAGTTAACTCCCCAAACTCAAACTAGTGCTGCTCAACTTTCTCTTTGATCCTTGGAGAAGAACACTCACCCCTCCTAGCAGAGATTTCTAAAGCAGGAGAGATCAATCAGGATCCAGAAATGCCAATTTCCTTCCACTGACTACAGGAGGAGCCAGGGGTGATCCTCTAACACAATGTAGAGATCACAGGCCATTTTCACTACTCATGCAGCAAATTCCTTTGTGTAGGAATGAGGCAACATTCCTGCTGTCCTTCTTCCATCTCCAATTCATCAGAGAAGTTCAGACATTTACATCCAAGGGGCAAAATCCCTGTAAAAAGTAGAGATCTTCATTGTTTCCTGGAATAACAAAGCCAGCCCCTCACAGTCTCAGAACCCAAAGCTTGACATAGTCTGATAGGAGCAACTTGGTTCGTCTGATTTCCACCACTTCTTTTCTAGCTTGAAAGTTTGTGCTTTAAGTGTCCAAGTAATTTCTGGGCAGGCCATAAAGTTTTCATGGAATTCCTGACTTTTCAGCCTTTTATGGTTAGGCCTGTGCTTCACTGCCTCGTTGCTTACAGTGTAGGAGGAGTGGTGCTTTCCCTTCGACGAGAGTTAGTTTTGATGCTGAATTAGTCTGTTAAAGGGATTTTTGCTTTAGAATAACGATCATAAAGAAATTCCTCCTGCAGTGGGGCACCACACAACGCCACAGGCCTCCATGCTTGGCTCCTTGGCCTAGCACAGGCCTCCATGCTTGGATTGCTCTTCCGCTGCCTCATCAAGCTTCCAGTGGAATGTCTTGTTAATTAAAGCCCAGGGTAGAGGAGCACTGTGATAAAAATCTCTCTGATCCTTGATCCTTTCCTCTTCAAAGGGATGAATTCTTCCTGACCAGGGATTTTGTCGAGCTTTTTACTTTTCCCTGAGCTAGACTGCTGCGAGCTCCCCCGATGCTGGGTAGATCCCACCAGCAGAGCCAAGCTCTTCTCAAAAAGCTGGTGGTTTTTAAAAATAAGTTAACCCAGGGACAGGGGCAGGTTTGCCGTGGGGAGAAGCTCCTCAGGACAAGGCGCAGGTGTGCTGTGGGTGAGGAGGGATTCCTACAAGGAGGGAATTGGCAATGAGGAGCTGAGCGGCAGTGGTGGAGCCGACTGCAGAAATCTGCTGGGAGGATGTAGCGTCTGACAGAACTGAAACGTGGTAACTGACACAACCAAGGGCATCCCACTCTTGTGTTGGACTCCTGCTGCTTCTAAAAGTCCCTCAAGTGTCCAGAATAAAATCTAAAGGGAGGCAGAGATGGAAGAACTTTGGTAAAACATTTGTCCGTATCTCCCTTGAGCTCACAATGTTCATCAAACCTCCTCCAGCCTCTGGCTGGGACTGCATTTTGCTAGGGATTGCAGATGCAATTTTCAAAATACGTTTGGCATTTTTTGCACAAGATATTCCTTTTAAGTAATTCTGCAGCCTTTCCCACCTGAGGACTGCATATTTACTTACCCCCCCATTTGGAGTGGGGAGAGAAGTCCAAAGAGGGATTAATCCCACTTAACCTTCTCTCCCTTTAAGTGTCTGGTCTGACTTCTTTGCATCTGCTTCCTGTACCATCAGTGGAAGGAGATGTGCATGTTTGGGGAGGAATTCCAAGCCACTTTTCTGGGTCTAACTTTCGGTAACTTTAACTCAGATGAAAAACGTATTATTTACCTGAGTAAAGGCAACTTGGGACAGTAAAAATTGCAAAATCATGCACTAAATAAATTCCTGAAATACTGTTGAGGGACAGGAACTGTTGGAAGCCTGTGTTGTCAGCTGGATCCCTCTTCTTAGAGCTGAGATTTAAACCGCAGCATCAGATTTTCCTGGCTATTTTCTGATTACTGTTTCCTTGCTTTCAGAAAAGCCAGGTTGGTTATGAAGTAAAATAAAATCAATGTGTTTGACTAAATTAGAGAGTTACCATGATGCTTCAGGCCCAAGATGGGATTCTTGGAGCTGTCCTGTGAGGGGCCGGGAGTTAGACTTTGATGATCCTTGCGGGTCCCTCCCAGCTCAGGATATTCTGTGGTTCTATGATTCTAAAGCTTCTTTAACTCAGAAAAGTCAAAGCTGGGTGCAGTGAGACAGGAGCAGATGTGGCACCTGAGGACATGGTTTAAGGGTGAATATGGTGCTGGGTTGATGGTTGGACTTGATGATTGTAGAGGTCTTTTCCAACCAACTTCCAAGGATTATTGCAGGGCTGCAGTCATTTGCATCTCATCCTGATCATTTCAAAAAAGAGCCCCTTCCAAATGAACCTGTGGCTTGGAGTCAGAGACCCTCTGTGGATGATCCTTCTTTTTTTGGCAACTCATCCACCCAAAAAATAGATCGTTGATAACGTTGAATGCACAAACTCAAATCCCAGCTGTTGGGAAACTGAACACCACTTTGCCTGGCCAAAAAAACCTGGTGGGTGAGGAAGAAGCAGCGGTTTGGACAGCACAGACTCATCCAGGAGCTCGGTGGGGTGGCAGAAAGCCGTGACTCAAACACACACCCGCGTCCCTCATTGAACGGTTTTTACATTTCTTTAAACGTCGGGGTTTCGACCAAGTTTTCATGCTTTTTCTTAAGGCAAAAGTCCGTGCTTGTGAAATTGTGAACTTGATGTGTTATTTTGTATCTGTTTAAAAAAAAAAAAAGAAAAATGTATTTAAAGCTAAAGAGCCGTTATTGTGCGGGGTTTTCTCTCAAACTGGTGCATACACTTTACATCAGGGACCTACTATACATAACAAAAATCAGTGCTACAGTTACTGTAAAACCAGATACACACCTTTTACTGTAATAATAACTTTTAAAACCTTGCACTGTAATGGTTGCTATTAAAAAAAAAAAAAAAAAACCCTACAAAAAAAAAAACTCTTGTCAGAACTGATTTTGTATCTTTGATTATATCTGAAATTTTAGCATTTTTGTATACTTGCCATGTCAACCACAGCATCCTCCATGGTTGATTTCCAGGTTCCGTTTCCTTTCCGTCTAATCCGACACATGCGTTGCTCCGTGTGGATGGGCAGGGTATGGCCGTGGGGGAGCCGCGTCGCTCCCCGCCCCGCTCTTAGTTCAGAGCCGAGTAGAAGGAAAAGCAAAGACCCCAAACCATCGGGATGGTTTCAGATCCCGTTCCGAGTTCCAGCTGCCCCAACAGAACCCAGCGAGCGATTCCCGAGGCATTCCTTTATCCTGGCGTTGCTCCGGCCGCGGTGGCCGTCCGGCTCCATCCCACGGCAATGCATCGCGAGTAGGTAGGAAATCCAAACCAACGAGATAACTTTGCAATCACTGAGTTTACCGGTTATTTTTTTCTTTTTTTTTTACCTTCCCCTTTTGAACGTTTTTTTGAACTGAGATATATTTGGAATCACAGCATGGTGTTGCAATTCTTTCTATTTTTAAATACTGATACATTCTGTGTGTAAAGTCTTGTTTCTTAGCTAAGAGAATCTTAAATGTGGAGCTGAGTTCAAACCAATTTTTTTTCCTTGTTGTACTGTGATTTGGGAATTATTTTGATATAATCCTTTAATTTGGTAGAAGATTTCCCACGCCTTCTCCCTCCTTCCTATCACCATTTCATATTTTTTACAAAACTGAAAAAAACAAACAAACAAAGGAACAAATAATCTTTTTTTCTCTATTTAGGCTGTGTAATGTTGTGTTGTCCAGATTCTGTATAAAAATATGTATATGATGTATCTGATATTTGGCAGTGAACGGCTGCAACTTTAACCAATATAATTAACAAAGAAATGCATAATGTTGGTGTTTTAAAAAGTAAAAAAAAAAAAAAATCCTAGTTAAGATGTTTGTGTAAACTTGCATGGTTTAAAATGTACTTAGTGCATTGAGAAATGTTGTTAGGGTCCTAAGTGAAAGGCTGGTTTACTTTTTGATTCTAATGGTGATTGGTTTGTTGATCAGAATATCCCCTATACTGTATGTCTTAGTTTATTTAGCATATGGGTTTCTTTTCTTTCCTCCAGACCTAGCATAGTGTATCTATCTCTGTGTGATACTGTTCCTTAAAACCAGGTTGTGGAAACTGCGTTTCGTCCGGCCAAAACGATGTTTCGCATCGCGCTCGTGGTTCAGTTGCGTTCCATTTGATTTGCTGTGAAGTCCAGGTTTGACTTTCCCTTGGGATCTCGCGGCGCGGAGACGCTCCAGGCCGGGCTGCGGGTGCCACTGGGACCAGGAGGATCCGAGGGTGTGGCTCCAGTGGGACACCAGCACCAGGCCCGGCGGTCTCTGACCGCGGAGGGGTTTGAGGGCAGGATTTGGTCCATCCTTAACCGCCAAAGGCTGGGTTTTTCCTCTCAGCAGCACGTGTTTTATCAGGATCACAGCAGGCATCCCCTGGGCTTTCCCCCAGCTCTCTAATGGACGAATTTGGCTTTCGTGGCAGCCATTCCACACTGCTGAAGTCACACGGTACCAGCAGCAGCGGAGTGTGGACGACCAGCCCCTGCCACCACGAGAAACACAACGAACCTTCAGCACTCGCAATAAGCTCCATGTTCCCTTCCAGAAGCACAAATTCCGTGTTCCGGAGGAGTTGGCTCTGCGTCCCGCGGAGCTGACGGATATTGTGAGAGTCAGGACCAAACGTCCGAGAGGCGACCACGCGGGCAGTGGTCACGGTTCATTTTCACATCTCCTGCCCCCACCACACCTCTTCCCAGTTCTCTCCAAGCTTTGCTACTGCTGAACCGCCAGAGTGGGGACATTTCCAAGCCTCCAGCAGGAACTATCAAAATTTGCTGGGTTTATTGCCCGTTAATGGCTCGTGGGACTGCCCTCCTTGTGCTGGCCAACGCCAACACGCACGTTCTTGCCTCTCAATGCCTGAAAGATCTCCGGTGGCCTTTCCCAAAACTAAGACAGAGCTAAACTTGGATATATAGAGCTATCCAACTTCTTCAAGTCCTTCATCCCAGAGGGTCTCCAAGGGCTTTTCCAGCATAACACGATCTTACTCGTGCAGCCTGTAAAGTGGCAGAGCACTGTTAGCGACCTGCAGCCACCTCTGGGATGACCCCGCCAGCTCACGGCCACTCTATGCAACAGCCTGGTGCAAGAGGTGTGGATCACACCCTTGGGGGGACTTGGCAAAGGTATAACATGCACAAATCCCAGCTAAACCCATGCTGAGACCTGAGAGGACAGACTGATTCATTTAATTTTCCTTTTCTGGGCAGTCCTCCTCTTCTTTTCTGTCCTCACACCACAAGCGGCACAAGTAACCTAAACTTTTCCAGTTTGCTTTCATCAGCTTTTTCCTTCCTGAAAGCTTTTTAAAAATTCTTTTCACACAGGAGGATAGGGAACAAATCTTTCCTTCTCAGCTCCAGAAATAGAACAACTCCATGCCTCTCTCTTTGCTTACCTTCCTTCTAGTCATTGACCAATTAACTTCCAGTCTTCCCTGATCTCCGCCACATCTTTTAAACGACAGCTGCACTCTGATTTTGCTGCTTGATGTTCTAACTGGTTTTAATCCAGACAGAAATAAACAGCCTGACATTAGGCACTGGCAGGAATCCTTGCTTGGCATGCAGATATAGGCACTGTCCCGTGGCCAAATCCTACAGCTCGATGGATGCCGGCTTTTGGCCTTGCTGCTGACTGCAAATCCTGTGATTTGTTGCAGGATTGGCTGCATCTCTGAAAAGCTGCTCGTGGCGCTCGTCTCCCCAGCTTGGTAAGCTTTGTTCTTCCTTTGTTCCAGGTCCAGAGTTACTCCAGCCAAACAGTGGAAATGCCCCAGCACCGGCTCTCTGGCGAGAGGAGGAGATCTCCTGGTTGATGTTTCGTGGCGCGGTGCTCGGTGGATCTTTCTCTCCAAAAGGGATTCAGTTGATCCCGAGTCCGAGGTCTTTGTGTAGAAAAGCTGGTGCTGGAATCAAGCTTTGCTTCCAAAGGCTGTGAGCTCAGCTGCTTCAGACCCCTCGGGGTTGTGGAGCATTCTCAGATGGAGAACATCAGCACCCGATCCCTTACAAGAGCTTTTCCCATCAGTTCTGTTTCTGCAGAGCTGGCCTTCTGCATCTCCAACACATCTGGAAGAAGGTGCTGTGCCCTGCTAGGAAAAAGTTTATTCCTTGAGAGAGGCCATCTGGATTTATGGACCTGTAGTGTCCCCTTGCCCTTGGTCCATCTGCCTTTTCGTGGCCCCACAGGCATCAAGAGGAACTGGCTTTTGGAGCAGCCTCCTGCAGAGTCAGTCTCCAATGGTCCATCCTTCTTCCCTGTCCCAAGGCCAGCATGAAAATGTTTCCATTTGATTAATTAATCATAGACCTGATATGAATTGCCAGGATCCCACAGAAATAACTCATGGCACAGCACTCCACCAGCTGTCCATCTCCTAGTTGTCCACCAAGCTTTGGTTTGCTCAACGGGAACATGTTCTGTGATGAGATAAAAATCCTCTTAAAAAATATTACCCTGGATTACAAGCTGGGCACAGTGCTTCGCTCGCCCTCACCAGCAACACATCAGAAGAATCTCTCTGTACAGACAGACTTTCCCCTTCCTGCCCTCAGAAGAACAAGTCCCATGACCACCTTTCATTTCCATCCTTGAAACTAAATAAAATAAAATAAAAACCCCCTCAAGCCCTAAACCCTGAAAATATTCAGCAAAGTCAAGGTGAGGCGGGGATTTTGCAGGCCACGGCTGTGGATTTATGCAGGACTTTCCATGACTGTTTTATTTCCAACGCAATAAAGAACAACCAACTTATTGTAGCAAACCTTGTGCCAGGTGCTATCTCCCAAAACCTTCTGCATGGGACAGTCTCCCTGGTTTTTCTCCGCCTCGCAGCACTTTGCGGAATGTTGGAAGGGAAAACACCCCCTCTGCAGATTGCAAAGAGGGAAAACGATGTGGTTTTTCTTTCCTTTTCTTTCTCTTTACTGTTTTTCTTCATTTTTTCTATCTTAATCCCTTTCTTTTTCTTTCTTTCTTTCTTTCTTTCTTTCT
>VZTA01008233.1:103353-118006 GCA_013398855.1 Mohoua ochrocephala
CTTTCCTTCTTTCTTTCTCTTTCTTTCTTTCTCTCTCGCCTTCTTTTTTTCCTCTCTCATTCTCTCTTCCTCTGTGTCTCTTTGTCTCTCTCTCCCTCTTCTTTATCTCTCTTTTTTCTCTATTTCTCTTTCCTTCTTTCTTTTCTTCTGCTTTCTTTTTTTAAAATATCTTCCTCAGTCTTGCTCTCTCAATCTCTTTCTTTGCCTTTCTTTCTTTCCTTCCTCCTCTGTCTTTCTTGTGAGACGAGGAGCTTCCACTGGCAGCCACTGGACTCTGTGAAGGCAAATCCCTCTGGTCCTTCCATCATAGTTCCAAAGCTCACCTGAGGGGTGCTTGTGAAGAGCCCACAGATGTCCCTTTGGAGTGGCCTTTTGGAAGTGCTTTCCTTCATGTCCCCCCTTCACACCTGACTTCCCAAATCTTCTGGATTCTCTCTTTCGCTGGTCTTATGCCCAGTGTACTTTTTTGACCTCGGACAAGCCAAACACTGGAATTCAACAGGAAAATGAATGTTGATCTGTTGTCTCAGGAGCTCCTTTGGTGTCTGTCCCGCCTTCCAGCAGACAGACACGTGTCTTCTTCTCCAGAGAGGAAAGGCTCCCTGGAGCAGCAGGCCGGCATCCAGGATCCCTGGATCCTTGTCGTGGCTCTTCCTCACCCTTTCTCTCTCCTTTCCCTCCGTGTGACTCCATTTGCCCACCCAGGTTCAGTATCTACCTCACAGGGCTGTTGTGAGACCCTTGTCTGGAAGGTGGGGTAGGAAAACCCACCATTCACGGATTGGCTCATCAGCGTTCCCAAACTCTCTCTTGACACATCCATGTCGGCAAAAAATCAGGAGTTTTATTCATTCCTTTCATCTGATGCCAAAATTTGGGGCATTTATTTAGACATCGCACAGGCAAAACTGGGTGTGAGATGTGGAGGAGATCAGAGGCAGGAATCTCTGCTCTTATTCCTGAAATACATGAAATTTCCGACACAACCGAGGACAAAGGAGTTTTGTCCCACTGTCCCAAGCCACCACCAACCACCTAATCACCTTTTCCAACACAAACTCAGTCTTTGGATTGCAGAACTCCCCGAAGAATGGTGCGAGTGCACATTTTGTCTGTGTAAGAGATGCTTCCTGTGCCCCAGTCCAGGCTGTCCTACAGCACTGCAGGAACAACCCAGGAAACGTTTGCTGGTTGCTATTCGAAAGGATGTGCGGGGAAAAGTAATTTTAAAAGAATTTCTCGGCTTTGACAGGAGTTTAGCACCCTCAGCCAGCCCCTCTTTGACTGTGCACACTTCAGTCAATGGATTCGGGCTCCAGCAGACAGGATTTAGGACGTGAATCCCATCAACTGGCGCTGAAGAGGAAAACAACGTCACCATCTTAGCCTACCCCACAGCCAGCAAAGAATGCTATTTTATCCCAAGTTTTATCTTAATCATGGTCAGCAGGATGAAAATCATTCTGTTCTAGCGCAGGAATTTCTGCTCGGAATTTCTGCTACTTCCTTCGAGAGCTCCACTGAGGTGGACTTTTGAAAGCTGTAAGAAAATTGGATTAGGGAACAACATTGTAAAAAATAAAAGAAAAAAGAGCAAAATGCCCTCTCAGGGGTGGAAAAGGAGCCCACAAAATACCCTTCTTGTGCACCACGTGAATTTGGTTCAGGGAAACCAGCAGGATAAATGACTTCCTTTCGGCCACACTGGCACATGGAAATTCTTGGAGCAGCTTCGAGTGGGTTCCTCCCACTGGAAAGCAGCAGTCAGAGAATTTCTGCTTTGCTTGCCTTTGAACACGGAGTCACAAACTCAAAAACAGAAAAAAGGGAGAGCTTTAGCTAAGGTGAATCAAGTCTTCTGCACAGGGGAGTTGGATAGGAAAGAACTGTTCCATCCCTTAAGAATTTCTCTGAATTTATTTTTCCAGCCCACATGGAAACCTCAAGGCTAAGAGCAAACATGAAACAAAAATATGCAAAACAATGCATATGCCAACAAAAACAGTTTGGGTATCATGGAGGGAGATTGTTTTGATCTTTCCCTGTTTGCATCCTCTTTTTTTTTTTTTTTTTTTTTTGATATATAAATTATCCTGCATTTTGAAACAAAAGCTTTTCTGAAACGAAAAGAAAACAAACT
Source organism: Mohoua ochrocephala (assembly GCA_013398855.1). Taxonomy (NCBI): domain Eukaryota; kingdom Metazoa; phylum Chordata; class Aves; order Passeriformes; family Acanthizidae; genus Mohoua; species Mohoua ochrocephala. Next base: position 105,494 of record VZTA01008233.1, read on the forward strand.
GAAGGAAAATGTCAAAGAAGACCTCCAAGAGCTTCAAATCACGTCACTCGTTTCCCAACGGATGTGATATTTTCCAACAGGAAACGGCCTGAAGTTGGCATTTCCCAAGAAGTTTTAAGTGTGACGCACTGGCTTCTTGTGGAGGGAGAGAAAACAATTTTCCCTCCCAAATCTTGACCCTCTATCACATCTTTACAGGGCTCTCTTTACAATGGGATTCCCTTTGATATGGGAGCCTGCAGCAACATTCAGAGCACTGCAAACAGCGGGTGCCACGAGATCCTTCCTCACAGGATGGGAACGGCCAGGTTTCCAAGAGGATTTAATCCCCATCGGACTGCGGAGCACCAAGAACAGCACGGGCAGCACCTCCTCATGTCCTGCCTGCCCTTCAACCCAGCCAGGATGGAGCTGTCCTGCATTTCTGACGTGGTGAAGTCTTCTACTGCCTTCAAACCAAGCAAACAAAGAAAATCCACCCTTTGCTTTGCGTGGTTTCACTGGTGGGCAGCAAAACAACCCCAGCCTCGAGAAGGTTCATCCAGAGGTTGGCAGGAAGATTCTCTTTAATTCTATTTTAACTATACCATGTTTCTTTTCCCCTTCTGAGTTAAACCTGAAGAGTTCCTGGAATGCCGAAATTTGGAAGAACTCACCAGTATCCATCAGGGAAGCCCACTGTCCCACACCCAGCCCCCAGCAGGACCCTGCCCACTGCCCAGAACGATAAGCACATGGTAGAGATCAGAGGGACCACGACAGCCCCCGGCTGCAGTGACAAAGACAAAAAGCACACTTGAGATTAAAGCACACCTCCAAGCCTGCTCCATGATCCTGATAAAACCCGCTGCCCAGGAGGGAATTCCCCACTGCCTCTCCTCCGAGGTCCCAAGCCCACACTCACACTTCCCCCTCCGCCCCTCTCGCTCTGTGATTCCTAATCTCGACGTCACCCCCTCTCCCAGGCCAGGCTTACTCCAGGATATTCCACTGAGCTCAGCTCTTGCTTCACCACCACCGAGGAAGGAGTCTCTGCAGAAGATTCCTGTGTGCCAAGGGGGGGATTTTCCCGGGATCGTGAGCGCCCCTGGGAGCTGCAGGGGAGCCCAAAATGCCTGGTTGTCATCAGGGCTGATCTCCAAGCCTGCATTCCCCTTTGGAGAAGAAGTTTACCCTGGCCAAAGCTGGTTTTTTTGGTTAGATCTGGCCTGGAGCTTTGCATCAGATCTGGGCTTGTGCACTTGCCTCTTCCTTGTCCCATTTATCCGCTTTGGTTTCCGAGCCGTTTTCCTTTTTTGCACTGTCAGGAGTTTCTTTACCCGTGTTTAATTGTCGTCAGCTGCAAAATGTTTGTTAAGCCTCTCCACCAAGCTCTTTAAATGAACGTCAGTGGCTGTCTTCCCTTGGACAATAATGAATGTATATATCGTAAGTGCAGACTATACAGAAAAGTGGCTAAGTCAAGGATCAGAGGGTTTTGTAAAGCCTGTTTATTTTTTTAAATAAGTTTGAGCATTTATATTTTACCACCATTTACGTGGTTTTGGGGAACCCAGATTGTGTCAAGATCTCATGCCAAAACAAGCCAAAAGTTGTTTGATTTCAACCTTTTCTTCCATGAACCATATTTTAAATGATACTTTGTCATTTTAAATGTTTTATTGAAACATGTACTGATGAAAAAAAAAAGAAAAAAAAAAACAAACGAAATGTCATCTTGACAAAAGATTTATACATGAATCAGAAAGTATTTATTTCAATTTTGTACCTTTCCATTTTAATACATTATAATGTATTGACTCAACTGAGATAATATAAACAGTTCATTTTAATAACACGTTTGCAGCGTGCTGTGTCTTCTTGCTCTTTCCTTTCCAGTCCACATCGAACGCAGAGATCACGAAACCAAAAGAAATATTTTAGATCCTGGCAATCCTGAGGGGTTTTTATAAACCAGAACACGAGCGTGTCTTGAGCAGGAGGCTCCAGGAAAACCAAATGGGCGCCGGGTCAGACCATGGGATGAGGTCTCCTGGGAGAGCAGAGCACCTGGGGATAAGAATGGTCCGAGGTTATAGAGTAACCCACATGCAGCTGGAAATGCAATTGCCTGCTGCTGGCTCTGGGTGATGTGACACCCCGGGGAGTCCCCAGGCAGGGAATGGCACCACTGTCACCCCACGTGTCCCGTTTCCATCCTCTGGCAGAGGTGGGGTCCCTGCACTGAGGCCCCAGGCGGGCCACTCCCACGGGGACCGAGTGTCTGACACCTGTCCTGGCCCTCCTCGTCCCCACTCACTCAATCCCTAAGTAAGGATTGACTCTCTCCTCCCCCAAATTCAGTGCCTATTCCCGATTTCCTTCACTCACCTCCTTTGTCCCCTGCTGCTCCTCCAGCCCCTGCCCAGGGAGGTGCATGAACCCCTCACACACAGGGGGACACCTCTCTGCTGCTGCCCACGAGCTGTGCTTTGGCTTCTCTGCTTCGTCCTTTGTTGGGGCAATCTCAGACATCAGCACAGACTGGGAGAGGAACTCACTAAGGGCAGCCCTGGCAGAAGGATTTGGGGCTGCTGGTGGGTGAGAGCTGGACATGACCCATCCCTGCAACCCCCCATGTCCTGGGGCAGCAGGGGAGGGGGGATTCTGCCCCTCTGCCCCGCTCAGGTGAGACCCCTCCTGCAGAGCTGCCTCCAGATCTGGGATCCAACATCAGAAGGACGTGGAGCTGCTGGAGAGAGTCCAGAGGAGGCCATGGAGCTGCTCTGAGGGCTGGAGCCCCTCTGCTCTGGAGCCAGGCTGGGAGAGCTGGGGGTGTTCACCTGGAGAAGAGAAGGCTCCAGGGAGACTCCACTGTGGTAATTAAAGGGGGCTTGTGAAAAAGAACAACTTATTACACAGACAGATCGTGATTGGACAAGCAGGAACGGTTGTAAACTAAAAAAGGAGGGATTTTAGGTTAGATGGGATATTGGGAAGGAATTGTTCCCTGGGAGGGTGGGGAGGCCCTGGCACAGGTTGCCCAGAGAAGCTGTGGCTGCCCCTGGATCCCTGGAAGTGTCCAAGGCCAGGCTGGACAGGGCTTGGAGCAACGTGGGATAGTGGAAGGTGTCCCTGCCCATGGCAGGGGTGTGGAGGGAGATGATTTTTAAAGTCCCTTCCAATCCAAACCATTCCATGATTCTCTGCTCCAGGTTTCTGGCCTCAGTTTGTGCCTCCTGTTGAGTCCCTCTCCCAGCCCACTCCTGAACCAAAATACACATTTGATGATAAGTGACGCCTCAATCCATCACTCCATAGGGAAAACCCAAGTATTGAGCAGCCTGTGCCAGCTGTCCTCCCTCAGACAAGGGTCTGCTGTGCCATGGTAACTCTTGTCCACGGGCACCCAGGACGTGCTGCTCGCGAGGACAGAAACCTGCTTGTGAGGGCTCTCTGTCGGTGCTGGAGGTTGGCATCATGTGGAGAGCAAATCCTTTCGTGGCCACGAGGGAAATGCTGATTCCATCCTGGGATCTGAGGCACCTCTGGCCAGGTCCATGCTCCCAAACGCCAGAGGAGTGGGGGTCACATCCAAACCACCTGTTGGGAATAGCCTGTTCTAACTCCTAAGACAAGTCCAAGGATTATTTGGGACATTTCCAGCTGAGTTGGTCCAGAACTGTGCTCAGGAGTGTGCTTGGAAACCAGCATTTGTTTAATTGACTGCTACAGATACAAGCAGTGAGGACCAAAGCACACAACAAGGGAGGGGGGACATTCACTGCAGAGCCCCACTGGGTGCTGATTTCTGGTGGCAGCTTTTGGCTCTTATCAGGAAAAACAGATCATATTCTCCACGACTCAGGTACAAAGCTGTTCCCCTCAAGAAACTGCTCTGGAGGGGGCTTTCGTGGCAGTAGAAACATGGACCTGAAATTTCCCCACCTCTGCATCTCAAAGCAGGATGAATGCCCGGTACAGACTCCAGGAAAGTTCCTCATTGTATTTGCCAGTTTGGTACCAGTTCTGTTGTAAAATACCTGATCCTGGGAGGTGATGGGGAAAGAGGACTTCTGCTAGAGTGATGTCCCAAAATCTTGGCGATTTTCTCCAACAGTTAGCAGCTTCATCTTCAAAAACTCCCTAAAAGACAAAGATTGTGACATTTTGTGCCTCGTCTCTCCCAGTCTGCTGCAGGCAGGACCCCGCAGCTGTGAAGGTCCAGCATTTCATTGCACATCAAAGAGTACAGAGTAGGAAAGGAGGTGTCTCATGCTCAACAAGAGCTCAAACCAAACATCCCTGGGCTTCCCAGATGCTCTGGACAGGATCTGGAATTCAGGACCCTGCCAAAGTTTGATTGGAAGGCATGTCTGGGAAATATTGAATGGGAAAGGGAGGAGAAAGGGGTGGGAGGCTGTGCAGCCTCAATGTCCCACCTGAGGGACATCAGAGAAGAGAGTTCAGGGCTTGTGGAGAAGCATCTGGAAGAAAACCAGGTGAGTGCGGGCACTCACTGCACACAGTGTCCTTCATTCTGGCCTGACTTTCCCTCTCTGGGGATGTCACAACAAACCCCTGCAGCACCACAGGCTGGGGCAGAGTGGTTGGAAAGCTGGGAAAGGACCTTGGGGTGCTGGTGACACGAGCCAGGTGTGCCCAGGCGGGCAAGAGGCCGATGGCACCTGGGCTGTGCCAGCTCTGGGGTGGCAGCAGGGCCAGGGCAGTGCCCGTCCCCTGTGCTGGGGCACCTCCAGTGCTGGGGGCAGCTCTGGGACCCTCCCAACAAGGAAAACATTGAGGGGTGGGAGTGTGTCCAGGGAAGGGAATGGAGCTGGGGAAGGATGTGGAGCACCAGGAGTGGCTGAGGGATCAGCCCTGAGATGAAAAATTCTTACCCCTCCATGCCCTGGACTCCCCAGATGTGTCAGGAGCAGTGAGATTCCTGCACTTTTCCATATAAAATGGCAAGTCTGGGCCACGAACCTCAGGGAAAAGCTTTTGCAATGGGGTCTTTGAGGCTGGGACCACGGAGGAAAAGGGAGAGAAGAGCAGGATGTAGGGATGAGGCTGCAGAGATCCTGCAGGGGACAGTGGGAGAAGCTGAGAAGAAACCTAAGGAAAGAAAGAAACTGAGAGGAAGTCCTTAAGGGTGGGAAGGGAGACAGAAATAAATTCCAAGGGAAGAATTCCAAGGGATTTGAACCCGCACCAGGGCCACAGCAGAACAGCAATCCTGGAAAAACCACCCTGCACCTATCAGGGTGGGGAAAAAACAAGTGAAGAAATGACACAGCAATTGCTTCTCTCCTGCTAACACCCATCCCAGGACAACCTTTTGACAAATCAGGCTCCCTGTTCCCTTTCATCAATCTGCCAGCTTCCACTTCAGCACTTTCCCTGATAATTTTCCCTGGTTTGCTGCTAACAAACAACTTCTGGAGAGGACGACTGCAGCTGGGTCCACAACCTGGCTGCTTTTTGTGCTGCCCCTCACCTTCCTGAGGAGCGATCTCCTGCCCTGTTACAGCACAAGGTAGGTAGCAGCTGCCTTCACCTAGAGCAGATATTCAGTGGGAGTTTCCTGGAGACTTTCCCACTCTTTGGTTCTGTAGGAAAGCTCACGGAGAGGGTCAGCATGGCCACACCCAAGCTGCGTGCTGGGAGTAGGAAACAAATGAGTAAAACCAAAGAGATGGGTTGAAAAGGAGCAAGAAATGGGTTGAAAAGGAGCAAGAAATGGGTTGAAAAGGAGCGTGGGGTGAGAAAACAGGAGCAACTTTCTCCTGGTGGGAAAAGCGGACACTGGGGAGGTTCTGAGGATGGGAGCTGAGCATTCCCAAGTGGAGGAAGAAGGGGTTGGATATAATTCAGCAGGACTGGTGTGGGTGGCACTGTCCTGCTCTGTGGCAGCACCCGCTTCCCGAGCGCCACCAGGAAGGGGGACACTGCTCCAGGGTTTGTTAGGGGTACCCCTCAATAGATTAAACTGATTTTTCCAATTCGTTGCCTACAGCTTAACAAACCCTCTGACCCCGTGTGCGTGTGCATTTTACCTGTTTGTGAATCTTTCTCTCTCTCCCTAGAACAAGCCGGAACCTGAGCAGTAAAGTGGAGATTTTCTTCCCAAGCCGAGCACTCCCCAAAGTGCTCCAGAGAACCTTAAGCAAACAATGGTATTTACAAGCACTGGTAGTGCTGCTGCTTCCTTCAGCCGTGGCTTTGGAAGTGTCTGTGGGATAATTGTGCCACGATAAATTCCCCCAGCTCATTGACTCCACGATGGGTGAGCAAAGGGAAGCTCTGGCCCAGCTCCTGCTTCACAGGGAACAATTCCTCCCCAGTATCCCACCCATCCCTGCCCTCTGGCAGTGGGAAGCCATTCCCCCTTGTCCTGTCCCTCCAGACCCTTGTCCCAAGTCCCTCTCCAGCTCCTTGGAGCCCCTTTAGGCACTGGAAGGAGCTCTAAGGTCTCCCTGAAGGTTTCTCTTCTCTAGCATGAACAGTCCCAGCTCTCTCAGCATCATTCCTTGATGCTTGTGCTATCGTGGGCTTCGTGGGGGAATCCTGTTCTTCCAGAGTGTGGAAAAGGTGAGGACAGGGACACGGGCTGGCAGTGAATGACAGCGGTGTCCCCAGAGCTGGCATTCCCAGTCAGTGGTAGTGGGGAGCTCACAGGACGAAGTGCAGACGAGAGAAAGGAAAACCAACGTGTAATTAAAGAGCTAATGAGCCCATCTTGGCTATTTTTGGAGCTCTTTTATTTTCCAGTGGTTGCTCAAACAGCCCCGAAATGACAGTACTGGGTCAGCCTTGAAAGTGCAGCTCCACTTTGAAAAGTGAGCAATGTCCTTGTGGGTTTCCCTCTTTATTTCTGTTCAAAAGCCCTAAATCTAATTTGCTGTGTTTACAAAGCTGAGCCCTGCTGGGACGGCGAGCAGCGCTGGTTCTGAGATCTTCAGAAGGAACCTCCATCCTGCCATGAGAACATCCCAGACAGCCGGGGCTAATGAATAAAACGGGCTGGAAATTGGCTGCATTAAAACAGTTTAAAACCCGTTGCAGGTCTATTTGCTTTCTTCACTGCTGACCTCTGTTTGCTGCTGCTGGATCCTGACAAGTCTTCAGCACATAATTCCTTATGAATAATATATCAAACACGCTCTGCTGGGCCTGGCATTTCCTCCTCCTCGTGGAAAGCGATGAACTTTCCTTGCAACCATTTGCAAATCTAAAAAAAAAAAAAAGATATCTGGGGCAGGGATGTTTTGTTTAATTTTCTCAGTTTCTTCCTGGTATTTTCTGTGGGTCCTGTTGAAGTGAGCCACTGGCATTGCTTTTGTGCTGCTCACTATTTCTTTTTGTACTTCATGACCAGAGGAGTGATTCCTGCATCTACAAAAGCACCGTTTTCTTCTTATCTCACGTGAGTGGTAAATAACACTCAAACCCCTGGCAGCAAATGTCCTGTGCAAATGAAATTTGCTGCCCAGTTGCTTCTCAGAAAAAGAACACAACGATGGTGGAAGGGGATGAATTCTGAAATCGGAACCAGCATCTGCAGGAAATAATTTCTTTTTTCCTTTCCCATCTCAGTTTGAGCAAAGCAAGCGAGTGTTTCGTGGGATTAAATGGGACACTTTATTTCGCAGAGTGAGCCGCGCTTTGCAGAGGAGCAATTAGCACAGGGCTGGGTTTGTGGTTAAGTCATTGCATCAGGCCTGAGGGAAGATGCCTTCTCAGACAGCTTCCTGAATTAATTCACAAAGTGATAAGATCTGGAGAACTGGAGGAGCTGGAGGAGCCTTTGGGCAGCCACCTGTCTCCCTTCCCCGTTCTGTGGTCAGGTCAAAGACTCCATCCACAACAAAAGTGACCATCAGAAAAGACAATCCCAGCTCCCCTTAGCCACCCCCAGGTGTTCTGTACCCTGCTTGCTCCCCAACATGCTCAGTTATGTTGATTCCTGCTTTTCCAGGTGGTAGCAGGCAAGGAAACCAATCCATGCCCAGCAGCCTGCACTGCTGCAGCTCCTGTGTGCTGTTCATTTCTGGACCAAACGAGCCCAGTTCATCCAAGCTCTGCCTCAGACCATCTTTTCCCAATCATCTGTTTGTGTCCCTTCCTCTCCTGTCTGCTCCATACCTGGTTCACTCCTGATTTCCTGAAGTGCAGTGGCCAGATGTGGGCACGTTGTTACAGCTGTGGGGCTTTTCCATCTCTGAGACTGGGAGCAATTATCCTCCTCCATCACAGGTAATGGCTCCAGAAAGAAATTGGTTCTTTTGAGCCATTTTTTCACTGCAGGTTTTCATTTCACCTGTTATTTTCTAGCTTTACTCCTTCCTGCTCCTTTATTTCCCCCCAGTGTTGGTGCCTTTTGGTCATCCCCACTTTCCCAACTCGGCCGGTGCCCAGATGAAAAGTTTGGCTCCCTTTTGACCCTTAGTCACCAAAACCAGCATCAATGGTCTGAGACAAAACCTGGGTTGGTTTGTGGAGGATTGTCCCCAGTGAATTATTCAGGTGGTTTTTCATCACTCTGCTGTCCTCCAGTGCCCAAATATTGAACCAGACACGGAAGAACTTCAGCAGGGTTTTCCCAGGGACTGGAGTCACGTAGCTCATCCATGATTCCCTGAGCTCCACCACTCTCCTCTTCCTCCCAGTTTGACCAGTACTGATTCAAAGCCTGTTACATGACAGTTCTCAAAATTTCCAGGCCGAGTTTTCCCTCAGTTACAAACCACCCAGGAGAGGAAGAGCTCTCTCTTCCCACTCCCAAACCCGCACTGTGAAATTGCGCTGAGTATTCACTCAGGATTTCGGGGAAGACTGAAAACAAGAAACCTGCAAAGCCTTCAGTCCCCTGTCAGTGCTTCTTACGGGCTTTTCACCTCCTCACCTACATCAAGGTGAGATCAAGGCCAGGTTGGACAGGGCTTGGAGCAACCTGGGATGGTGGAAGGTGTCCCTGCCCATGGCAGGGGGTGGAAGGAGATGAGCTTTAAGATCCCTTCCACTCCAAACCATTCCATGTTTCCATGATCCCATAAAGCCCAGGCTGATGAAATAGCAAAACCAAAAGCAATAATAATAATAATAATAATAATAATAAACCCACACTGCACTCATGGAATAGAAGGAAAATCATCAGAATCCCTCTCTGCTGCCTCTTTTGCCACGCTCCCTCCAGCGTTCCCAGCCAGCCACTGCTGCGCTCTGTGCTGGCAGCACTTCCAGGAACAGCAACCCCTCTCCCCGAGCCTGTTCCTGCTCCTCGGTGCCCCAGTAGCTGTTCTTTGAACCCCTCGTCTCCTGGCTGCGGGCACTCGTTGTGACATCCTTTGCTCCGTGGGTCACACGTCGTTAATCTCTTGCTCCCTGCCTGGCGCTTGATGGGCAGCTTCTCCCACCAGAGCTCACCTCTAATCCGCGTGCTCCCTCGAATCAGTGTCCTAAATCAAAGCTGTCTTGTCGTTTTAAGGTCTCCAGGCAGTCCTTGTCCCTAGAGCTTCCATCACACCTCTCCCAGGACTCCCTCAATAAGCATTTCTAGCCCGGCCCCAGGCCATTTATCACACAGCAGAGGCCGAGCTGCCTCACAAGGACTTGTTGCACAGCCGGGACTCACATCCTGTTTCTTTCCTCACATTCCTCCTCCTTTTTCTCCCCCCACTTTTCTTTCCCTGGCTGCCTCTCCCCTCCCTCCTCACATCTCCCGGGGCATCGGAACGGGGCCCTTCTGCAGGGCACGGAGCTGCTCCTTGGCTGGGAAATGTAATTCTCTCCCTCCTGACTTCCAAGGGTCTCCTGCAGGTGGAAAGGGGTCGGCGAGGTGAGTATCTGGCTCAGAGGTGCTTCCAACCCTCCTCCACTCTCCTGCTGTTTCAATTCCGATGTTCTTGGCTCTGTCCATCCCAGCTGGATTTTTCCCTATGACCCCAACTCAACCTGAGAGTGGCACCAAAGGAATTCCCCAGAGCCTGAAGGGGCTCTGGAGCTGACAGCAATCGATAAGGACGTGCTGGGAGGAAAATTCCCTGCTCAGACTCTGAGCCCTGGGTGATCCTTGTGGGGCTGGTTTTTGGGAAACACCTCTTCCCGAGGAAGACCCTTGGGAGGAATCTCTGGAGAACTCCGAGTGAAATGCCCACCAAGCATCTTTATCCCTTTATTTTTCAGAGCTGAGCTACATTTCAACCTCCCCGAGCACACTGGAAACAGGATTTTAGGCTGTTTTCTGAGAGGGCTGGAATCACCCACGGCTGCTGTTATTCCTCTCGGCAGAAAATACATATTCAAACATTCACATGTTTTTCTTCCCTGTGACACCGGCTTTTAGTCAGGAATGTAATTGGGAGGCACAACAATTGCCCCCCGGATGGAACCTTTTCTCTGCCTAAATTCACTGCCCCTGTGCATATTCGTGGACTTAATTGTTTTATAAACTCGGAATTTGCAAGAACTGTGTCGGATAATTTGGACCTTGACCTCAAGCTTCCCGTTAAGCAAATATTAAATAATAATTAAATCGTGCGCGACCTCCTTTGTGTTTTGAGTCGTGATTCTTTGCCAGCTGGGAGTGAGAGCTCTGGAGGCAGAAGTGCTCTGATGCAGCCGAATATTAAGTTTCAAAACCAAACAAGAGAAAAATCTCAACCTCGAGGCATCCTTTAACAGAAATTACTTCGCATTTTCCACCTCCAGTGATGTCTTTATACCACAGCGAAGTGGTTCCAAACGTGGGGGATGCTGCTCCCTATTGGAGCGATCAAATATAACACTCAGCTCTCAGCCAGAAGGCTTAAGCCTCTCCAAAACCAAAACCAGAGCAGAATTCGGCCGGTGTGAAATGGATCACACCAGTGACCACCCAAACACTCGACACGTGGGTGACAACACAATTTCATTGATGTAAAAGAGATCTCGGAGGGATAATTCGTGGAAACGGCTGCTACTGCCAGGAAGGGGGCTTGGATCAGGGACTACAGGTAGGAGGATGAGGGATTATTTCAGATCCAGATAACAGCAAAGAGTGGCCACCACAGAGCATCCGTGGGTGGGGGTGAAAGGGGAGGAGGAGGAGGCTTCCTACAGCTCCCTGAAAGGAGGAGGAAACGGCCTCAAGTTGGGCCAGGGGAGGTTTAGATTGGATATGAGGGAAAATTTCTTCACTGAAGGGGTGGTCAGACATTGGCACAGCTGCCCAGGGCAGTGCTGGAGTCCCCAGCCCTGGAGGGGTTTAAAAGCCGTGTGGATGTGGCACGTGGGGACATGGGGCAGTGGTGGCCTTGGCAGTGCTGGGGGATGGTTGGATTTGGAAGTTTTTTCCAGTCTGAGGGATGTTTGAGGACGCTGGTGAGTGACCTGTGAGCCCTGGAAAGCAGATGAGGTGACACAGAGCTGGGGAAGGGGCTGGAGCAGCAGGAGAGGCTGAGGGAGCTGGGAAAGGGGCTCAGCCTGGAGAAAAGGAGGCTCAGGGGGGACCTTGTGGCTCTGCACAACTCCCTGACAGGAGGGGGCAGCTGGGGGGGGTCGAGCTCTGCTCCCAGGGAACAGGGACAGGAGGAGAGGGAACGGCCTCAAGCTGTGCCAAGGGAGGCTCAGGTTGGACACCAGGAGGAATTTCTTCATGGAAAGGGTGGTCAGGTACTGGAAGGGGCTGCCCAGAGATGTTGGGGAGTCCCCATCCCTGGAAGTGTCCAAGGAATGTCTGGGTATGGCACTCAGTGCCTGGGCTGGGTGATGAGGTGGGGGGGATCAGTCACAGGTTGGACTCCATGATCCTGGAGGTCTTTTCCAACCTGCATGATTCCGTGATTCTGGGATCCCGTGTGACTCTGTGAACACAGAAAGAAGGCTCCTCTATGGTTGATTCTGATCTCCAAGGATTTCCTCCTGGAGGAAAGCGTTGGGTGAAACTTTTGAGCAGGAAAATCTCTCTCTCTCCCACGTGGTGAAGGTCTGGGCAGTATTTGTTTGTTTCCACATCAGTCGAGCCTGATGAACGTGACCTGAAAGTGCAGAGAACTGGCAATAAAGTCTGGGGAGAACAAACCCTGTGAGGATTCCTGGCAGCGGGATATGGCCCTAGAAAAGTATCAAAGGACCAGTTGGAGACCCCTCTGTAAAGGAGGAAGTGGGGCAGCCAGAGAAGCCAGTGCAATAGGACCTGAATAGGAACTATTAAAAATAAATCATCGAGGTAATTATGAACTTAGAAATTTGCCCAGATCGAGCTCCACCATATCAATGTAACTTTGCTGACAGACAGAAGAGGACTTAGAGAGGAAAAGACACAGATATCATGTTTGTTTTCTTTATCTATGAAGAAAAAAAAATACAAATAAACCTTATAAAAACTGTCTTGCACGGTGTCCCCAAAGTGAACAGGGAACTGTAACATAAACCCAAAGGCAGAGAGGCAAAGCAGAGGGAAAAGCTGAGCCAGGGGAGCTGTAACCCAGCTGCCATCCAGATGGGAGGATGGATGGATGGATGGATGGATGGATGGATGGATGGATGGAG
>VZTA01008233.1:118427-142227 GCA_013398855.1 Mohoua ochrocephala
CAGGAAGAGCATTCCCAGCAGGTCAGGGAGTGATCCTGCCCCTCTGCTCAGCCCTGTGAGGCACATCTGGGGTGCTGTGTCCAGGTCTGGGCTCCTCGGGACAGGAGGGACACGGAGCTCCTGCAGCGGGTCCAGAGAGGGTGACAGAGCGGATGAAGGGCCTGGAGCTGGGAAAGGCTGAGGGAGCTGGGGCTGTTCAGCCTCAGAGGAGATGCTGAGAGGGGCCCTCGTCCCTGTGTGTCCCTGTGTGCAGGGAGGGCTCTGAGCAGGGCCCAGGCTCTGCTCTGGGGGCCCAGCAATGGCACCAGAGGAACGGGCAGGAACTGATCCCAGCAAGGTCCCCCTGGACATGAGGCAGAACTTTCCTGTGCAGTGCCCGAGCCCTGAACAGATTGTCCAGAGAGGGTGTGGAGCCTCCCTCACTGGGGATATTCCAGAGCTGTCTGGACACAACCCCGTGCCCTGAGCTCGGGGATGGCCCTGCTGGAGCAGGGAGGTGGCACCAGAGGAGCCTCTGTGGTCCCTTGAGCCTTGGAGCTGCCTGGGATTCTGGGCTCAACCCTCCCGTTACCAACCTCACTGAAGGTACTGAGGACACTCGGGACACTTCCAGGTGACTCCAGCTGGGAAAGAGAAGGAGAAACACCAAATTTCCACAATTCAGAACAGCACAACAACACTGAAACGCACAAGTGTTGGTTCAGCAAAGGGTAAAAGACAGAATTAACACACCCCGCGAGCACAGAATATAAAACTCCTACACGGCACTTCTATAAAAGGGATATTAAAGAATAAAGTATTGCATTTGGATGCAGAATGTGGGCAGGGAGGATCCAGAGCAAGCTGCCTGAAGAACTCAGTCGTATCTTGGTAAAACAACTGAAGAGATGCTAAAAAACCCAGAAAATATGAACGACCGAGGCCTCAAGAATGTAACTACAAAAACCATTCCTGTATAGAAGCGCTTTGATTCAGCAGCTCCTCACAGAGGGGTTGCTTCACCCCTCAAATACAATTTGTGGCAGAAAGGAAAAAATAATCTTTTTTTTTCTTTTTTCCCCCCCCACATTTCACAGAAAGGCAGGGAGGGGATGCTGCTCAAGATGCCTCCGTGTGTGTCCCCTCACCCGTTCCCTTCCACAACAGCGAGATTTGAGGAAATCCAGGGACATCCACACCCGCAATTCCCTGGAATATTCACCCTGCCCCTGCTTCTTATTTCCAACCACACACGGCGAGCGCTGCTCATCCCCTTCCCTCGGCGCGGGAACAGCCCAGACACAACCGAGACGTGTTTTGAGTTATTTATTAGAATTTTAGCAAATGTGCAAACTTTATTGTCATTTTTTTTAGTTTTCGTTTTGGTGGCCGCTGCGCTCGCCTGTTTTAAAACTTTTTTAAATCAGGCGCCGCTCAGGCCGCCCTTTTTGTGCGCCGCAGGTCACGAAAGTCCCCCTGCAGGAAGGGAGGCCCCCAAGATGGCGATGCTGGCGGAGCGTGAGTGCCGATCCCGGCGGGAATGCCGCGGGAATGCTGCGGGAATGGGGCGAGCCGGTGCCCTGGGAGCGGCTTTAGACCCTCCCCACAGCCCTGCCTGAGGGGTCCGGGCCGCGCAGCCGCTCCCGATGGGTGCGGGGGGGTCCCAGTGCAGGATAAAGGGGTTTGGGGGGGTACCGGTGCTGGGGAAGGAGGTTCAGAGTTAAGGAAAGGGGAGTGCAGGAACTGGGAGAGGTGGGGTGAGGAGGTTCCTCTGCCCAGGAAATGGGGTCCAGGGGTCCTCTGTGCCAGGGGAAGGGAGGGTCATGGAGTGGGAGACCCCGGGATGGGCGGGGAAAGGGTTCGGGGGCCCCCGGTGTAACTGGGGAGCTGGGAGCTGGGAAAGGCAGGAATGGAGGGCCAGAGGGTCCCAGTGTCAAGGAAAAGCGGGGTCTGGGAAAGGCAGGAATGAGGGTCCAGAGGGTCCCAGTGTTTAGGGAGACGGCGAGCCTTGGAGCTGCGAGACCCGGGCTGGGTCAGGAAAGGGGATCAGGAGGTCCTCGGTGTTTAGGAACGAGGGGTTTCGGGTCTGAGAAAGGCAGGAATGGGGCTGCGGGTCAGGGATAAGGGGGGCTGGGGCCTGGGAGACCTGGGCTGAGGCCGAGGAAGGGCGTCAGGGGTCCCTGGGGTTGAAGAAGGGAGGGTGGAGGGGCTGGGAAAGGCAGGGACGGGCGTCTGCGGGGTGCCAGGGTCAAGGAAAAGATGGGATCCGGAGGCTGGGAGAAGTGGGATGGCCGGGAAAGGGGTTCAGGGGACACTGGTGCAGGATGAGGGGGTGCAGGGGGTTCTTTGTGGGGTCTGGCAGGTCCCAGGCAGGGCAGGAGCAGCGGGAGCGTCCCTCGGACCCGTTTGGGGGCAGCTGGTCCCGTCGGTGCCGTCTCTGGCTGTGTGTTTGAGGGGAGGCAGCTCCAGCCCAGGGGTGTGGGGGTGCTGGGGACACCCCGGGGATGGGGCAGTGCCCTGTGCCCGTGTTGGGTTTGGTGCTTGGGTCACTCCCGGGGCAGCGCTGGAGCTGAGCTCAACCTCTGCCACTCCACAGCCTTTAGGGAGCCTCCAGAGGAGGTTTTGGAGGTGGGGAAGGGTCTGGAGGGGCCAAAGGAGGAGCGACTGAGGGCGCTGGGTTGGTGCAGTGGAGCTGAGGGGACTGAGGTCAGACCTCACTGGGGGCTGCAGCTCCCCCTGTGACCAGGGACACGGCCCAGGGAACGGCTGGGGCTGTGCCAGGGAAATTTGGGATGGATTTTGGGAAAAGGTTCTTCCCCTAGGGGGGGCCAGGCACTGAACAGGCTCCCCAGGGAATGGTGACATTCCCAAGGCTGCCAGAGCTCCAG
Organism: Mohoua ochrocephala; assembly: GCA_013398855.1. Lineage (NCBI taxonomy): Eukaryota > Metazoa > Chordata > Aves > Passeriformes > Acanthizidae > Mohoua > Mohoua ochrocephala. The sequence goes on from VZTA01008233.1 coordinate 121,295, forward strand.
GAGAGTTTGGACAACGCTCCCAGGGATGCCCAGGGTGGGATTGTTGGGGTGTCTGTGCAGGGCCAGGAGTTGGACTGGATGATCCTGGGGGGTCCCTTCCAGCTCAGGATGTTCCATGATTCCGTGAATTTTGTTTAAATTTCCATGAGATTGGAAACAAAAAGCTTCTCTTTCGCCTCTGAGGTGGTTGGGAACTTGGGCTCCCCGTTTCTGACGGAGCTCACAGGGTCAGGACAGCCCTGACCGAGAGCTCGGGGTCTGCTGCCCTGGTTTGTGGGGCTGAGGGAAATGTGGACAGCACAGATCAATAACAAATGTGGTTCCCATTGGGAAATGCAGATGGGAATTGAGGAAAACAAATCTGCATTTGCACGTGGAGTTTTCAGTGTAAACTTTGGTGCCCTTTCATTCAGAGTTTGTTGATTATTTTAATTGGATGTGGTCAATAATAGAAATTATTTGGAGTGGAAGGGACCTTAAAGCCCATCCCATTCCACCCCCTGCCATGGGCAGGGACACCTTCCACCGTCCCACATTGCTCCAAGCCCCGTCCAACCTGGCCTTGGGCCCTTCCAGGGATCCAGGAGCAGCCACAGCTTCTCTGGGCACCCTGTGCCAGGGCCTCCCCACCCTCACAGCCAACAATTCCTTCCCAATATCCCATCTAACCCTGCCCTCTGGCAGTGGGAAGCCATTTCCTGTGTCCTGTCCCTCCATCCCTTGTCCCAAGTCCCTCTCCAGCTCTCCTGGAGCCCCTTTAGGCCCTGGAAGGGGCTCTGAGGTCTCTCTGGAGCCTTCTCTTGTCCAGGTGAACACCCCCAGCTCTCCCAGCCTGGCTCCAGGGCCTCGTCCTTCCTGTGCCCCCAGAGCATCTCAGGGTCACAGCAGGGTTTGGGTGGGAACTTTTCAAAATTATAATTAAAAACTTGCTCCAGGCACAGAATTCATCTTGGCAGAAGGGATTAGTAATGGATCCTTTTCAGCTCATGGAGTGTCTGAGTGAAGAATTTGAGTCGTCCAGCCCTGGCACAGCTGCCCAGGGCAGTGCTGGAGTCCCCATCCCTGGAGGGATTTAAAAGCCGTGTGGATGTGGCACTTGGGGACATGGGGCAGTGGTGGCCTCGGGAAGGGTTGGACTCGGTGATCTCAGAGGGATTTTGCAGCCTCAGGGGTTCTGTGATTCCCTAAGGAAATGAGGATTTTCTCCACTGGATGGAGCTGCTCTCCCACAGTTCCATCGCTGTCCGTGGCATCGTTTCCAGAGCAGCCCAGAAAATCGGTGTTAGATTAGGAGCTGAATCCTGTAGCTGGAGGTTCATACCTGGTTTCCTCTCCCACTCTAAAGACATCAGTGAGCAAACATTTCTGATAAAGTATTGACTAATTAGTGGATTTTGTTGTTTGTTTGGAAAGGGGAGATGATTTTATGTTTTCTGTAAATGGCATGGAGCTGTTCCTGCCTTTCTTAAATACTTCTCTAAAGATGAAAGCAAGTTTGTTTGGGGTTTTTTCCTGCATTTAACTCACTCTATTTAAAAATCAGAGTCTGTTATCCTGGCAGGAACACGAGGATTTAACCCACGGTGTTTGAAATGCTTGGGCTGCAAGTGCTGAGAAAGGGCAGGTCTCAACTTCGAGCTCAAGAAATGCTCGTGTCTGGTGCCCTTGTGCCTTTGTTACCAACATCCTCCCAGGAGCAAAACATCTCAGGGGCTTCTCCACAGGGAGATATTCCGGAAAAAACATAGAAATTCACTTTTGAAGTTGTGCTTGAAAAGAAGGAAGCTGCTCCACTGGGCAGCATAAGATCTCTTGGAATCCTCGAACCAGAATCATTGAGGCTGGAAAAGATCTCCGAGACCATCGAGTCCAACCATCCCCCAGCACTGCTGAGGCCACCACTGCCCCATGTCCCCAAGTGCCACATCCACATGGCTTTTAAACCCCTCCAGGGCTGGGGACTCCAGCACTGCCCTGGGCAGCTGTGCCAATGTCTGACCACCTTTTCCGTGAAGAAATTTTCCCTCTTATCCAATTTAAACCTCCCTGGNCCTCGCCCAGCTGGGGCCCGTTCCCCCTCCTCCTGTCCCTGTTCCCTGGGAGCAGAGCCCGACCCCCCCCGGCTGCCCCCTCCTGTCAGGGAGTTGTGCAGAGCCACAGGGTCCCCTCTGAGCCTCCTTTTCTCCAGGCTGAGCCCCGTGGTTCTCCTTGGGGCAGCAGGGAATCCCAATTTGTTTAGAAGTTAAAAATCAGAGACCACAGTGGTGCTTCCCCACCTTTTGCTGGCAGCACAGGCAGGGCTTGGAGGAGGTGCTGCTCTCAAAGCTTCCTGGTGGGAATCATCACAGATTCCCAGCATGGTTTGGGGTGGAAGAGACCTTAAAGCTCATCCCATTCTACCCCCTGCCACGGGCAGGGACCCCTTCCACTGTCCCAGGTTGCTCCAAGCCCCGTCCAATCTGGCCTTGGACACTTCCAGGGATGAGGCAGCCACAGCCTCTGAGGTTAATAAGTTGTTTCCTGTAGAGAAGTGAACCAGGCAAAGGTTGGATTCCCCTCCCAGCCTCAGGGTGTTTAACCCCCTGTAAAAGCTGTTTAGGGACTGTTTGGAGCTTCAGAGTTCCGGAAGTTTGTTAAAAAAAGCCCCCACCTTGAATTCTGACAGTCTTAGTTCCTTAAAAATGAAACAAAACTGGACAAAAAACAACTCAAACATCCCTGTAATATTCAGTCCCTCTGGCCCAAATCCCAAATCTTGTCTTTTAGGGAACGATGACTTCCTGATTACATTGAAAACACCTCGTTGGATTTGGCTTCTCCCTGCCTCGATGTGGCCTTGGGTTCACCGGTCATTTTTGATCCAGCATTTCCCATGGTGTTTAATGAAGTTTGTGATCTTCCTGTCTCCCATTCTTTGTTTGTCTTGTTTATTTAGGTTCCCTTCCTGCCTGGGCTTAGGTGCACACTTCACAAGTGACTGGTTAACTGGGCTGGCTGCTCTTCCTTGATTTCAAGGAAGCTGTTCCTGGTGGGAAAGGCAACGTGTGGGTCTGGGAATCTGTAACTTCTTTAGGAATTCACATGGGACAAAGGAGCCTCGATTTTCCTTTGGGTCACTTACCTCCTGCAATAATTTCTGGCAGTTTTTCCGTTCTCCCATGAACCTTTTTTGAGAAATCCAAAAGCTGCAATCCCACGGGTTTGTGTGTTGTCATTCCCTTTCTCTCTTCACTTCTATTGGATTTTCGATTTGGCTTTTGTTAGGGAGGCAAATATAAAAATTTCTGGGTTCTGGTTAAAGGGAAGTCTGGAGAATGGATTTTGTCCAGAACTGGGAAAGCTGCATCATCATCTCCTCCTCTGCAGATTCCATGTTGAAGCCAGATGTAAAACAAAATTGGAATAAATACAGAATTTACACCTAAATGGTAATCCTTAAAGCTTCCCCTGAACTGCAGCCCATCCTGAGGGTCAGCAACTTCCGGAACAGTTCTGCTTTGGCATCTTCCCATTAATAATTAATATTTGCACTGAGCTTTTATTGTCGTCGTGGTTTTTATTTAGTAAAATTAAGCCCCAAAATGTGTTGAGCCTGTCATAAGTTGTGGAGTGGTTTTTTTTTTGCAATGAAGAGCTTTGGTTGAACTGATTTGAAACCAAGAACTCTGGGAGTGCCAACAGAGCCTGTTTGAATTTTCCCTTCCTGCTGCAGCCCGGAGAAGGCAGAAGTGGTCCGTGGATCCACGGAACAGCGCCTGGAGCAACGATGACTCCAAATTCGGCCAGAAGATGCTGGAAAAGATGGGCTGGTCCAAAGGAAAGGTGGGATCTGAAGGAGAATTGTGTAGCTGAAAGGTCTAAAACTGCCAGGGGACTCTCATTTGATTTATTCTCTGAAGTGCACAGAGAGTTTGAGCAGTGACAGATTTCTACACTTACAAAATCTTGTTGGTGCCTCTCCTGCTTTCCAGTTTCTCTCCATTCTTTGACAATCTGAATTCCCAAGTGAGGGCAGGCGTTTGAACCTTAAATCAGGTTAAAGGTCTGCCTTTAAACCCTCAGTACCTCAGTACCCTGCTTTTGGTACTCTTTAAAGCAACTCCAGGGTTGTCTTTAATCTTTCACCTGGTTTTAAGGGTTTTTATTCTGATCGATTCCTTGAATCCCCAAATGCTGTATCCTGTGAGCTGTGCCCCTTCCCAGCTCCAGCCAGGACCTGGGGTCCAGGGGACTGGTTTCTGGCACTAAGAACAACCTCCAGGTCAGCACAGACACCTGCAAACTGCAGATTTAATTCCACGGAGGTGCCTCAGCAAAGCCGAGATTTGGGGCTGCACATCAGAGTGTTTAGTGATGAGAATCCCCACAAAAGCCCCACTACCTTTAATTATTCTAGATTTCCTCTTCCAGACTTTCCTTAAAAGCCATAAAATTAGGATCATTCTCAATTCTGTAAATGCCTTAAAGTTGGATTTAAACTGTTGCCTCAGTTGTCTCACAACGTTTTCCACTCAAGCTACTGGATCTTCCTTGCCAGCAGCTGTACAAGGAGGATTCATCTCTCCATTCCACTGCAAACTTGGACAAATGGAACATTCCCTCGATCAAATTGAGGGGCAAAAGCCCATCTGGGCAGTGAAATTAAGCTGCTTACACCAGTCCTGTTGTTGGCTGTGCTGGAATTGGGTCAGGGCAGGATGTGTGGCCGAGTGTCCTGCTTGCTTCCATACTTTTTGGTCAGCAGAAGTTTCAAGACAAGTTTTCTACTCCACTGACTGGAAAAACTCTACTTTGTTTGTAACAGCAACAGCCTTTTCCCAAATAGGCCTCGTTCCTTCTAATATTAGATATTCAAATATTAGTGTGTGCAGGGCTTCTCTCCACTGCAGCACCATGTAAATGTTTATTAATTCTGACACGTTTGGCAGATGAGGCAAAAAGCAGGTCAATACCAGCCACAAAGTTTTGAACCAAAAGCTTTGCCTTGTGATTTTTTAGCCTCGATCGTACAGTTGAGAAAGATCACCCTGGACCTGAATATTGCTTCATATTAAACAACCCCAAAGTTGTTTGCTCCAATATTTTCATTCCGTTGTGAGCATGAGTGAGGTGGAAGGAGTTGTGAACATCCTGCTGGCTCCAGTCTGCTTCTCCCCTGCCCCTCCATCCTTTTCTCCCATATAAATTCATTCTGGATTGTGTGTTCCGAGTAGGAATGCCCTACTCCCATTACCCTTGCCAGTGACAGAGGGGTTTTTGGGGAGAATCCTGTTCTTCTTACGTAGTGTCCTGTTTGAAAACTGGGAACACTTTGGGCTTGCTTGGGAATGTCAGGTGGCTTCCTGATTAATCACCCAACTACTTCACGTTGTTGCTGTTTGAGTGTTTATAATGCTTTGCTGGAGGCTTGAGTAGTGAATTTTAAAAACTCTTTGTGTGTTGTGTGGTAGTGCCTGTGAATGAGTTCAGCTACAAGCAGGCAAATGAGTAGGAAGTTGTGATTTCTTGCAAAACCCCTTTGTGAACTGTCTGACAATCCCAAAGCTCTAATTGCTGCTGTAAAATCCTCACGTTTTTACCCTCAAATCCTCCTTAGGGTCTCGGGGCTCAGGAACAAGGAAATCCAGAACACATCAGGGTTAAGGTGAAAAACGACGTGCTGGGATTAGGAGCTACCGTCAATCACGAGGTGAGCACCAGACCCAGGGCAGGGAATGGATCCCATTTCAGCAAAAGCACAATTATTTGAATTATTTGAATGGAATATTAATGAAATCTCTTGTCACAGCTGGTGGTGACGTGTACCAAACAGGATTTTTGGGACTTTCCAAGACAACCTTTATAATTTCATTTCCCTTTGGGGTGACTGGAGGAGCTGTGGTTGGTCTTACCACCTGTGGAGCTTCCCAGGGTCCCTCCCACCAACAGGGACTGGATTAATTTATTAATTAATTTACCAATTAATTTACTTCTAAGAGTCTTAATACCTGGCTTAGTAAAACCTGTGTTAGTTCTGAAGACTTCTGCCTTGTATTCATTGGGGTGATGTTTACAGGACAACTGGATTGCTCATCAGGATGACTTCAACCAGCTCCTGGCTGAGCTGAATGACTGCCACGGACAGGGTGAAACAGGTAGGTTCATGCTTGGCTCAGTCAGATGCTGGAAGCTCAGCAGAGTTTCCATTCTGTGTCTTAAAAGAGTGGCTGAGGCCCAGTTTGGGCAGCAAATAAGGTTCACAACTCCCTCTTCTTCCCCAAATTTACTGGGAGCCAAAGGATGTGTTGCCATCCATGACCGTGGATTTGTAGATCTCAGTGGGTCAGTTTTGCTCTCAGGACTCAAAGAAAGGCTTTTTGTTGAGGAGAGAAAACATAAAATATTGAACTTGTTTATTTTATCCAAGATCACAATATTTGGGACACTTTCCTGGGCTGTACCTACAGGAAGATTTATTTCTTTATGAAGCACCCAGAATCTGTTTGAAGGCTCACAACAATCACTCAGCACTGCGATGCTTTGCCTTCCTTTTGCTAGTGAACTGTCACACTTGGCTTCCATGCTCCAGTGGCTTCTTAAATACCTCCTTTTCCTGTCCTTGGAGAGCTGCTCCGTAGCTTTTGCCTCAGAGTTCTGCATCTCTGCTTCGAGTGTGGTATAAAGTGATTTTTGTAGCCCTGGTATTGAGCACACAAGTGGGGAAACTTTCCCCAAAAGGGCTATTTTTAAAGTCTTCTATTTTTGAAAAGCTTCTTACAAGCTGACCTTGCTTTGTGCAAGTGAAGTTAGGAAGTTGTGGTTGAGTGTGAGCTTAGAGAAAGAATTGTTTTATCAAATGATTTGTTGTATCTCCTTTAGTTAAACTCATGTTTAAACTCTGATTTTGTATCTAAGCAGCTCTCTGGAGTGTTGTTAAAGTAGAGGCTCCTGTTTTTAGACACAGCCTGTCCATGTGCTGCTGGGGCACAATTGCCAGCTTAGTGAATTTAGCAACTCTTCGTTCATTCATTCTTAACCTTTGAGCACCGAAGGTTTTCTAGGAGAAAAAAATGTAGAAAGAAGAAGAGGAAAAATCAGTTAGCAAGGAAGTTTTCCAATCCTGGAGAACTAGGACTAAAATTGTGAGCCTGATGCCTTAAAACCCCTTTTTTAACTTGCTGTGCAAGTCCTCCCTGTTGGAATCATGAGGCCACCCAGGACTCGGTGCTGTCACTCAGCTCCTCGAGAGGCAGGAGAGCATTTCATGGGGAAATTCCAAAAGTTCCTGTCTCTCTTTAGAATTAAATCCTACCCAAGTTGCAACTTGAGCCCTGGGAAGATCAGGGAGGTGTAGCTGGTGGGAAACCTGCAGACTGATGAGCAGAGAGCTGAAATGACTTGCCCAGGGCCACGGTGAGTCAGCAGAGGCAGGCTCAGGGAGCAAGGCTTGGTCCTAAGCTCTGCACTCTTCCCTGGGTCACCTACTCGTGCAAAGTGACCCTTGAAAACTCCCATTTCTCCCTGTTTCACTCAGTTCCTTTGGTCCTTTTAGGAGCTGGGACAAGTTTTCAATCAGTGAGAACAAATTCGGGTGCACCTTGAAAATTCCAGGTCAGAGTCGTGTTTGGTGATTTGCAGAGAGGCATCGCTCTGAAACTTGGTTTTTTTGGCAATTGTTGAAGCTGGCAGAACTCATCCAGAAAAAAACTCTGTCTGCAGCTGTGCTGCAGGAGCAAATGTTACATTGTTGGCCATCCTCCAGTTTCAAACTGCATTAAAAGTCAGCTGAAAAACTTCATTGTTCTTAAAGAACTGGTGCGGTTGCCAGAGCTGGATTGCAATTAGAGGTCGGAAAGGAAGGGATCCGTGGGGGTTGATGCCAACATTCAAATACCCTCAGTGTCTGTAGTTTTAGCTGTCTTTTCCTTTTTTTTTTTCCCCTACCTGAGCACCCAGTGAGGGCAGGTTTAGATCAGATTAAATGTTAGGAAGAAATTCATCTGCTAGTCGTGAGGCCCTGGCACAGGGTGCCCAGAGAAGCCGTGGCTGCCTCATCCCTGAAAGTGTCCAAGGTCAGGTTGAACAGGGCTTGGAGCAACCTGGGACAGTGGAAGGGTTTGGGACTACGTGGTCTTTTCCCACCCAAACCATTCTATAATTCCTGGCTCTTTTGCTGGGATCCTCAGTGATGGTGACTGTCCCTTTCCCATTGATAAAATGAGGGAACACCGCCCTGCCTGTGCTTTGGCACGTCCACCTCCATCAGATTTGCTGCAGAAATGCCACTCTGGTGGCTTTATTGCCCTGACTAAATTGCTTTGAAAAGCACATTAATATTCCTGCAGCACTTGCTCAGTTTGTCAGAGGACTTTCCAGTCCCTGGAAGACACAGGGATGAATTTCCCTGCCCACTGCAAGCGCCAGCACGTTCCGTAGTGAAATTCCTCCCTGCAGGCACGAGGCGGTGCTGCTGCCCCTTTCCCTGTAGGAATAACGTGGAGGAAGAAGCTCTGTGGAACCCCTTTGCTGTGTAATGCTCCTTTTGCTACCAGGAGCTTGGAAACCGGGCTCAAAGTGCTGCATCTCTGTCAGGATATTTCAGTCGTGATCCTTGCTTTCCCCACAGACCCTTTTATTGATGACTTTTTGTTAAAAACTGATTTGCTGGTCCCTTCTCTTCCCATTGGGGCTTAAAGTGTGAGCGAGAGGATGGATCTCAGCCTGCTGGCCCTCAGCTCTCCCACTGCAGGCTGAGGATTTCACTTTTAGCTCGGGGATTCTGTCATCAGGTGGCACTGCCTATCAAACAGGGGAGTGCTGGAATTCCAGTGTCAGAAAAGCTCGGGCTGCAGAGCTTTCCAGGGTGGGATCATATTAAAAAAAAAGTGACTCAACTTGGCCCTCAGGGTATGGGTTGATTTCTCTACCCATCCCACTGGGAGGAGAAAAAACCATCTCACTGGAGTAACCTTCTCTGGAGTTACAGAGCAGAGACTCCTGTGGTGCCTCTTTTCAGGACTAGTAAGGCAGTAATTAACTGTACAACAGGTTCATTCTCTCTTTCTGGCAGTATTTTGTAAATCAACAGGCTCCGGGGCTGCGAAGAGATCATTTGTACCCCTAAAATAACCTGCCACGGCACAGGAACGTGATCTCTGTGCTGTTACATAGTGAGGTTAATCCTTCACGTGGCTTTAACCTGCTCACAGTCTCCCAAAGTACTCCTGAGTGACTCTGGCACTGAGCCAGCCCCAGGGACCATTCCCAGGGGACACTTTAGATGCAGTCCCTCTTCTGGAAGCCTGGAAAATGAGATAATAGGGATGTGGCAATTTGTTCTAGCTGGCCTGAGGGACAGAAAAGCTTTGTCACCGTTCAGTTTCCTTACGCAGATGTGTCAGCTCATGTCCAAATAAAGGTATTTTGTGTAGGGTTAGAAATGAAAATCCTGTGAGGTTTTTTTGTCCTCCTTTTTCTTTTTGCTCAATCAGGCTCAGTATTTTATTTCCTACTGTTTTTTACATCTTTCTCAGGCTCTGATGCTGGAGATACTCTATAAAAACAGCACTATTACTGTTTTCTAACCACAGAGATGGATTTGCCTTTGGCCTGGAGTACCTGTATCTGCCTTTTCAAATGACATTGGATTGGAAATGGGAAAGAAAGGGAATGGGGCAAAAAAAAAAAATCAAGCATTGACATATTTCAAACAAAACTGAGAGTGCTTCCTTCAGTAATATTTCATGATATGTTGTTGGCTGGATTTTGAGAGAGAAAGTTGAAAACACTGAATTTGGTGGTTAAAGTGCCTCTAACAGAGCTGCAACCTGTTTGCTTGGTTTTTTTTTTTCAGAGTCCTCAGTGAAAAAGCAGAAAAAGACATTCAGCCTCGAAGAAAAATCCAAATCTTCAAAGAAACGTGTCCATTATATGAAGTTTGCCAAAGGTAAGAGGAGTTTTGTTGTTTCATAAGCCCTGGCCAAGATTAGAACAAACCCTGCTCAAGGTGATCTGTTGCCTTTTGGAGTCTAAATTTGGCAAGTAAAAGCCGGGTTTAGAAACATCCCCTGCAGCAACTTGCTTAAAGCTCTAATGTGCTGTTCCTCTTTATTTTGGGCAACTTTGGGTGGCCTTAGGCTGATGTTGGGGATAAAACAACCCCTAAGTGAAGGAGCTGAATGAAGGAGTGGGGAATATTCCGAGCGGTCGGGGTGTGGGCCGGGATGGGAGCGGGAGGCGAGGGTGAGGTGGGGGTGACTGAGGCATCTGCGTGGCACTAACCCTGCAATCCTCAGTAACCCCTGCTCAGAGATCATGTGGATGAGATCAGGGATCAGATTAAACCTCCATGAAGGAAGAGGAAAGCTCTCTTGCATCGACCAGGTACTTTATGGGATAAATTAGGGCAGCCAGAAAAACTCTTCTCAAGAACTTGTGGAGTTCAGTAATTTCTCTCTTTCTTAGAGTGATGACATTGTTTGAGTCAGGCCAGGTTCTGGCCCCTGACAGTTGTTCAGTCCTGTCCCTGTTCCTCTGTCCCCCTTTCACACGGTGTGTGTGGGCCTGTTCCAGGGCATGGATAGGATCAGTTTCCACTAATGGCTGATTTATTAAACTGAAAGCTCTGTGTAATATTTTCTGACAGCAAATGCCTCTGCTAAAACAGAGCTAATTGATATCTGAATGGAGGCCAAATTTTCATATCAGGGTTTGGGATTTTTGGTGGACTAATTCGACCTTTAAGTCCAAGCTGTTAACATGAGCCTGCCACTTTATAACATTAAACAATTAAATTGGTTCAGGGCTTGCAAGTACAGAGGCCGTGGCCTGCTTGAAGTAGTAGCAAAGAGGATTTATTTTGATTTGGATTTAACCTTTTACTAAATATAGAGGAAAAAAGAACTGTCTTTTGAGCATGTAAAATACAGCTCGAGGCTTTCATATTCACAACATCCCTGATTTGTTCGGTCACGTTTCCACAAGGCAGCCCCTCGTTTGCTTGTACCCTCTGTGGCCTGACACAGGGAAATTGTCCTTTTTCAGAGAAAGAGGAAAAGTTGTTTGAGAAAGGCTCACGCTGTCGTGGCCCTTGTTGTTGAAGTCCAGTCCTGCTTCCTTTCAGACTAAACAAGACGAGCTCACACAAAAGCGGGAGAAGGGAACAGCGACGGCACCAAACGCGACTTCCGCTCCCGGGGCCGGTTTGGAGCCTTGCTGCTGGAGGAACAGCCACCCCTGGATGTGGGAAATGCACCCCAACCTCAGATTAAAACACTGATGTCTGTTGCTTTTCTAGAAGCTGCTCCCCTGTGATGCTGCAGGAGATTTGGGCTGTCAGCTGAGTTGGTTTTCTTAGAAGGAAGGAACAGGGGATGCATCCAGAGGGAGGCACGGAGAGGAAGCGGAGCCTAAAAACGGGAGCAGGAGGATTTTAGGTGTCACATTCCAAGCCTTGGTCAAGATAAAGCTGAAAACAGACCCAATCTCATCCAGCTTGCTTGGACAAAGCCGTTTAGAGGCTGTGCAGTGAGGCAGCAGGAAGCTGGGGAACACCTGCTCCTCTAGGCTGGTGTGTCTCTCTACTCTCCAGGGGCAGTTAAGGATCCCAGGAAAAAGAAACAGGTTGAATAGTCAGATTTGGGGATTTTTTTTGTGTTGTTTTGTTTTGGGTTTTTTTGACCATTACAAGATTCATTTTGAGGTCAGTGATTTTGGAATCAGAAAATCAAGTGATTAAGACCCCAGCAGACTTTTAATAACAGCTGTCTGTGTTAGTTTTCTTTCTTTAAATTTGCTGATCTATTTTTTAAACAATTTTCTGACTGAAGCAGTGGACAACTCAACAACTCCTGCACTGTGGAATTGCCTAAACTTCTGCCTGGATCTCTGAATATCACATCACACCCTCCTGCTTCTCCTTCCCCGCTCTGTGTCTGATATCCAGCTCGCCACACAACAATCAGATGGGAATAATGTCCCTCCTGGAAATCTTTGCTTCACCCTTGAAGTTGTTTTGAGTTGGAATAATCCAGTGTGTGGCAGAGGTGGAAGTTTTGCTTTTCAGAAGCAACATCAGAAACAGAAGAAAAGTCCCCGCTGAGTAAAAATGGATTTTTTTTCATTGTGTGGAGGGGCTGTAACTCCCTAATTCTGTCAGAAATGGGAAATCCTCATGAGAATCCAAAGATCCCAGTGCATGCACACATTTCCTCATGTGTACCTTCATTTAGTGGCTTTGGGTTGGAAAGGACCTTAAAGCTCATCTCATTCCAGCCCCCTGCCATGGGCAGTGACACCTTCCCCTGTCCCAGGTTGCTTCAAGCCCCATCCAACCAAGAATTGCTGATTTTTGTTCACCTCCAAGAGCAATTCCTCTCTGTCTGTGGGTCACACTCTTAGCCAAATGCATTCTCAGATGTGAATGTTTGAGATTTTTCCCCTCTCTTTACCCCTTCCAGGCAAGGATCTCTCCTCACGCACTGAACAGGACCTGTCCTGCATTTTTGGGAGAAGGCAGAAGAGTGCCAAGGCCCAGGTAAACAAGAATCTTCTCCTTTCTCTCGTTTCCTTGTTTATTATCCCTTGAACAAAACATCCAAATGTCTTCTGCCGATGTGTTTTCTCTACTTGAAAGGCTGTGCTTGAACTGTGAGGAAATAAGAGTAAATTTAATCCCTGTTTTTGTGGATTTTTGTGATGTAACTTCTTTGGAGTTCGGGAACTCCGGTATTTTAATTTTTTGTTAGGAGATGTACATCACAAAGAAGAATTTTGCTTGACCTGAAAGGCCAAAGGTTGGACTCGATGCTCTCAGAGGTCTTTTCCAACCTAAATGGTTCTGCGAAAGATCCATAAATATCCAAAATAAAGCTGGACATTCAGTAGCAACTTGGCAATCTCCACAAACTCCACTTGTTTTCACAAAACTTGGGAAAGGCTGAGCAGCTGCAAAGGATTCAGAGGTGGCCTGAACAGCAATAAATATTTAATGAGAAGACCTTTCCCCTGACTTTGTGTAATGAGATCAAGGTTTGGACCAGCTTTTATTTTATTTATGTGTTCATTAGCATCTTGCACTTGCAGAGTACAGACCTGCTCTGTCGGTGGATAAAATAATTGTGACGTGACCAATGTGTCCAGAAAAATTCTTTGGAAAAAAAATAACCTCTGAAAAAGCACAAATGAACGTGCTGCAGGAATTGCCCTGTTGGTTCCAAGTTCTTGGAAATCTCTGGTTTTAAGGGAATTACGGGGCTTGAGCTGAGTGGAAATTGAGTGGAAATTTCTGTAGTGTTTGACACCTTGCTCCTTGTGCTCTCAGAAATTGTTGTGGAACTTCACTGCGGGTCACTGGGAGCTGAAATAAGGATTTGGGAACTTCCAGTCCATGAGAGCCGTTGGAGCTCTCAAATCCTGTGGGTAAACTTGTACCAGGGAGCCCTGTTGGTTCTGATCACCTGAATATGCCACGGATCTGCTCCTTGGCTCCCTTGCTGTCAGATCAATGGGAAGCAGGACAAACTGGGATTTAAAGCAACTCAGCACTGCTGGGGTTGAGGGAGCAGATTTTGCACACTCATGAGTTGTCTCTAGTCGATCTTGTTTTCTCTGTATGTTCCACATCTTTTGAAATTCACAGTTGGAAAGTTGCTTCTTCTGGGACTTTTTCCTGCAGAACATTTGCTCTTTTGTGGGTAAACACTGCAGATCACATGGATTTTATGAAGGGTGTCTAAGTCTGTGCGTGTTTTTGCCAGTCCCTTGACAGATGCAGTGGTTGGCTGATGACTACTGTGCAGATTTCTTGAAATGGCTCAAGCTTCTGGCAGAAAAGTCACAGACTGTTCCCTCCTAAGCACCCAAAGTTCCCCGTGCAAATCCAGGCAGGAGAGAGCAGAATTTGGAGCTGCATTGTCATCTTCTGGCTGCTGCTGAGCAGCCACAGGGAGAGGAAGCCAGAGGCAGCACAATTGCTTCCCCCAGCTCCCCCTTCTCCTCCTCTTCATGGATCAGAGATCTGTGGAGTTTGCACAGAACAAAAGTGCATTGCTCGGGCCCTCCAGCTCTGAGCAATTTCATTTCACTGCACCCATGAACTCTTACGATCCCTTTCCATCATGTTCCAGAGCCTGGTCCTTAAGGTGGCACAAAGGGAAGTGCCCCGTGAGGCTTTGCAGGAGTTCTGTGTGTTTGCATTCCGGTCTGAAATCCCCGAGCTCTGGGCATTTCCCTGCTGGGGCACAGAGCTCACTGCAGGAGCAGGAAAGTGCTGCCATTCTCCTGGAACTGAGTTGTTCCTGTGTGGAGACGATGTAGGAAGAGCCCTGGTGCCCTGGGTTTGCTTCCAGGTTGTGGTAGGCTCCGATCTCCTTCTAATTTCAGCTCCTACAACCCTGGGCTGGCTTCCCTGTTCACAGGATAAAAACTTCCATACCTCCGGAGGAGCCAGAACTGCTCCTCCCAATGGCTCTGATTGCAGGGTCCCAGCTGTGGTTGCAGTGGAGATGATACATGGAAGTTCCCCCGTTGACTCTGGAAAAGTTGCAGCAGTGACAGGAATCTCATGGGTTTAACAAGACCAAGTGCTGGTGCTGCATCTGGGTTGGAGCAGCCCCCAGGATCGATCCAGGCTGGGGATGAAGGGATGGAGCAGCCCTGGAAGAAAGACTTGGAGGTGCTGGGGGGTGAGAGCTGGACATGACCCAGCACAGGAAGCCCCCATGGGCAGCAGGGAATGGGTGGATTCTGCACATGGAGCTGCTGGAGCGAGTCCAGAGGAGGCACCAGGATGCTCAGAGGGATGGAGCAGCTCTGCTGTGAGGAAAGGCTGAGGGAATTGGGATTGTTCAGCCTGGAAAAAAACAGCTTTTGTGGCCTCTCAGTATCTGAAAGGAGCTACAAGAATGATGGAGAGAGACCATTTACAAGGGCCTTGGAGGGACAGGACAAGGAGGAATGACTTCAAACTGACCGAAGACAGAGTTAGATGGGATATTGAGAAGAAATTCTTCCCTATGAAGGTGGGGAGGCCCTGGCACAGGTTGCCCAGAGAAGCTGTGGCTGCCCCTGGATCCCTGGAAGTGTCCAAGGCCAGGTTGGACAGGGCTTGGAGCAACCTGGGCTAGTGGAAGGTGTCCCTGCCCATGGCAGGGGGTGGCACTGGATGATCTCTAAGGTCCCTTCCAACCCAGGCCATTCCATGATTCTGTCCTGTCTGTGAGGCTCTTCCTGAGGTATCATCTCCTTCCTCTGTTCTCAGAGGTGCAGTTTGAGAAGCATTGAGCACACATTTGATGTGCACTGAATGACCTACCAGCCCCCAACAGAGGGGCTCTTCCACTCTTGATCTTTTGACAAAGATTTTCAGCTTAATTCTTTTTCTCTTACTTCTGTTTGTTGAGATCAGAAAAACTTGGGTGTAACTTCATGGGAAGATGCAGGAACTGCTTTTCATAGAATCACAGAATTGCTGAGACTGGAGGAGACCTGGAGGTCTCCAGAGGAGTCACCTTGCTCAGGGTCAGCTATGGCAACTTCTTCAGGACTTTGTCCAGAGTTTTGATTATCAGCCTTCCTTAAAGCCTCCAGTTTAAGCCTGTGACAAAATTTCGGTGGGTTGATAAAAGAGGAGGAGAAGAGCAGAAGAGATCACAGAATCATGGAATTGTTAAGGCTGGAAAAGACCTTTACAGTCATCAACTCCAAGCGTGTTCACCACTAAACCATGTCCTCAGGTGCTGTATCCACACATTTCTTGAACACTTCCAGGGATGGTGACTCCTCCACTTCCCTGAACAGCTTGCTCCAGTGCCACACAACCCTTTCCATGAAGAAATTTTTCCTAAATCCAACCTAAACCTCCCCTCTGTTGCACTAGGCCTGACTGGGTTGGCTGGTGTCACACTAAACTGCCTTCAGAAGGGAGGAAAAGGGAGGAAAAAAGCAAAACACAGGGAATTCTGTCTGTGCTTACGGTGCAAGGGGAGTCAGTGGGAGGACTCAAGGCTCAGTGATGGTCTCTGGACCAGCAAGATAATCCTGGCTCTTCCAAAGTGCTTGTCAAAAATCTGTCACCCCTGCACTGCTGCAGGGATAAACAGGCTCTGGACAAATCAGAAGTGTCCCTGTTCCAATTAGTCCTGTCCACTCCTTTCCAGTGGGGTCCTTAGGAATCATTTTATGATCCTGACCTGTGCAGGAGCCTTTGGCAGGAGATACTCTGCACGAGCTTAATCCAAGCTGTCTTAACTGTGGGGCTGATCTCAGACTCACTTTTTCAGCTGTCTCAGTGGCCAAGGACTGGTCTGGTAATGGATCCTTTCTCTTGTTTCACACCAGCTCTGGAGCAGTGAGTGGGGAATGCCGAAACTTGGATTATCTGCCTTATCAAAGGAAGAGGGAGTTGGCCAGAGGATTGTAAAGATTGCAAAAGAGGGGAATTGCAAAGGATGTGGAAGGAAATGCTGTTTGCCCCTGAGGGTCAAAAGGAGTTTCTCTAGAAGTAATAAAACTACAGCACCGTTGTTTTGATGGTTCTGGGATATGTGTTACTAATCAGAGGCACTCGCAACCTTTAATTCTCCTGAGTGTTCAACATAACCGTCCTTTTTTAAAATTATTTTTGATAAATCCTGTGTCCAACTCAAACCTCCTTAATAAACTACACAGGGACCTTTGTTTAAAACATTAAAAAAAAATAATACAAGTCAAAAAAACGAGGTGGGGAAGAAAACAATGGCTGGGCTTCAGAGTGGACCTAAATTGAAAACGTCTGCAGTTTTTCCCAGGGAGAGCAAGTGATCAAAAATATTGAATTGTAATTATGATGCTCTCTGGAGACCTGCAGAGTGAGGACCTGTTTTGCAGGGTAAGATCTGCCAGACTTGTTTTTTGCCCCCACTTTCCCTGCGATTTTCTCACTTGCTTAGGAACACTGGGAGCTGGGGAGACAGAAAAACAAATTCCATTAGTTCCTATCTGGTTGAACTTCCTGGAACCCCCACTATTTTTTTTGCTTCTCAGAATTTCCTTCCTCCATCCAGCTGTGTTTCCTGATGAAGCCTTATCACTGGAGAAAATGCTCCTGAGCGAGGCTGAGGATTTGGGAATGAGTTGCAGACGGTCCCAACTTGGTTGCTGAACAACATGATTCTGGCACTGATTTCGCTCTGGGGGCTGGGGGAGCAGCTCTGATTTGCTCAAACCCCGTTGGAGATGCATAAAAACCTGAGTGTTTTGCATCCATCTCACATCCATGGCTCAGGCCGTTCCATGAGTAATCTGCTTCCTCCAAATTTGTGTAACTTGGATTGTAAAACCTGCGTCAGTTCCCTTAAGCCACCCAATCCAAGTAGCCCGAAAGTCTCGGGCTCGCAGTGATTTCTTCCTTGTTAGGCATTAGAAATGGAACTGTCCACCCCTGGTGCTTTTTCACTTTTTTTTTTGGTTTTGTTTTGTTTTTTAATCAGGAAATTGTCTTCTGACACATTTTGCAGAACTTCCTCAACTGACTTATATTTCCCAGCACTTATCAGAAAAGCATGTTGGCTAATCTTAAGGGACATAGCTGAAAATCCATTAAAGTCTGGCTCTGCCATGGGCTCCCCGAAGTTGTGGGTGAGCTGATATCATTCCCTGCACCTCGACTTTCTCTCTCCAAAATACCAATCATGGTATTGGTGTTTGTGGGGTTCACAATTGTGACTTTTAGGCAAGTTGCAAGTTTAATCTTAGGGTTTTGGTTTTTTTACCTGTGACCAAATTTGTTGCAGGGTTAGCACATAAATTAATTTGCTGCTCCCTTTTTTTGGCAATGCCAGGGAAGGGGGAAAAAAAAGAAACCTGCAGAAGAGAAAAATGAGTTACAAATTAACACAGATTTTTCACCGTTCTGCTTTGGAGCCCACAGTTAGCATGAGGTATTTGGGACTGAGGAGCAGAACAGAAGGGAAAAAAAAAAAAANAAAAAAAAAAAAAAAAGACATCAAAAACCTGGAGAGAGTCCAAAAGGATTTAGTAAAATGGGAGACAGGGTTAGAGGGCATGTCCTAGAAGGAGAGAGTGGAGGAACTGGATACGTTCATCTCAGAAAAGAGGCAGAAAAAAGATGACCTCTCTGCCTATAAATATCTGGGGGTCGCGGGGAGGGAGGAGCAGAGGAAGGGAAGGGACAGTAATCAGAGTAGGCAAAAGCCAGGAATGGGACTGGGGGGTGAGAACTTCAATTAGAAAGAGGAAGACACGGACTTACTCTTCAGCAGGCTTCCTCACAGTGATGTCAGCAGGGCACTGGAAGAGTCTCCTGAGGGAAATCCCAGCTCCTCAGTGAGTGATGCCGAGAGAAAAGATGAATTTAACACTTTTAGACCCGTTGGGATGGGCAGAGAAGGATCGGTTTAAGTCAAACATCCCCAAAAAGGCATTCTGTGAGCGGCTCCAATACTGGAGTTGGATTCTTGTGGTTTTGTTGTGCTCGGATTCTGTGTGGCTGAAGGAGATGAGCTCGTGCTGGAATCCCTGATCCATGTCCATGGATCTGTTGGCCTTCCCTGTCCAGTCATGAAATATTTTAGAGTCTTAATATCTTTGAAATCTCTGCTGCTTTCACCAGCACGTTTTTCTTGCTTCAGAATTTTAGTCTCAAGTGGTAGGACAAGGGGTCTTGAGATGAGGCAGGGGAGGCTCAGATGAGATATGAGGAAAAAATTGTTCCCTGTGAGGGTGGTGAGGCCCTGGCACAGGGTGCCCAGAGAAGCTGTGGCTGCCCCCGGATCCCTGGAAGTGTCCAAGGCCAGGTTGGACAAGGCTTGGAGCAACCTGGGCTAGTGGAAGGTGTCCCTGCCCATGGAAAAGGGTGGAATGGGATGATCTTTCAGGTCCCTTCCAACCCAAACCGTTCAGTGATTTCTGTGATTATTTTCAAGGGATTTTTACAGCCTCTGTAGTCCTGCAGGAACTTCTCCGGCCTTTCCAGTTCTGCTCTGCACGCCACAGCCAAAAGGGTCAAAAAGAAGAGAAAAATCCAACCCAAAGCCAAGATTCTGCCAGCAGCGAGCAGTGCAAGGCCTTTGCCTGTGCCTGAGGAGGGATCAGGACAGGCTGGTGACACAAAGTCACAAGGACAGTACAGCTGAAGGGCTAAATCACAGAACCACAGAATGGTTTGGGTTGGAAGGGACCTTAAAGCTCACCCAGTTGGAACCCCCTGCACAGGTGGGACAGGCAGAGCAAACCTGGCAGCACAGAGCAGTGGAAAGTGGATCTAAAGCCCTGTTGCCTTGAGCTGGTAACTTGGAACATCCTACATAACGAGTCAGAAAATTCATTAGGCTCAAGGTGTTAATTTGGGCCATATTTCTAATATTTCTCCATGCAGATGAGACTGTTTCAGGAGCACCAGGAAGAATTCCTTTACCCAGCATTCTGTCCTAGCTGTGCTTTTGATAAAAAGGAGGAAGAGCAAAGTATTGATGTTTTGTTGCCTATTCTATAAGCACCTTGTTAATCAACTGGAGGATAAATTATTGCTGTTCAGCTATCAGGAGAGAGGGAGAGGAGGAGATATCTCCCAATCTGGAAGAAAAGGTGCTTTTTCTTCCTCTCTTCATTGGAGAAGAGTCTTGCCTCCACATTTGTTCCTTGGGGGGGTTGTTAAGGAACAGAAACAAAACTGGGGGGAGGCTCTTTTTGATTTATCTCCTCTCCTTTCCTTTTGGTCACTTCCAGAGGCTTAAAGAGCCGAGTTGGCTTTAATGTGTTACCATTAGAGACCAGGCATTAGCTGGAATAACCCATCCTGCCTCACGGTGAAAAATATCCCTTGATTGGCTAATTAATCAGTCAAAGGGGAATGACATGGCCCTCGGCTTGAGGGACTCTGCTGCACAGGTAAACAGGTCATTGATAAATGGTTTACCCACAAATTCATATATCAAGACAACTTAGTCATTTTTTAACCACGCTCGGTGAAAGCTGTGCTGCGTTTTTTGGAGGTGGATTTTTGCTGCCTTCGCTTTTCTTTTGCTTTCTGGGAGCTTTTAGGCTGTGGGAGTTTGCAAGAGGAAAAGGCCAATCAGAACTTTGTCACGACTGGAGTTGTTCTGTTTTCAGAATTGGGAGGAAAAAAAACCCCTCAATAACTTTTTTCCCCCTCTCAAAGAGAGGAAATCATTGCCATGGCTTTGTGTTGAGATGGAGTGGGTCTGAAACTGGGATGGCTCAGTTGCTTTTGTCATTTAAATACCCTGAGGCTGCTCAGTTGGTCATAGCCAGTCCTCGGGCACTGCATGGACAAAAAATAGATCCATAAATGGGTCTGATGAAATAATTGGGGGAAATCTATGGAGTAAGAGGCAGGGCTGTGTTGGTAAAAGGCTTTAACTGACCTAATTTCCTATCAGCTCTTGGTATCTCTCTGCTGGACCTTGTCATCTGTATGTTTTATAACACCTTGTCCTGCAAAGGTGGTTCTCCAGTGGGATTCTTCACTGAGATTTAAAGGAAAAAAAAAGAAGGGAAAGAAAAGGATGAAAAGGGGAGGGAGGAAATCCAGCTCTAAATTAAATTGCATAAAATATGTGATCTAGAAACACTTAATCGTGGGGTAAACTGGGTTAAAGCAGTGGAATCATGTAAGGAGCCACTAAACAATGTTTGGCATAGCTGCTGAACTGGGTGCCCAAAACAAATCCTAATTGTGCTTTTTTCTTGCAATTGTCTTTTTTTTTTTTTTCTTTTCTTACTTAACTGTGTACAGTGTGAGAAAGTAACACACCAGTACCTAAGAATATGGGTTGGGCTACCAGGGAATAAACCTCACCTTATTTTTGTCCTGTGTAATCCCTTTCTCCAGGCAGCCCTTGCCGTGGGCCTGAGCTTTACAGACCAGCCTTGTTTTGTTTTTCCTTTTAAAAATATTTGTCTGATCAAAGAGCTTTCCTTAAAAAAAAAAAAAA
>VZTA01008233.1:142270-187373 GCA_013398855.1 Mohoua ochrocephala
GCAGGAGTTCAAAACAAGGAAAAGTACCTTTTTTTGATCCTATCATAACAGGATTTGTATCTGGAAGTGTGAACTAAGCAGGTGGCTTCCTGTTGATTTTTAAGCCAGGTGGGCAAGTTTTTGGTGATGAGTTGGTCTCCCTCCCTGCCCTGCATTCCCTGGCACAGGAATGTGCTTATTCCTGTGTCTGGAGGAGTGGGATTTGGGCTGACAGCTTGGGATAAAGCTGCTGTGGGAATGAGAGGGAAGCAGCTTGTTCTCTCTCAGAAATCTGGGGTTAGGATACATTTTCTTACCTCTAAGGTGGCAGCTGGATCTCCTCAAGCAGCCTGCAAGGACTGGGTGTTCACAGCAATCTGATTTTTGCTGACTTGGTGTCATTGAAGGGTGTCTAACCTTCCTCCAAGGGTGTCTTCTGGTTTTTGGCTCATCAAACTGGTTATGAAACTGCTGGTTGGTTCAGATGGGTTAAACAAACCAGAAGCTGGAGCAAAAGAAATGATTCAGCCTGAGAAAGTGCTCAAAATCTAAAGAAACAAGCTTTTCCACTTGCAGTCCTGTATTTCAGCTTCTCTGCTGGATTGTTCTTTCTTCAGCTGTGATTTTATTTGCTTCTTTAACTCTCCAGTCAGGAGGAATATCTGGTGCTGGAGAGCGACTTGGTGGTGAAGTTCCCCCCAGTGTCCAAACTGGTCCCTCCTCTCTCTGAGCTCCCTCCAGCTGCCTGACACGTTTACAAACGTGGCCCTTTGAACTTAGTTTGGGCTTATTTGAGTTTTCCCCAAGGTTAAGGCAAGGTGAAGAAATCCAGTGTCTGATTTTCATTGCATTTGCAGCCTCGTTCTGCAAACCACCATCGATGCCAGCGGGTTGCCTTTGAGCAGTTATGGTGTTGCCATGGGGAGAGGGACAAATGTGACAAAAGTGCTGATTAATGTCATTAATTTGACCATCTGTTCATAACTGTGGGTATCCCTCAGCTAAGGAAAGAGGAAGAGGATGATGGGGGAGACAAATGGTGCAGGGGAAGAGTTGGTGCCTTCTGTGCTCAGGTGGTTTTAGCATCAGCTTTAAAATGATGTGTCCCTTGTCAGGATCCTGGTGATGAGGAATTGTTGTTCTCCATCTGGGAATACTCTGTGGGAAGGGCCTCAGATTTGGTGTTAAGGATGAAAATTGTCCAATTCTGATTTCTTGAGAGGAGAGAGCAAGGACTTGTGGACCTGTTAGAATCACAAGGATGCTCCAGGGGCTGGAGCCCCTCTGCTCTGGAGCCAGGCTGGGAGAGCTGGGGGTGTTCACCTGGAGAAAAGAAGGATCCAGGGAGACCTCAGAGCCCCTTCCAGGGCCTAAAGGGGCTCCAGGAGAGCTGGAGAGGGACTTGGGACAAGGGATGGAGGGCCAGGACACAGGGAATGGCTTCCCCCTGCCAGAGGGCAGGGATAGATGGGATGTTGGGAAGGAATTCTTTGCTATGAGGGTGGGGAGGCCCTGGCCCAGGTTTCCCAGAGAAGCTGTGGCTGCCCCTGGATCCCTGGCAGTGTCCAAGGCCAGGCTGGACAAGGCTTGGGGCAACCTGGGCTAGTGGAAAGTGTCCCTGCCCATGGCAGGAAGTGGAACTGGATGATCCTCAAGGTCCTTTCCCACCCAAACCATTCCATGATAACAACTGAAATCAGCCACAGAAAAGGCAACCAAGGGGAGTTCAAGAGTTTTGCTGATTTGGGCAGAGTTTGGATACTCCACTGAACAGATCCCGAAATTTCCACGCAGGCAGCAGGGTCTGACCTCTCCCCTGCGCTGGATTAGGGGATGTGAATCCATCTGTGGTGTGCAGTTTGTTCCTTCTCCCCTTGGGGACAGTTGGTTGTGCCCTCGGGTGTTTGGATTTGCAGATTTGCAGCACTGAACACCCGGGGGGTGTCTGTGAGGACAGGCTGGAGGCTGGTCTGGTTGAGGAGCAGGAGGTGCTGCTGTGTGTGGTAATTCCTCAGAAATCTTTGGTTGTATCCTGGGATGAACCTCCAGAAGGTTCTGCCTTGATGGTGCTGGTGGAAAATGCTGGAGTCCCTCCGGATCCAGAATTCCCGGGGTGGTTTGGGGGCCTCCTTGCAACTACATCAGCTGGGGTTAAAAACCAACATGTGTTGGATAAACTTTCAGCTCCCACGAAATGTCAGGATCGAGGATGATTTCACCACGGGACAGAAGGTAAGAAGTGTGGCTGTCCACAGCATTCAAGATTTAATTCTTTATCATTCCTGCTTTACTGGGGTTGATTTTAAACTTGCTCTGTTTCACCAGGAGCTGAGTTTTTCCAAGTGCTGGGACGTGTTTTTGACAGCAGAATCCAACCCAGCTCAGGGTAACGCTGATCCTGTGTCACCTGTGTGGTACAGGTTGTTTTTTAACAAATGAAGGGAAGATCAAAAATATTGTCTGCCCTAAAATCCTGTTTTCCAGAATATTGAAGAATTTAAATGTCACTCAGTGCTTCAATACTTGAAAGAAAATTATTTATTCTCAATACTTTTTTACAAAGAAATATCTGAGCTTGGGAGTAGAAGAAAGTTTCTGTAGTACAAGGTAGTCAAAGGCTAATGCTAATTAGGAAATGTTTTCTAGTTCACAGAAAATACAATTTATTTTTCTTAAAATTTCTGAAAAATATATTTTAATTTCAAATTGTCAGCTTGTGTGTTTTGCACTGAATATTTGCAGTTAGGAAAATAGTAATTGCTACAAACATCTTGCTGTGGTAAAGTGCAGGCTTGAAGGTGTTTTTTTATTCTTCATTAAACCCCTACATCTCATAAGGGAGTGAAAATATCTTAGATGAGGAAAAAAAATCGAGCAATTTTATTTATTGTTTCAGGTAACCCTTTATTTATATATTTATTCTTTGATGTCTCATAATATGAATGTGGGGTTTGTGTTTACTGGAGAAAAAGAGGAACAGTTCAAGTAAATAAGCAGAAGGTTTTTGTTGGGTCTCTCCAATTCTCATCTACTGCTTTAACTCTTGAAAGCATTGAAAAAGCACAAAACACTCCAAGTACTTGGAAAAGTTCTTAGGTTTAGTAAAATATTTGTAAAGTCCTCTGAGTGTCAGCGCATGTGGAATTTCTCTCCAACTACTAATGGATTAAGCCACTGAGAAATTTGATGTGAAATACGTCAAAGACAACATCCCAAATTCTGTCTTGATGCATTTCGGGGGGCTGCTGACTCTCTATGTCCCCGCTGTCACATCCAAGCAAAAGCTGTTTCCTCCAACAATTCCCAAATTATTTTAGAGCTTCCAGCCTTTATTGACTTGCCTGGCTCAGCTCATCCCGGTGTCAGCTCCTTAATCAGTTTGTAAACACCACGTTTAGCCTGGTGGGTTATTAAGGTTTCTAAACATCTTCCTTTTCTAAGGTCTCAGTCTGTGCATCGATGGCACCAGTTCAAAACTCCACTTGTTCCGTGAAGACCACCATGATACATAAATTATATAAATTATATAAACCTGCTGGTGCTGCTCAGCTCCGATCTGGGGCAGTGATATAACAAAACATGTGACTGTCGAGTTATCCAGTTCTCAAATTGCTTCCCCTTAAAAATGTTTCTCCTCCTGAATTAAAGAATGGATGTTCTGTGGGGAGCAATTCAGCCTTGGCCAAAGTGGCCTAAATTCAGCCTTTTAATATCTGTGGCTGTGCTGATGCTGGGAGCTTAAGCATTCATTTACATTTCATCTTAAGAGCAGTGAGAATGCTGCGCCAAGCTTTGAGGTGATGAGAGAAAATTGGGTAATCCTACACGTCAGCAAGAGGCTGGAAGAGGAAGTTTTTTGTTGGAACTTGCACACTGAGAAGGCACAATGTCCCTATTTTAACTTCTGCCTTGCTAAGCCTCCTATTAATCACTGCTTTTGAACTCCTCTCTCCCGGCCCCTCTGGATTTGGAGGATGGGATTTGTCTGTAGTGGATCCCAGGAATGTGGCTCAGGTGAGGCGCAGGCAGGCTTTAGTCAGGGCTTTCTGGTTCCCTTTCACCACCTGCTGTGCAGCCTTGGGTCACGTCTGCATCCCAATTTCCCACCCACTGAATCTGGGGATGATTCACATATCCCATGCAAGCGGTATCAGCCTCTAATTTGTGTTGTGTGTGGTTCTTCACGAAGTGCATTGAAATATGGAGATGATAATTGAGAATTTGGAAGTGCAGAGTGTCTCACCCAGGTTTCTCCCAATGGTTATTTCTGGAAAAGCTGTTGGAAGCATTCTCTATGTGCCTCCCTGTTTACCTTTTGAACTTTACAGCCACCGTGCCCATACTGTGGTTTTAAGACATTGCAACTTAATTAAACTTTCAGAGAGTCCTGGAGCGTGACTGTCTCCAGCTTCCCTGAAATCCCTGCAGAAGCAGGGCTGTTGACATAAAATCTGGATGGGAGGGGGGGTTCTGTGCTCCGGAGCATCACCTGAGAGCACGACCCAGGGTGGGGGGTGTGTAACCCCGGAGATTTGTGGATCTTGGGAAGCTGAGGTCAGGCAAGAAGTGCAGGAGTATCTCACCTGCAGGAGTGTTTGTTTAAGTGGTCAAGTGGAGCAGCAGCCCTTGTTTTGACAGCCAGGACTTCACGTCTCCCTCGTGCTGCTGCTTCCCTGCCCTCCTCTCACTCCAGCAGACCCCCTCTGCCCAGCCCTTCCCACCCGGAGCACCGCAGGGTCGGGGGTTTTTTCCCCCCATCAGTGGGGTCTATTTTTTTTTTCCCCCTTTTTTAATAAGCCTGGTGTTTGTCAGTTACCAAATGGCAAAGGAATGCTGTGTGTAGCAACTGCGATGGATCCGATCCAAAGGCAGGGGAGCGTGGCCCGTTCCTTTTTCCGGCGTTGTCGTAGGGAAATGGGCGTCTCCAAGAGACGCCCGGCGGCAGAGCCCTCGCTCCGCAGCACCACCGGCCTGGGGGCTCTGAGCTGAGCCCTTGCTCCTGGAAAACAGAGCTTTGTCACTCCTGGCAACTGGCTGTATGAAAACACTGATAACAATAAAGGGCTCCCTGCCCAGTCCAGGCTTGCTCTCGCTTTCTGGGAATCTTCCAGGGGAGAGGAGATGCTGCCCCTCTGCTTTGACCCCCCAGAGGTGTAGGGCACTTCTGCTCCCAAATTCTGTCCCCCCACATACCTAAAGCCTTGCAGGGCTGTGGCAGATCCTGGTCCAATCACAGATTTTGGAACTCCTTTCTTTCCTGTATCAGCAGAACAAAGTGCTCTTCGCCTTCGCAGAGTGGCTGAAGGGATGGGAACTGCTCACACTCTCAGAGGAAGCTTGGGAAGTAGGAAAAATTATCTCAAGTTCATGTCAGGCAACAAGAGATTAGAATTTTGCCATGACATCTGTAAAGCACTTTCCATGCCTAACTTTCCAAGAAGCTTTTATGGTTAAAAGTTTTGGGCTGAAAGCTGCAAAACTCTTTCGTCCTAATTAGTAACCAATTTTTCTGGAACCTGGATGGTCAGGCTGGTGGGAGAATTCTCTGTTTTCCTGGGTCTAAAGTCCTTGAAATAAAAGATGACATTGCTCCCGAGGGGGAATCGTGGGGTTTGACACCACTTATGGCCCCTGACACAAAATCACCTTCAGGGTGTCATGCAGGAGGCACCCTCTTGGCTTCTTGTTTTGTCCTTCAGGATATCTTGTTGCTGTGGAGGTTTGCTGATCCTGATGGATTCGAGGCAGTTTTCTCCAATTGTTTCAGAGTTAAGCTAAATGCCTAAAGGAGAGGGAGATTAATCCCAGCTGAGAGGTTAAATATAGTGATGTAACACCTAAGAAGCAGGGGAAGAGAAAAGCCCCAGTGAAGGGCCATTTAACCTGCTTAAGGTGTGACCTGTGCCTTTGAGGGTTGCCTCTCTCCTTTGGTTATGATGATTTGAGACTCCAGATTTAAAGCTTCCACTAAATATTAAATATTTGTTTTGAGCTTTAGGTACAAAGCTCTTGGTTTATAATCATATATTGCAAATATATAAAAGCTTTATGTGATTTTCCTTTCCATATAGGTACTTAGGCAAGGCAATATGCTTTTGACAGTTTCTATCTTTATATTTTTCATAGAACAGAATCACAGAATGGTTTGGGTTGGAAGGGACCTTAAAAATCATCTCGTTCCAACCCCCTGCCATGGTGAGGAAGTCACATTTTTGGTGCTACTGAAAGGATTCGGTCAGAGAACGTGGCTACAACCTCAAGGAACATTGGAAGGGACCACATGCACAGAAATTATTCTGTAAATTAGTGCCACTTCCTAACTTATCCTTAGATAAATGATCTTTCTGTCACTTCTGATTGCTTTCCTTTCCCAAGTTCTGTAAATAAAAATACCTTTCTGTAGGAGATCCGAGCAGAAATCCTCCTTAAGGCAGGAGCTTTCCACGTCCAGGAATTTATAGGCACCTTTTCCCCAGTGTGCAGCTCTGAATCGGTACCTGGCTGTTATTTAAGAGGGCATATTATTCACTTTTCTCCAATATTTGGGAAAGCAGGACATGCTGCTCGTTTGAAAATCATACCAGCTCCTTTATCACTGCCAGTCACAATCAGCAACGCTGCATTCCCAGCTTGACACGAAGGAGGAGGTTTGCCCTGAATAAATAGAGGAGATAAATGGTCTTTCTGTTCCTCAGAGGAATTTGGGCCACTTCTCAAAAGTCGGTGCCAGGAGTACAGTAGCAGAGTGGCATGGTTAAAGTTAATTGCCCTCAGATTTTAGTTAAAAGTCTAACTAGCTTGTCAGCTTTGAATTTATATTTTCACAGTTCACTAGGGAGTGATAATAGGGAGGCTTTGATGTAGCTGCCTGGTTTTTTGCTTTGTACGAAATGCTCCCAAGTTTAGTAAATAAACTTTTATTGAGAGGGGGGCGGGATTGACAGCTCAGAGCCAGCCAGGAGAATCACGGGTATCCCCTCACCGAGGGGCAGAGGGGCAGCAGGACATTGGAATGATAAAGGAGATTTTCGTGGAGCGCCGTGCTGAGCTCTCGAAGAAACAGCTCATCAGAGATTTGTTAATTAGGTGTCACCGGAGACTCGCTGAAACAGAGAAGCTGCGATGCGCAAAGCGCTGCCTAATTAACTCTTTAATAGCCCTGGAACACGCTTGCTAGTTCCCTCCACCGGGGAAACTGAGGAATGCTGGGTTCATTCCCTGCGGCTGCCCAAGGCTATCCTGATCAGCGTTTGAGAGAGAATAGAGATGTGACACTGATTCAGAGCTTGTAACAGGAGACTGTGGCTTCTAAACCAAACAAAACCTCGCTAAATTAATTGTTTAGAAAGATGGGCGTTCTGGCTTTAACTGGAACCAAAGTATCTTTTCCATTTTTTTTCATTTTAATTTCAATTTACGATGACTCTTACTGCGTACTGTACTCCTGCCCTGTAGCCAGCTGGGAGGGACCTGAGCTGTTCAGTCATCTGTCAAGTCCAGAAGCGAAAAGGCACATTTATAAAAGCATTTAGAAGATTTGCTACATTTTATTCTAATATTATTATCTTATTCAATATTGCCTAATAATGTCGCTCAGAGGGTGGGGAGGCCCTGGCACAGGGTGCCCAGGGAAGCTGTGGCTGCCCCTGGATCCCTGGAGGTGTCCAAGGCCAGGCTGGACGGGGCTTGGAGCAATGTGGGATAGTGGAAGGTGTCCCTGCCCATGGTATGGGGTTGGAACTGGGTAATTTTTTAAGTCCCTTCCAACCCAAACCATTCTGGGATTCTGTTATTGGTTAACTTTCACAACATTCTGAGGGTTGATGCCTTCCAGGCAGCTGTTTTCTGGTTGAAGGGCAGATCAACTTCCAGAAACTGGAGCGCTCCCCTCATTCTTGCTAAAATCATTCTTGAACACTTTTAAAACATTTTAATACATTTTAAATCCTTTCTCATTAAGTGAGAAGGAATAACTCATTCTCCTGTTTCACCTGGTGACGTGAAAAGAAACCATTGAGCTGTTTGAAGGTGCAAGCGGTTTTCTTGGATCTGCAAGCGGAGTGGATGAATTCCATTGGCAGGGTCTTGCTGCCATACAGACCTCGTCTCAGTGGGCTGCTGGGTTTTGGAATCTGTTCTGGAGCTGCCCTCTTCCCTGCAGGTGGTTCTGCAGAGCGAGCTGGCTGCGTTGGGACACGGAGATAAGCTCGTGCCTTTGTGCCTGAGCTTACACAAGCACACATCACCTGCTGGCCACCAGGAATGTGGTCTAATCTCGTTCTGGCTGACCCCAGTGAAAATGGGAACTTGCATTGCCAAAACTATTGGAGCATCCAGTGGCTCCAAGGAGTCCAACAGGCTGCAGACGGGTTTGAACCGTCGGAGTGGGAAGGGACTTTGTGTTTTGCAAGCCCTGCAATATCGATTTCAGCACCTTGTGGCTGGGGCAGAGGTGATGTCAGCGCCTGGAGGAATAGCTGTGGCCCTGTCTGAGAGAAAAGTTGGGGTTTGTCCACTCTGAAACCGTAAGAGTGAAAATGTCACTGCCTTCAGAAAATTCTCAAAGAAGCATTTGACGAAAAGGATCCATTTGTAAGACAAACAATGGAAGAGTTACCTGTAAAAAGCCATTATTGCTTTAACATAAAATCATGGAATCACAGGGAGGTTTGGGTTGGAAGGGACCTTAAAACTCATCCCATTCTACCCCCTGCCATGGGCAGGGACACCTTCCACTGGCCCAGGTTGCTCCAAGCCCTCTCCAACCTGGCCTTGGACACTTCCAGGGATCCAGGGGCAGCCACAGCTTCTCTGGGCAACCTGTGCCAGGGCCTCCCACCCTCACAGGGAAGAATTCCTTCCCAGTATTTAATCTAAACCTAATATCTAATCTAAACCATGCCCTATAAAGGGTGGCTTTCTAAGTTTCAGTGCAAGCTGAAATAATGTCTCGATATTTAACATTTTAGCTTCTCCATATTTGAACTTCTCTTCCCCTCTGTTTATTTGTTTGACACAGTCGAACATGCCAATGTAAATTTCCCCCAATTAATTTTTAGTGAAGTGCCTGAGTTTTGGTTGAACTCAAAATTCAGAATTGTTTCACAGTTTCTGCCTGGTTTCATAAGCACTGTATTTGAAAATTATTTGTGTGAGGGACAGGATGTTCCTCTTGGGTTTTTATGGCAAATTTTTGAAAGACATGTCCCTTTAAAAACTTTATGCCTTTGGGCTGTCTTGAAAAAACTTGAATAAATACAATCCTGGAGTCCTGGGATGGTTTGGGTTTGAAGGGACCTTAAAGCTCCTCTAGTCCCACCCCCTGCCGTGGGCAGGGACACCTTCCACTACCCCAGCAAGCCCTGTCCAACCTGGCCTTGAATGCCAATTAATAAAATCCATCAAAATTTTGGAGGATTTTCCCTTCCTAAGACACATGAGGATGTCATACGAGGAATGTTTAAGCTGCCATGAGAATTTCAGTGCTTGTACTTCCATCAGGCTGGAACTGCTTGTTCTCCCAGAGGGATTTTGGGCTGGCTGTGCTGGAGTTGGTTGGCCCATGTCTCCTAGAGGCCTTTATACAACACCCTTCTTGTACAGTCAGAAGTTTAAGGTTTATGTCATCCTTTTTCTGCTCTCTGTAATGTCACTTCTCCACGCATTGTACTGAACCTCATTCAAATATCAATTCTGTAAGAAAAACCAAACAAAAAAACCCCTAAAAATGCTGAATCTGAGCTTGATCGTGTAACTCGACTCGCTCCAACCCTACAATGAGATTAGTTAGACAATCATAATTGTTAATTACATAACTATGTACTGTTCATTTCTCTGGAAATGGCACTCACATAATGAACAGCTATTCAGTTTTGTTGGGTGTTTTTTTTTTTCATTTAGGGTGTGTGCCCTTGGTCTTTATTTGATACATGGCAATCCAAATGCTGCTCGGAAGACAGGATTAGGAATATTCTTGCTGGGAATTTGGGAATACTCTTTCTCTGTTGTTTACAGTTGTTTGCAGTTGTATCTACATCCTTTCTTTTCAGTCTTCCCTCTCTGGTGTGGGGATGGTGTCAGGTACTTGTAGAGGACAGTTTGTTGGATCCTGAAGAGCAAATCCAAATCTGGAATTTGGGTGCAGTTGCCACACAAGGCAGTGTGGATATTTACTGATTTTAGGTTTGCAGGTTGAGATGGCTGAGACCTCGGCTCTTGCTGTTTTCACATTGCTTCAAATGGTGGAGTTGGAGCCCAAATTCACACACACACACAAAGATTTTGTGCTTTCACTGCCAGTCTCTGGTGAGGTACCTGAAGTACTAAAGAAGAGACAGTTCCTGGTGTCAGCCCTGCTGCTTTGCTGTTCATTTGTCATGCATGGGAATGCTTTTCTCATCCTTCCCATAT
Source organism: Mohoua ochrocephala (assembly GCA_013398855.1). Classification (NCBI taxonomy): domain Eukaryota; kingdom Metazoa; phylum Chordata; class Aves; order Passeriformes; family Acanthizidae; genus Mohoua; species Mohoua ochrocephala. Next base: position 152,660 of record VZTA01008233.1, read on the forward strand.
ATTCCTGGATTAAAGGAGGAATAGGCATTATTTCAGGTGATGTTATTCATGACAGCACAGTGGGAAGTTATTGTTTTATTAGAGAGGCAGATCATGCCTCAGGGAAATCTGCTGGTCACATCACCTTCTATTTAGAAGGCTTTTCCATATCCGACATATCTGCAAACCAAACAGACAAATTTGGACTTTTTTCACCTATTGGAGTCCATTGTTTTGATGTATTGACACTCCTGCCTTTTTTGGGAGGGGTTACAGTTTCTTAGATAAGTAGAGGCAGCTGGCTCACAAGGGAAGGGATATAAATACCTGGCTGGAAACTCAGCCTCTGGAGTTGCTCTATTAATCCATGCCATCCATCAGGGATGCTGCTGATGGATGTCACCTTGGGAACAATGCAGGTGGGAAAATGGAGCACGAGAGCTTCTCAGACAGTGTTTCCTCTAAAAATACCAGGTGATATTTCCAGAGGCCTTTGGCTACCTGAGTGTAAGCGGTGTCCTTGTGTGTGATGCACGCAGGCCTGGTGCTTGTTTGTGTGCCTGGAAGTGCTCGTGAGCACAAATCCGCAGTTTGTGCCTGCCTGGCGTGGTTTATTGATCAGCTCCAATTGATGGCACTCATTGGGAATTCCCTGTGAACGCTTCAGAGCGCTCCACGCTCAGGCTTTGCTCGCTGGCATGTGAGTCCTGGTGCTTTCCGTGCTGTCGCGTGGCCTGAAGGCTTCTGGAGTCTGCAAAGTGCCTCGTTTGGGATGGATAAAGGTGCTCATTTGGGGTGGATAAAGGTGCTCATTTGGGGTGGATAAAGGTGCTCGGGTAGGAGGGTGTTTACACCCTGTGAGTTGGGGGAATATCATGGGATAGGCAGCAGGGGAGGGGGGATTCTGCCCCTCTGCCCCGCTCAGGTGAGACCCCACCTGCAGAGCTGCCTCCAGTGCTGGGGACCCAGCACAGGAAGGACGTGGAGCTGCTGGAGCAAATCCAGAGGAGATACCGGGATGATCAGAGGGATGGAGCAGCTCTGCTGTGGGAAAGGCTGAGGGAACTGGGATTGTTCAGCCTGGTAAAGAGAAGGCTTCAGGGTCACCTAATTGGCCCTTCCAGTACCTGAAGGGAGGCTACAGGAAAGATGGAGAGAGACTTTGGACAAGGGCCTGGAGTGACAGGACAAGGGGAAATGGCTTCCCACTGCCAGAGGGCAGGGATAGATGGGATTTTGGGAAGGAATTGTTCCCTGTGAGGGTGGGGAGGCCCTGGCACAGGGTGCCCAGAGAAGCTGTGTCTGCCCCTGGATCCCTGGAAGTGTCCCAAGCCAGGCGTAACAGGACTTGGGGCAACCTGGGACAGTGGAAGGTGTCCCTGCCCATGGCAGGGGGGAACTGAATGGTTTTCAAGGTCCCTCCCAACCCAGTCCATTGTGGGATTGTGTGATTTGCAAGGCAGCACTTTGCTTGTTGCACTTGGGTTACAGAGGGAAAAGTCTCCGTGTGTTTGCTCAGTGGTCTCTTCAGGCGCCCGTTTCCATGGTTGCAACCCAAACCTTTTCCCAGTTTCCCACCTTCCCCACAAGTCGAGTGTTCCAATAGTTTCTGATGTTTCCATTTAATGTAAAACATGTCACAGTGGCCATGTAGCAATCATACAGAGTTTAGACCTCGCTGAAATACCTCAAAATACCCATTTTTGTGGATGCACAAACCATTTACTTGTTATTAGCGTGGAGTATTTTAGGAGTAGCAGCAGGAGGAGTATCTATGGGTCAGGTGAAAGTTTCTCATGCCAGGGTGTAAAAGCATCAATAATTTGTCATATTATGAGATGCTTCTCCATTGTGCCACATTCCTGTCCCATCCCGTGTCCTTTTTTCCCACTCTCCAGCCTGAGCTCTGCTTTTGGGGTGGATCAGGGCAGAAAAGGACAGCTTTGTGTTTCTTGGAGAGCCGTTAAATTTACTCCTGGAGAGGTGGGAGCTGCCCAGGTTTTCTCCCCTTCAGATACATGTTATCACACATTAACTTATCTTGATTAATTCTGCACCAGATAGGGGAGCAGTTCCCCGGAGTTCTCGTGAAAATGAGAGGGACCTACTATCTCCCCATCATCCTCCCCCGGCGTCAGAGTGTCTGTCTCTGGCATGACTGGGAGCCAAGGGAAATTGCTTGACATCACTTCAATTTCTGAATCTCTCGGCAGCGGGAGTTTGGCACTGGGAAGGTGAATTCCAAAGCCAGTTTTATCCATTGGATGGTGCAGATCATGTTGACACACTTCCTTTGCTGCTCCAGTACTAAATCCTCCGGGGAGACTTCCCCAGGTGAAGTCGCAGCAGCTGGAAAAGTTCAGAATTTTCTTCTTTTTCCCCTTCTTCCTTCTCTGTTTTTTTGCCAGAGGTGGGCAGATGCCACCCTCCCATCTAAACACCTCCTATTTCTGAGCATCAGGTTGTGATTCTGGTCACTGTGAGATCCAGATGTTTTTCCCAGTCTGAGGTAAATCCTCTTCTGCGTAATACAAGGAAATTAATCAGCTTTGGAGAGAAAGTCACATTTCCAAGCCATGACTTCAGTATCATATCCAGGTAATAGGTCTGCGTGTCTTCGAGACAGAATTTATTAAACTATGTCACTTTTGACTCATTTTAGTTGATGGAAACCTCCTTTTTTAAAAGAAAATAAAATTCAAATAGCCTACTTTCTGCTGGGGAAACTTTCTTCTGAATTGAGAGTGTGAAATGCTTTTTTTTTTTTTTATTCAGAAAATCTATTTCAGATGTGTTTCAGACTTTTGCTTTGATCAACAAACAAGTTGCCAATCAGCCTATTGAAATTCGCTTTTCCAAAGGAGACCAAAAGGAAAAAAAAAGAAATGTTTTAGGAAGTTCATTCCGAGTTTTGTTTCTTCAGACACCACCTCAAAGCCACTTTGCCAAACAGATTCCCCCTGAAATGGCTGGTGTCTGCCTTTTTTGTCCTTTCTTTTTTTTTCTTTTTGGCTTTTCATTTTTGTTGTTCTTTGACAAGATTATCTCAGCAGTGTCAGAAAGGACCTGACTTACCCAAAACAGCAGCAGTTAACGAAATCCAGCCTCTGATCCGGGTTTTCCTCCCGAGACTCGCCTGAGTTTATTTTGCCATTCTTGAGAGCTGGTTGCTTTTCCAGTCAGCTCTGCCTTTGATATCCCAGCTAAGTAAAGCTGCTAAATTTGTCCTGTGTTTTCTTTCTGAGCATTTTCTGGACAAGTGTTTCAGCTCTTCCTTTCCTGTCCTGTCTGATATCCAGGGATAAACACACCCGGACACACACACACACACACTCACTGGTTTATCCAGAACGCTGGGCTCAGTGCAGCTTTCATGTGATTCGAGTCTTAAAATACTTCTTTCATTCCATTCTGAAGGAATATTTGACATTTTTGATGCCATCACCATAATTCCCGCCTTGCCCAAGGAGCATTTCCCCATCATTCCCTTATTTTTGTATTATTGCGGGAGGTTTGAGGGAGATTTTTCTTTATTGTGGTAGAACTTAAAGAGAAATGGCAGAATGAACTTGGAGAAGTGCTGAGATCTCATGATTTGCCTTTTGAGTTCTTTACTCGATAGCAGTAGAAGTAACATCCTAAGTTTTGGTTATTCCATGTATGCAGAGAAGTGGTTTTTTTCCACTTAATGAGGATCCTAAGTCAGGTTTAAAGGTAAAAATGTATCAGCAACACAATTATTTTAAAAGCAAAATTTTAGAAGCTTCTTTTAAGGAGGAGGAGGAGGAGGAACAGGAACTTCTAAGAGGGAATTTCTGCTGTGCCTAAAAAGCCAATACATGGATTATTTCTGTATTTGCCTCTGTTTATTTTGGGTCTCCAGATGTTCTTGTGTAATATACATAGTAATGTCTTGCAATCACCTGGAAAGTTAATATATTTTAGAATCTTTGTGCTTTTAAAAATGAAATTGGGCTGTTCTTTTAAACTTCACCCCAAACACCTTGTCCTAGAAGAAATTGGTAGCAGGAGTAAGTCTAGAATTTGGGAATCTTGAAGTGCCCAAGGACTTTCTGTGCCCTGGCACATCCATAAAGTTCTCCCCCCATTTTGTGGCACCCCGTGACATCTGTGATGTGGATTTGCACGCTGCTGCAGTTACATGAGGGGTGTTTTCTAACATTGTTTCAATTTACAAATAGACCATGCAGCCATAATTTTAATAATGACATTGAGGGCTGAGGAGGAGCACAGGAGCAATTCTTGAGGTTTCTAAACCAGCCATTTGGCAATTATATGGGGGTATTTGCTGGGTGATTCTTGGTTTTCTCTGCATTGGTAGATCCAAGTGGGGCTTTGTGGAGAGCTGGACACTTGGTTTCCATCTGGAAGGTTTATTCATCACCTCTGCCTTCAAATCTTACTTGAAGGTGCCTCCTGAAATGGCATTGAGTCCGTCTCACTTGTGGCTGACAATGTTTTAGCAAGAAGTAACTCCAGTTTTATAGAGGGTGGAGACTGAAGCACCCATAAATTAAATCCTATGTGGGCAGGAGGTGGAAAGATGGGAGATAACCCAAAATCCTTGGAGGCTCTGTCTAGCCTGTCTTCTGCACACTAAGAAAATGAGGTGGCGGGACTGAAAGAACATGAAGAGAAGGAGGGAGCAGCAGAGAGAGTAGGAAAAACAAACTAAAAAATACGAAATAAAAATATTAATTTACAGAATGAGGCTTGGAGCAACCTGGGCTAGTGGGAGGTGTCCCTGCACATGGCAGGGAGTGGAACAGGTTGATCTTTAAGGTCTCTTCCAACCCAAATCATTCTGTAATTCCATGATCGTTTCCATATGCAGGGAATGTCCTTTTGCCAGCCAATTGGTTTTATTCGCAAGGGGAAGAATTCTCACGTAGTAGAGATTATTTAAGTAGTGAGATACCTTTTAAACCCCAAGTCATGCTGGGTGTGTCAGAGTAGATCAGTTTACACTGAGGATACAGAAGATTTTAGGTGGTTTTCAGTACTCCTAAAAATCCCAGGATAATTTTTTTTCCCAAAACTTCAACCTTTTGAATTACAGTTATGAGAAATACTTGTCTCTCTCTCTCTTTTTTTTTTTCTCCTCCTTTTGCTTAAGTTTAATTTTTACTGCCAGTCTTGGTGGTGTCTGTTCTGGAGAGTAGCAGGAAAAGCTGATAAGGGCATAGGACAGAAATCTTTGTGCTTATCTCCCTGCAACACATGGAGCTGAGAGTGCATCCTTTTCCTGTCCTAGGACAGGAGACGTAAACTGACCATCTCCTGACAGCAGGGACTTCAAACAGAGCCTCCAGCGTCCAGAGGGTAGGAATCTTCTCTCAACTTCAGAGGCCAGCTAGGTGAAAGTGGGTCACTGGCTGTTTAGAAAGCTGGGTTTGTGCCAGAAAGAATAAAAAAAAAAAAAACCCACCACGTTTCTGATAACTGCAGGGTCAATAGACATCTCTGTAGATATTGTGGTGTTTTGTGGTGGTTTTTTTTTTTTCCCCAAAGGGCTTAAATTCAGCCTGACTCCTAATTGTTTGTTTAGACTTTTACCAGAAGGTGAATTAAGTTTAAAACTGGGGGGGGGAAAAAAGTGTTTTCAAAGAGAGTTTTATAAAAATCAGAATTTTGCTGTCAGATTTGGAACAAAGGTCAGACAAAAATTGTCCTCACAGAAGGGGTTATTTGGACAGTGTTGCTGCAGATGAACATCAGAGGTTTTCTTTTATGTATTGTCTTTATGTGACCTAAAAGTGAAGGGTCTAAGGCACGGGGAGTGGGAATTGGAGCAAAGAGAACCTTCCACCAGGAATGCCTGAGCCTCGGTGTGCCTGGAGCTGTGCCAAAGCCTGGGCTGTGACTCGGGGTTGGGAACCACTTCTTGGAAAACTGTAAACACAGTTAGGAATTGATTAGAGCAGCTCATTTGTTACACTTCATAATTAGAGTTCATTCCTAATTTTCACCATTAAGAGGAGGCACAAGAAGTCCCAGCTCTTCTGGCTCCATGTGAAAATCCACCTCAGTGGCCAAAGCCCGGGGAGAGAAATCCAGGAAGAAAACCAGGAGTCCCCACATCAAATATTGATGCTGAACAGTTTGGGACAAACTGCTTCAGTGCTTTCCCAGGCCTTGGTGTCCCTGGTGGAGGACAGCCCAAGAACTCCATGGCAATGCCAAGTTCAACACAGAGGATCACAATGGGAGAGAGGCTTTGGAAGTGTTTTTCTTCTAATTAAGTGCCTGCCTGGCAGCCTGACCCTTTCCAGAGTGGCTTTGCTCTGGATCTCCCTTCAGGGAAGCGCAGCGCCGGATCTTCACCTTCCCAGAAATGCTGGGACCCCGCAGGTTTCCCAGCTCTGACAGCAGCTCCGTGTGCTGCCACATCAGCTGAAGGTGCAGCCTCATCCTCCGAAGGTTTATTTATTGCTCTGACATTGGCAGGCCTTGCTGAGGCAAGTCTCCTCATCTGCTCCGTACGTTCACTTGGAGACCTCACCAAGGCTGAAGAAACAGCGATGATCTCATCCTTTCCCTTTGTTTCAGGATGCACAACAGTTCCTCCAGAATGATTGATTTGTTTTATTTTTTTTTTTTTAAACAGTCACTCCTGGTAAACGTGAGGGCTGGAGGAACTAGGAGCATTAAATCTCCGAGGTTTTCAACTCTAGGCTGGGATTTGAGGTTTACTACAGTCCTTAATCTCAGCTCGTGGTCACATAACTTTGATAAAGGCTGGCTTTGGAGTGGAAAACCAGCAAACCTTTATCTCTTCCCTCCTTCCAATCTGATATTCCTGTCGCAGCAAACCTCAAATGACTTCCCAGATGCAGCTCAGGCAGTGCAGAGCAGCTCTAGGACCCTTCAGCAGCGGGATGAATGGGATCCCTGGAGCCGTATGATTAATCCCATTATAATCCCAACTTCCTAGTTCTCTTCCAGTCCCCGTGAATCAGATGCAAATTGTACCCTGTGGAGTTGGTTAATCTGTCATCGATAGCAGACTCCCAGCTGCCTCTGCAGGCATTTTGGTGTTTCCAAAATCATCTTGAAACCTTTACGTTGTTGTTCTTCCATGACTTTCACCTCTCCAGGATTCATGGTATTGTCAGCTCTGCTTTAAAGACGAAGCACAACTGCTGGGGAAAGTTGTAAAAGCTTTTCCTGAAGTGCTGTGAATCTGAGACTGGGTTAAATTTGCTGAGATGAAGGGTTTTCTGCAGTCTTCAAACTAGACATGGACTAAAGGCCTAAATTTTGGATTCAAAATCCAGATGTAGGGATGCTGAGTTTTCTGAGAAGCAGAGGAGCTCCCAGCTTACACCCACATCCCCTTTTCTCCAAGGCAGGAAAACTGGGAACTGGTCTGAGCACAGGGTGTGAAGATCCCAGTCTGGGAGGGAACGTTCTTGTACAAAGCTCACCCTTCCCCTGGACTTGGCAAAATGAGCTCAGCTTCCTCCCTCTGAATCACTTTTACCTTCTGCACTAGCACAGAGTTTTCTGGTTAGGCGGTGAACTGGGGTAGAAGATGCAGAGGCAAAAATTTAGGTGGTAATTGGAGTTATGGATGGTTTGGATTGGGAGGGACCTTAAAGATGATCTAATTCCAACCCCCTGCTTTGGGCAGGGACACTTTCCACTATCCCAAGTTGCTCCAAGCCCCATCCAGTCACTCTTGTGTAAGAAACTTGCCATTTGCTGTCGAGCCTGAAGAAAAATTCAAGTAGCTGTTGGACCTGCAAAAATTTCTGTCCTCTCAGAAGGACCCTGACCTGCAACTGGAATTTATCCCCAGTCTTCCACATCACTTGGCCACTGCCCAGAAGTGGCCACATTACCCAGTAATTCCTGTTGGATATTGCAGAGGCTGTCACTCATCTCTGGAGCTGCCCAGCAGCGCGGTAGGAGCCGTTGTTACGTGAGCCCCATCAGCTTTTCCGTGCCCCGGGACATTTGGGAAGCGAATCCCACTGCCTGCCAGGGATTTCAGGGCTGTCGGTAAATTCCTTAGTTCCTTGAGAAGCGTTGTCATGGAAGGTGGCCTTTTGTTCCTGTTTGTGCTGGCTTGTCTGCCCGAGTGTCAATAGCAGCATCAGACTGGGCAAAATGAAACCTGTCAGTAGCTGCCTCCCGATGTTAACATTGGCAGCAGCTCCTCGGAACTGTTGCAGGGAAGTAGCTCCGGTGGCCAAATTCTTTCAAAATTCAGATATTGCCTGTTGCAATGGTTAACTCCTTCAGGAGAGCTCTCAGTCTGTTCCCAAGCTGTTGTCCAGGTTTCTTTACGTAGGAGGTGGTTTAGGAGAGGACCTAAGAGCTCCTCAAATCCATCACCTTTCCTCCGAGAGGGATCACAGCTCCGCTCGTGTGAGTCTTGACAGATGTATTCAAAAATCCTACTCTAACTGGGGGTGCTCTGTTACATCAACCCCACAGGCTCTGCACAGGCTGTTGTGTGCCTGACTAAGTGTGGAAAAGCTCCTCCAGCTCTTTAAAAAATGCATCTCTGTTGCCTCTGTTTACAATCATTATTTCTTTGCCGCAGAGAGCAGAACGTGGAGGTGAGACCGTCGTTCTCTCCCGACCTTTGACATTCGCATCGCTCTAGGAATCATAAACCCCAAATCGTGCGTTCCTGCCTGGATCCCTGGTTAAGGCTTTAATAGCTGCTGGCACTCCAGGCAGAGATGAGGCTGGCAGATTTTCAGGTTTTCTCAATCATCGAGGCTAAATTACCATTTTTCTCCTCACAGCGAGTATAACCTGACCAGCCCTCAGTGTGAATCATGGCAGGCTCAGACTCTGAATCTGTAGTCTGGCATCTTAACCATTACTGTGACCCTGAACCAGCAGATTGTTGGTGTGTCTGACCTCTCCTCCGAGCATATTTTAGGGAGTTAAAGCGGAAAAGACATTTAATATTGTTTAGAAAGTGTGTGTGGGAAGGGGGGAGAAGATGGGCAGGGCAGGTTGAAAGATGAAGGGGCTGGAGCAGCAGGAACATCTGAGGGAGCTGGGAAAGGGGCTCAGCCTGGAGAAAAGGAGGCTCAAGGGGGACCTTGTGGCTCTGCACAACTCCCTGACAGGAGGGGGCAGCCAGGGTGGGGGTCAGGCTCTGCTCCCGGGGAACAGGGACAGGATCAGAGGAAATGGATCCTCCACAGAAGTAAATTCCCTCCTGAACTCTGCTTGGAAGTGAATGAGCAGTTTCTCTCCCCCTTTGAATTTCTGGAGACAGTGTCAGGAACCCTTCCCATTCCAGCTATATGGACAAGACTGAACCAGGTCTGCCTCCTTCCACCCTTCCAGTCGTTTTTTAATTCCCAGATGTGGCCTTTCAGAGGATGTCTAACAGATACCTTCACTCCCACGTTGGGAAAGCAGTGATGCCTGGCTGTGCTGGGTGGGCTTTGCAATAATTAAACCGTTATTAATTGAAAACCGGCTTGAATACACACACACACAAAACGTGTAACAAGAATTGCCAGAGCAGCATCCCATGGTGAACTCCCTCTGAGCCCAAGCAGAGAGATAAATCCAAATTTGTGCTTTTTAACGTGCAGCAAACGAGAGGAAGGCTATTAGGGAATGAAGAATGTGGTCTCTCTCCGGAGAGTTGAATCTGTCCCGGTGACTCCAGGCAGAGCAGGAGATACAAATGGCTTTGTTTCGCTGCTTTGTTTTAATGTTGATCTGTTTGTAGTCTGCCCGAGGTACTAATTGGTGTTTTACAAGTAGAAATACAAAGGTGTCTGCCCTGAAGAACTCACTGACACAAAGCACTGCAGCACCGTGTTAATGACAGTCGAATTTTCTGCCTAATGAACCAATCGCTTTGATAAAATCTCTACCTCCTGGTGAATTCCCTGCTTTGATTTCCCCCTCGACTCCCATCTCCTTTTACACCTCACTTTGTATTCTTCTCCTTTTCCCCCTCTGCTTTAAATTTTGGGGGCGGTCCGCGCTTTAATCAACATTTTACAGTGCAGCTCCTGGAAAGAAAGTGAATCACCTCTTTCATTAGGAACAAACAACGCTGGGCTGGTGTTGCAACCGTGGATATTTCAGCTGAGAAAGTGGAAGCCCCTGGCCTGGCACGGGGTTTTAAGAGGGATGGTGGCCTGTCATTAGCTTCTAATCCCTTCAGCACGCTGCGGTCGCTAACAGGTTGTAACACGGATGTCAGTGCCTGCATTTGCAAGGCTCGTACCCAGGGTAATAATTGAACAATTCCTCCTCTTCAGCGCTGTGTTGGCTTCTACCACCTATGACTTAGCATGGATTCTTTCTTTTTTTCTTCTTTGGGAGGTGTTGATTGCTGCAAAAATAGTCGCGTTCATGGTTGCCTTCGGCATCTTACCCTCACCGCTTCCATTTGGATGTTATTGCCTCTTTTCCAAAGGTGATTTCCTCTCTGGAAGAGGCTCTGTGGGCTGCTTCTTGTCTGTTTCAGCCCAAAATATTATTCTACATGGTCTTTAGTGGTCATTTATACTCTTGTTCCTGTTTGCCTGTTTCTCATCGAGCCTCACTTCCACCTTAAATCAACACCTCGTTTTAGCTCAAGTCATGTTCTCATGAAGGAGGTGAGAAATGTCTGAGAAATCAGATTAAAGGTAGTTTGAATTAATAGTAAATAGTTCCGGCCCACTTGATTTTGGGGAGCTTTGGACCAATCAGCATTACAGGGATTTCTTTTTAACCTCTACCTGTGTGATGTGTTGCTTTCTAAATTGTCCAACTGCTTTTGGATATGGTATTTTAGACGTGCAGAATATCAATAACATCCAGTAACAGGCTGGATGAACTGCTGAAATAGGTCCTGATAGTATAATTTTTATACTATTTGATGCTAGGTTCTATTTTACCCAAGGGCATTTCGTTTTGTGTATCAGCACTGAATTATTTTGGTTTTATTTCAACCACTTGAAGGACTGCTTCATTTTTAGCCTGGTTTCCAGGTCAGTTAAAGCCTAGATGATTATTTTTTGGTTTTGAACACTCGCCATCCCTGGAAGAGTTTGGAAGACGTGGATGTGGCACTTGAGGACGTGGTTTATGGGTGAACGTGGTGGTGGTGCTGGGTCGACTTTTCCAACCTTAATGATTCCATGATTCTGTGATTTTTTTTTTGTCTATCCCATCCTTTCTCACTGATTTTAAGCAGAATCCACAGGCAGACAGCAGCCTCCCAAATGTGAAGTTCCTACTCTTTGTGAAAATAAATGGTTGCATGAAAGGGAAGGACAAAGTGTTTTCCCAGCTGGGCTCAACTGTGTCATTCGACATCAGAGAATCCACACGGAAAAAAGACATTACAGACTCCACAGCCACAGTTACAGCTTCTGTCAGAACCTGCTAGGAGCTTTATCAGGTCCAGGGTCATCCAGCCACAAGATCCAAAGCCACAGAAAATCGAGTAGCTTTGCTTAGGGTTACCACAACCATCCTTTTCCAAATGAAAACCGGAGCTCCCACCTCAGAGCAGCCGTGACCTTCACCTGTGCTTGGAATGACTTCTTGGAGAACTCCGTGGCTCCACCCTCCTGCTTTTCTCAGGGCATTAAGTGTGGGGTGATGAAGGGAATAAACCTGAGCTGGCATTGCTGAGTCACTGCAGGGATTTGAGATGGGATCACTTGGTGGTGGAGGGACCACCCAGCTCAGGAGGCAGCAGGAGGGATCGGCAGAGGGAAAACCCGAGGGAAAAACAGGGCAGTGGAGGATTAACTGGAAGGAGGCAAAGCAAAACTAGAAAGCAGATTTAAGGTGGGTTTCAGAGTGCAGTTGTGGGTTAGCAACATCTCTTGAAGCTTCTGCGTTCCTGCTGAATGTGGGGCCACTCAGGTCTGCTGGATGAGGGGACACTCCCCATCCCTGGAAGTGTCCAAGGCCAGGTTGGATGGGGCTTGGAGCAACCTGGGGTAGTGGAAGGTGTCCCTGCCCATGGTTTTTCAGGTCCCTTCCAACCCAAACCATTCTGTGATTCTTTATTCCCCTTCTCTCTACACCCTTTTAATGCTCAATGTCAAGCAAGAATTTCTCTGCTGTTTGGCATCTGGTTTTTTCTCTGCTTCAGGACACTTAGGACTTCTTGGTGAGCTCTTCTGAGCCTTCCATTATGGATTTGAGACCCCCACCAACAGCACTTCCCTCTCAACAACTTCCCAGGATGTGGCTGAGGAATGGGAGAGGGACTGGGGACAGCAGCTCTGTGTTGGGCTGATCCATCCCTGACAGGAGGGTGCAGCCAGGTGGGGATTGGGCTCTTCTCCCAGGTGACAAGTGACAGGACCAGAGGAAATGGCCTCGAGTTGCACCAGGGGAGGGTTAGATTGGATATTAGGAAAAATTTCTTCATGGAAAGGGCTGTCCAGCCCTGGCCCAGCTGCCCAGGGCAGTGGTGGAGTCCCCATCCCTGCAGGGATTTAAAAGCTGTGTGGATGTGGCACTTGGGGACATGGGTCAGTGCTGGGGAATGGTTGGACTTGGTGATCTCAGAAGGCTTCTCCAACCTCAGTGATTCCACGATTCCGTTTTCCTTCGCTCACCTGCAGACCCCAGAGCATTAGGAGCAGATGAGACGTTGGGAACAAATCGGTCTTCCCCCTAATCTGACATTTCCTCTTGAGTCTTCATTTTGCTGCTTATTCCTGGAGCAGTTTGCTGCCGAGCTGTGATAAGCATCCCATTCCCACTGCTTTTCCAGAGCTCCCGTGCCAGGAGACGTTCCGGCTTGGAGCGCGCGCGCTGCCTGCGGGATCGCCTGCCTGGCAATTATTTGTGTTGTTTTGTACCCACTCAGAGCTGTAACCTGCAAGTCCCTTGGGGCACAGGTTCTGCGTTTCGTGTGGTTTCACTGGGCAACCGTAGAGCTCTTCGCTCCCCTCAGGGCATTACACAAAGTGTTAATAATGAAATCCTAGGAAATCTATCTGGAATTGCAGGCACGGGGATTTTCTCGTTGTCGTTTTTTTGCACTGCTGCTGAATCTTTGTGCAGTTCCATGAACTTCATACTTGGTGTAATGAAAGACAAGTGTGTCTTTAAAAATCACCCAGGTCAAAACCAGGGATGCAGTCATCAAAACAATTGAAAAAAAAAAGGGGGAAAGCACCTCTGCTCTGGAGCCAGGCTGGGAGAGCTGGGGGGGTTCACCTGGAGAAGAAAAGGATCCAGGGAGAGCTCAGAGCCCCTTCCAGGGCCTAAAGGGGCTCCAGGAGAGCTGGAGTGGGACGTGGGACAAGGGATGGAGGGACAGGACACAGGGAATGGCTTCCCACTGCCAGAGGGCAGGGATGGATGGGAGATTGGGAAGGAATTGTTGGCTGTGAGGGTGGGGAGGCCCTGGCACAGGTTGCCCAGAGAAGCTGTGGCTGCTCCTGGATCCCTGGAAGTGTCCAAGGCCAGGTTGGACAGGGCTCAGAGCACCCTGGGCCAGTGGAAGGTGTCCCTGCCCATGGCAGGGGCTGGAACTGGATGATCCTAGGTTCCCTTCCAACCCAAACCATCCTGTGATTCCATGAAAAGCAGGGCAGAAGCACAAAGGTCACCCATGGAAAGCAGCCCAAAGGAAAACAAGTCCAGGGATGGGTTTAAAGGTGGAAAATGAAGCTCTTTATTCCCAGGAGAGGAATTCGATTTAAACCCAAGAGCAGGCTGGACAGATACGGATGTGGAATGAAAATAAACCAAATGTTTTCACCTGCAATGCTTGGGAAGTCAGGGCTGGATTGCCCATGAGCAGAAAAGCTGAGGTAAGACCCTGACTGTGAGGCTACAAAATATCTCAGCATTATAGGATGAGAGAATCACAGAAGGGTTTGGGTTTGAAGGGTCCTTAAAGATCATTGAATTCCAGCCATGCCTTGGCTTTTTATCAGTTTTGAAGGACAAGACCTCTCTTCTTCTCTTGGACAATTAAAATGTTCTTTGCCACTGGAGCAGGCCTGGAAAATGCCAATCCTGTACATGCTGATCTGAGCTGTTCTCTCCTCAGATGATCTAAGGTTAAACCAGGTGAGTCGTTCTGCAGGTTGGCAGAGCCAAAGTTGTGCCAGGGATGGCAGATTTCACAAAGTGACCATGAGGAGCCTTTGTCCCAGGTCACAGCAGACGTGCTCTGTCTTGCTCAGGCTGCAGGGCTGGGTGAGACATTCTGGCACTCGTAGGCTCCAGGGATTATCCATCAATTAAGTGCCAACTGCTCCATTACAGCTTTTCCAGCTGCTTTGTGGCCGAAATGTGCTGTTCAGTGTCCTGTTCTCAGCAGGGACCTCCTCAGTTTGGTGTTCCAAGACGGGATCTACAATCTGTGTTTCAGAGCGCGGTCACCGCTGCTGACCCGCTCAAGGCTGTGAAATGTGGGGATTTAATCCCACACTTTCTCCCCCTTCTTTCCTGAACATTATTCCTTCTCTGTGCGTTCCAAATGCCATTTCTCTCCATCCCAATAACCACTCCAAACTGATCATTTATCCTTTTTTTCCCTTTCTTCATCTTCCTTTATGTTTCCTTGGCTCCCCAGGTCCCCACGAAGTCGGAATTCTGCTTCAACTCTGTTAGAAGCCTTTGTCTGATTGTTTGGGCACCTTATTTTTCAGTATTGAGGGGATAGAGGCAGCACTGAAGGGACACCCGGGACTCAAAACACTTCCTAGGAAGTGTGCAAGAGCCTGGAAGCGCTCTCTTACAGTAGGAAGCCTCAGGAATTGAAAATATTTTGTTTGCTGCTGAAATAAGAGGGAGTTTTTAGGCTTTCCCTGATAACTGTTATCATTCCCTACTGGCTGCTGTGGGGCGTGTGGATGAAAACCCAAGAACAGAGGTTCTGTCCTCGTCTCCTCCAGCAGTTTTTTCATCCTAAATGATGTCATTACGTTGGTGTTGCATCTTGCTCGTGGTTACACTCATCCTGTCTTTCCTTCCTTTGGTGCTCCCGTTGCCAAAGTTAATTTAGAACCAAATTATGAGCCTTTCACCTCCAGTTCTGAGATTTATTGTCGTGTTCTCTGTGTAAATACTCACAACTGGTCGTGTTAATGAGCGGGGGAAAAGCAGCAAAGCCTGGAAATCCAAATAAAGTCAGAACATTTTATGTCTTCTTTCAAACACAGCGTTCACCTTTGCTTTTGTGCTGCCTTGGAGGAGAATCCGTGCCTCCAGGAACTTGGAAGCTGCAAGTGAGCACGGAACAATGCAAGTCTCTGCAGAAATGGGGCTGTGAGAACTTGGCTTTTTTGGCCTACATTTCTCAGTGGTTATTATTTGTTAATTATGCTGTAGAGTGCTCACAAGTGGGCTAATTGCTTCCCCAGAGAGCTCGCGAGGAAATGATGGACAGAACAAGGGCAGGATGTTACACATCTCAGATAGTGAGAGGGTAAGGTAGGACACGGGCAAGACGGGTAGGGAGGCACTTGGAGCAGCATTTTGAAGCTGAGAGGAGAAGAGTTGGGTTGGTTTTTGGAGGGGAGGAAGAGTCCCAGTTGGAATCGATCTGAGGAGCCGATTGTCGGAAGGGTTGTTTAAGGAAGCACTGAAACCAAAGGCAGGAAGGAAGAAGAAATGCAAGAATTGACAAAAAAAAAGGCTGCAGGGAGGTTGTACCTGGCTGGATTGTAGTCACAGGGCTGTGCTGTGTGAATCCCTGCAAACAAGGATAGCATCCTTATGAACTCTAGGCACGCTGCATGAACGGTATTCCTTAAAAAATAAACCCTTTTCCTCAGAAAAACTCTTTTCTTCAGACCCTTATAGATGGGAGAGAAGAAAAAAAACCTGTGCATACACATCCACGTTTCAAATTTAATTCTCATTCTTGCTGTTCGTGTTTCTGCAGCTGTCTTTTAGCCTGCACAGGAGGGCCCTGCTGGTATTTATGGTATTTCT
This sequence comes from Mohoua ochrocephala, assembly GCA_013398855.1. Taxonomy (NCBI): domain Eukaryota; kingdom Metazoa; phylum Chordata; class Aves; order Passeriformes; family Acanthizidae; genus Mohoua; species Mohoua ochrocephala. The sequence continues at coordinate 168,557 of VZTA01008233.1, forward strand.
GGTCTCTGCTGCCCCAAATTGGGAAGTTCTGATTCATTTCCCTGGGCTGTGAATACCCCTTCGCACCTGCTTAGAGGAAAGGAACCAAGCCTGAGGAAGGCGCACTAAAAAGTGACAACAAAGTGACACGAGGTATTTCTCAGAGGCTCCTGGGCCACTGCTGGTGCTGAAAAACAGGAAATGTCTGTCCCCTTGCCCAGAGGTCTGAGCTGGTTTGGATCCATGGATCAGCTCCCCCACAAATCACCCTCTGGGAGCAGAGGAAGGGAAGAGGCTCAAATCTGTGTTTTCCTTTGGAGAAGCGTTTTCTGAGGGGAAGGGGAAAGGAGCAAAGCTTTGGTTTAATTTAACTGCTTCAAATGCTCCTGGAAGCACTTTGTTTGTACACAGATCTGCTTTTCTACATTTATTATTAGAAAAGAGCCAGAGGAGGAGTTTGACATAGGCAGGTGTTATTTTCAGATTTCAAAGCACGCGTGGTTTCCTCTTCCAGGATCCAAAGCTGTGATGCTGGGACTCTGCTTGCTCTTGGAATTGCTACCAGAATTCTTTTCTCTCCTCTGGGTGCTTCCAAAGGTTTTTATTCCATCCTTTCTCTCAGCATCTCAAATCTTCAGAGCCCTCATTAATACCTTTGCTCGCATTCACAACCTGGCTGGCCGAGCCCGCTTGTTCCTTCTTGTGGGGTCCTTCTGTATCTGTGGAGCATGGGAAGAAATCCTGAACTCGAGAATCAATGAGGGTTTGGTCTTCTGAATCCTGGAGAGCAGCTGCCCGTTCCACACACATTACAAAGGGATAACAAAAAGTGCCCAGGGAATGACAGGACATGTGGAGAAGGCTTGGACTGCTTCTGAGCATGGCAGTGCCACGGGACCAATACCCACAGTGCTGGGGACAGGGATGACTGTCCTGGACTTTTGAAGACTTTTTAGACATTTAGAGTCTGGATGAGACCCCAGAAAAACTCAGTCTGCACCGATTTGCATCCTGGGCTGATCCCCACTGTGGGCAGCAGGAGAGGCGGGGGATTCTGCCCCTCTCAGGTGAGACCCCACCTGCAGAGCTGCCTGCAGCCCTGGGATCCAGCATCAGAAGGACGTGGAGCTGCTGGAGAGAGTCCAGAGGAGGCCACAGAGATGCTCCAAGGGCTGGAGCCCCTCTGCTCTGGAGCCAGGCTGGGAGAGCTGGGGGTGTTCACCTGGAGAAGAGAAGGCTCCAGGGAGACCTCAGAGCCCCTTCCAGAGCCTAAAGGGGCGCCAGGAGAGCTGGAGAGGGACTTGGGACAAGGGATGGAGGGCCAGGACACAGGGAATGGCTTCCCCCTGCCAGAGGGCAGGGCTAGATGGGATATTGGGAAGGAATTGTTGACTGTGAGAGTGGTGAGGCCCTGGCACAGGTTGCCCAGAGAAGCTGTGGCTGCCCCTGGATCCCTGGAAGTGTCCAAGGCCAGGCTGGACGGGGCTTGGAGCAACCTGGGCCAGTGGAAGGTGTCCCTGCCCATGGCAGGGTCTGGAATGAGAGGGGCTTTAAGGTCCCTTCCAACCCAAACCATTCCACGTTTTTTCTCCCGCACACTCCTTTAAAGTACAGTGTCTGTGGCTCCTGGTGATTTGATTCCTCACAGATCTATCACAGAAGTGCTGCTGGGTCAGTTCCGTGTTCGGTATCCCAGCCCCAGGTGCAGGTGAGTGGAATTCCAGGGTTATTTCCATCCTTGTACATCTGGGATTCCTCTGTGAAGGATCTCAAGGCACTTTCCAACCACTTAATGAAACTCTTTGCTCTGCTGTGAGTTTCATGCAGTTGATCAGGCTTGTTCTGTGCTTTGATAAGCTGTGCCAGAGCTGGAGGGAATAACTTCTCCAGGGTTTCCCAGCAGCTGGGAAGAGAACTTGGGAAACGTGACCTTCCCAGTCCTGTGCTCCTTTTGCTGGACTGTACTTCCTCTGTTATTCAAGGTGAGAACAGAACAGTTAGAATTGATTTAGGTGCTTTTGGGGAAGATGAAGTCACCGTGTTTGGATCTCTGCATCGTGCCAATAGAGAGATCCTAGGGGAAATCTCTTCCTTTGGTTTTGTTTATATCCAGTCGAAGGCACAGATGTAATTTGCAGGGAAATGCGAAGGAAGAGAGGTTGTGCTGGCCTCAGCAGTGGAGCTGCAGTGGAATGAGATGTCACAGGGATATCTCAGTGTCTCTCAAGAGATGAAAAGGATTTTCTCTGCCATGTGCTGAGTTTTTTAACTCTTTCCTTATGTGCCTTCAGCACCTCCTGGGAATTATCCCACGGTGTGTATCCCCCCCTTAGCCTCAGCTCCTGGATTTCACTCGCTTCCTTTGTTGTGCAAAAACTTAAATAAATGTTGGGGTTTTTTTTTCCTGAAAAGTGTAAGAACAGTAGGAGGAAGTGTGTGTGTGCCCTGTGGGACGTGGTGCTGGGATTCCCAAGCTGCCCTTGGAAATACAGGTGCTGTGGCCTGACCAGGATCTGCTCAGGACAGCTGGAATGAATCCCCAGGACTATCGTTGCAATCAAGTCCCTGGCCAAAATCTAATCCGTTGCACTTTTGCAACCCTGTTGTTTCCTGTTCCGCTGGTGTTCGCAGGCTGGAGGCAAAACCTGGCTGAGTGTCACAGCTTTATTGTGCAGCTCCTGTTTCACCGATGGGAGCAGGCTGGGCTCCAGCTCATCCCACACCCCTGAAAATGGATTGTTTGTATCACAAACAAATGGTGTTTTGCATACCAGCAGTATTCAGCGAGAGATGGAGGCTTTCTGTGTGAATCATAAGAATGAATGAAAATTGCTGAAGTTGGCCGCTTGCTGAGGTACAGGATGAGCTTTTGACAAAAATATAAAACAGAAGGACGAGACAGGTTGGGAGAATTTGGATGTGGTTTTAATAGAAACGCATCACCACAGAATTTAAAACTGAAAAAAAAAATGGAATCAGCAAATAAAATTTGAATGGAAATCAAGAACCTGTAGATTGCTGCAGTGGGGTGAAATGGGTGCTGCTACGTGGTAACAAAACCTCCTCACTAGGATGTGTTGCCACATCCAAGGCCAGGCTGGATGGAGCTTGGAGCAGCCTGGGACAGTGGAAGGTGTCCCTGCCCATGGCAGGGGGTGGAATGGGATGGCCCTTGAGGTCCCTTCCCACCCAAACTATTCCATGGTTCTGTGATCACAGTAGGGGTATCCTGAAGGATGGTGAAACCTCTGTCTTTGGAGGTTTCCATGACTCCACTGAAAAAAGTGGAGCTGGTCCTGCACTCACAGTAGTTCTGCTCCAGAGGTCAGTGATTCTATTAATAACCCCCAGATTATTCTGGGCAGAGATTTACTGTAATAAAATTCCTTGGCCTTTTGATTGCAGGAGAAACAGTCTGCTCTTTCTTTCGTCGTTGCAAGTGTAGCAAAAATGGATCTCCATAATTCCATGGAAAAACATTGTATTTTTTAAAAACATTTTTCCCTGTCCCCTTTCCATTAATTACTTCCTAACCTCTCTTCTTGTCCTTGCTGGGTTAGAGACAGTTGATGGCTCCTGTGGAGTGTAGAAGTTAATATCAACTGCAAGACAGCAGCTGATGTTTCAATATATTCTGGCACAGAATTTATTTTAAGAGAGTCAGACAGGAAAGTGCTTCTCTGTAGTAATTGGAACTTGTCCTTTTAACAAGTGTCATGTCATCCAGGTATTGGACATTCAGGATTTTCATTCCATTTCCCATCCGTGGATTCATTGCTCTGTTGGCACTCAGGATAAGCAGTAGTAAAATTAAACCTCCCTATGGATATGGGATGTGTCCTGGTGATTGCACCACCATGGCCAACAAAAACCAGGAGTTGCAGGCGACCTGAATTTTTACCACTTTTGTCCACATTGAGTATTCCTGATTCTCATCTCTTTTATTAAACCCTCATTTGTTTTAACAGCCTGCCCATGGAAGTGGTGGAATCATCATCCCGGGAGGGATTTCAAAGCTGTGGGGATGTGGCACTTGGGGACACGGGGCAGTGGTGGCTTCAGCAGTGCTGGGGAGTTCTTGGACTCAGTGGTCTGAGAGGGCTTAAAACACCTAAAACACAGAGACCAGACAAGAATAAGAGAATAAAGGAAGGTATTTATTTGAAGGCCTTCAAAGGCACGCCCTGGGCAGTCCAGAGGCTCCACCCCAGATGGACCCTGGGTCACGGGTTCTTCCCACTTTGATAAGTTTGGTTCATTTGCATCTCAGGGTTCATTCTTCAATGATCACCTCAGTTCATGATGGAATTACCCCAAGTTTGCCCCCCTTTAGAGGCTTTTAGTTGACACATTTGGGGCCCGGTGTCCTTGGAGTGGAAGCCTGCAGAGGTTTGTTGTGTCTGAGCAGCAGGAGAGAACAGCAGCTCCCAGGGCACAAGGAACTGCAGAGTCTCACACCAGGCAGGGCAGGGTTTGGAAAATAGAAAAGTTAAAACCTAAGGCATCAACCTTAACAATTCTGTGATCACCAAGAGGTTAAATTGTATTCCTGCTGAGGTTTTTGAAGCATTACAGGACTGAAAGATGCTTCTGGAGTCCAGATCCTACATTTTCCATTCCAAGCAAGGATTAACTCCACCTAACACTTCCCTGGTAGTTGTCTGAGTTGCTTTCAGTGGCTGAGACTCCCAGTGGTTGTTGAGGCTTCGCAAAGATTCTGATTTCTCCTGGCATAGTTTCCTGTGGATAATTTCCATCTGCTGCCTGTCCTTTTCCTCATGAGCGCCAGGGACATTGTCCCGTTTTCCCTTTGCATCAGCCCTCTCTGTATTGGGAGCCTGTTCTCATCAGCTCTTCACAAGATGCAGTAAACCAATTTTAATCAGGTAAATTAAAAGCATTAGAGCCTCCTGGGTACCTGTTCCGATGCCAGAACTGACTGCAGAACCGATGGTATGTGGCCTTATTTATGCATGTATTTATTTTAATCCTGCTTAAACTCATCAGGCTACAGGTCTTTGTTCACCCTCTTGCATGTTTGATCCCAATCCAAATGTTAATGCTCGTGCTTAACTTGAGGTTGTCAACTCCTTAAAGCAAGACTCTGTCATCGTTGATGTCTGCAAAGCTCCAGAGTGACTCTTCAGGAATTATCTGCAGCCATTCCTGGGATGGAAAGATACAGGGATGCCCTCAGCTCTTGCCTGTCAAGTTTTGTGCACTGCACGGGGGGTCCTACCAACCTCTCGGTGAGGATCTGAAGCAGCAGGAACAGAACAGGATTATTTTAATCTTATTGTTACAGTTTCTCAGCAGGAAAGTTGGTGAGAAAGGCAGAGCAGGGGTGGCGGCATTTTGAGGCTAAGAGTGATCCTGTGTTTTCCGTGGAACTCGGGCTCCATGTGCTTCATCCAGCCCTCCTTCTGTAATTGAAGTGAGAACCTATTGAAATAGTTTAGCTTTATTCTGCATTTTTGCTCATCCCTTCTGGACTTTGCCTTTTGTGTCGTTTTTTATGAATCAGATTTCATAAAGTTGTTGTGGATTACTACCAACAAAGCGAAGGCACATGAAACTACAGGGCTTAAGTGACAGTAGTTCATATGTAGCAGACTGAGATGGTATAAGAGATTTTTGTATTCCCCTCTATTAGGATTTTAAGTGCTAAAAAAGAAATACTTGCATTCTGAAGAGGAGGGAAACTTCTCTGAATTAATCCAGGCTGCTGCTGTCGCTCCTGTGCCAGCACCCTTTGCTTTGCTCATTGGTTCTATCTCACTTCTCCTTCCAGACTGCAGGTGCAGTTCTTCTTTTTGAATATTAATTACAATAATCCCAGAATGGTTTGGGTTGGAAGGGACCTTAAAGCTCATCTCATTCCCACCTCTGCCATGGGCAGGGACACCTTCCACTCGACCTGGTTGGGTTTCAAAGTCCTTTCATTTCATGAGGTGTCTAAATCCTTCCCACTCTGGGCTTCTGCTCTTGCCAAACTGTTTTCACTGACGTGAATTCCTTTGATAATTGACCACAATCCCCTGGTTTTTCCTTTCACTGAATAACTGAAAGGTGCTCTGAGAGTGGCGTGCCCTGGAGATGCAGTCCTGATCCTGCAGGATTCAAGGGAACCGGGATTTCCCTCTGTAAGTTGAGTGTAGTCCCTTAATGATTTAATCAGCAAGCGAAGAAAGGCAGAGAAAAACACGGTGGTACATGGAGTGCTTTATGTCCTTCACATTATTTTCCATACATTTCACTAATTACAGAAACAGATGATATTTACAGGGGACTTCTGCCTGTAATTGACCTTCCTCTCTTCCCGTGCACTTCCCAACCTCTCCTCGAATTTTCCTATTGTTTCCTCTTACTCATTTCACATTTAACAGCACGTTTCAAGCAGTCCTTTTCTTTTGCTTGGGACCATCCTGCCAATTCCCTATTCCCTATTCCTTTTAACTTCATCTCCTCAGCTCGATTTTGTGGGCAGTTTTGGAACTCATGGCATGGACAAACATCTTCTCCAGTCTTCAGGTTTCTCTCCAGTTACAGCACAATTGTTCTTTCCCTTTCACCCGATCATCAGTTCTCTGGAGCAGGAATATTTCTTTCTGTCTTTTATCTGATGAAAAGTTGTTTTTCAGAAGTTGCAGCAGCACAATCCACTTTTAGGGATATCTGCCTTATTTTTCCTTGAAGTTTTTCTCTGTGTTGGGTCAAGCAGGGGAGGAATTGCATAAACTGTGAGGGGTTAGAGAAAACCCCTGGTTAGAGTTCAGCAGTGTTCCCATGGCTACTGGGACAGGTACACCACGGAAGCAGGAATACCTTGGCATTTAACAGCCCTTCCAGGTGATTTATGGTTTTACATAAGCTTTTCCTAAACCCAGAGGTTTTCTAGGGTTGGCACCTCTTTGCTTGTCTCCATGCCCTGTTAGTTCTGTGCTCAGTGGCCCATGGTTATTAAAATTCTTATCAATAAAGGAGTTTCTGAGCGAGGTTCTTATTTTCTAAACTCGTACATACCTTTGGAACTCCTCTGCTTAACCAAAGGAACATTTGTTTTTATGCCTAATGTACTTCATGAAAAGAAACGTGTGGAGTTCAAGTAATATTTGCCTTCAATTACAGTAATTAAGTTGTCAGGACTCGAAGTCACCAAGGCAATGAGAAAATCCTTTCCTGGTTGGCCAGGGGGTAACGGGCGTTCTGGGCCCGAGTGAGTTTTACACTTCGGGGTGGGGAGGGAAACAGTTCTGGCCGAAAAGCTGGGAATCTCTTTGTCCTTTTGCAATACTGGGTGTCAAAATCCTGCTCTGGGGGGAAGGAAAATGACCCTGTTTGCCTGGGCTTCAGCAGGACCAGGGAAGTGATTGTCCCTCTGTGCTGGCTCTGCTGGGGCACCTCCAGTGCTGGGGGCAGCTCTGGGACCCTCCCAGTGAGAGAGACCTGGAGGGACTGGAGCATGTCCAGGACAGGGAACGGAGCTGGGGAAGGGGCTGGAGCAGCAGGAGAGGCTGAGGGAGCTGGGAAAGGGGCTCAGCCTGGAGAAAAGGAGGCTCAGGGGGGACCTTGTGGCTCTGCACAACTCCCTGACAGGAGGGGGCAGCCAGGGAGGGTTGGGCTCTGCTCCCAGGGAACAGGGACAGGATGAGATGGAACGGCCTCAAGCTGTGCCAGGGGAGGTTCAGGTTGGACATCAGGAGGAATTTCTTCATGGAATGGTGGTTAAACATTGGAAGGGGCTGCCCAGGGAGGTTTGGAGACCCCATCCCTGGAGGTGTTCAAGGAAGGCCTGGACGTGGCACTCAGAGCTCTGGGCTGGTGACAAGGTGGAGATTCAGTCACGGGCTGGACTTGATAGTGTTGGAGCCCTTTTCCAACCTGCATGATCCTGTGACGCCGTGGGATTCTGTGCTTGTTGGGTTAGGTCTTATTAAAAACATGTTTGATATAAATGTGGCTCAACCCATTTATCCTGGGAATTCTGTCCTGTCAAACTTCTGCTGCAGCTTCCCTTTAGATGTAACCTGTGAGGAGACGTGTGTGGATACATCCTGTTTTTCTCCCTGTTCCACATCCCTTTTCAGGCTTCTTTGCCAGAAGTCAAATAGTTTCAGTTACTTCATAACCCTGCAGGAACACTACAACATATCCCTACAAGAAAAGTCCCTAATTTTGATAAGTGCCCACACAAACATCACTGGAATCTCAAGTGCAGCCTTACTTTCGTTCCACTGGAATGGCTCTCTTGAAAGCAGATGGATGAGGAAAGCACCACTCGTAATGCATCACTAATGACACCAATTTTTGCATTCCTGCTCATGGGAGTAAAGGTTATGGATGCATAAGGAGCCGGACCTGGAAAACCTTACTCACAAACCCTAATAAACCCCACTTCAGCCAGCAAGTTTAACGATGCCCTCAAGAGAGCCAGATCCCTTATCTGCAGCATCGTGCAATAACTATAAAGTGTTGAGATAAGTGGGGTTTTATCTCCCAGCTCGCTGCTGGCCTTCCCCAAGTATCAGGTTATGGCAGTGAAAGGGGCTGTGAAATCTGGCTGCTCTGATGTGGGCAGGTTTTACAGTCCCTTCGTTCAGGATGTGTGGGCAGAGTGGGTGCTCTTATCCACCCTTGTGTTTATGGATGGAAAAAGTGGGAATTATCTCTGACTGTAATCCCTGTGGATCCCTGTCCCTTCAAGAAGGGGTTGTAGGGCAGATTTTGGTGAGGATTCTACACCATCCTTCCCAGCTTCTCCCATCCAGAGGGGGTACCTGGTTCCCTGCGGTGTGCACAAGGCTTTAAAAAAACAATTATTGAGCTGAGGGAGCTGGGAAAGGGGCTCAGCCTGGAGCAAAGGAGGCTCAGGGGGGACCTTGTGGCTCTGCACAACTCCCTGACAGGAGGGGGCAGCCGGGGCAGGGTCAGGCTCTGCTCCCAGGGAACAGGGACAGCCTCAAACTGCACCAGGGGAGGCTCAGGGTGGACATCAGGAGGAATTTCTTCATGGAATGGTTGTTAAACATTGGAAGGGGCTGCCCAGGGGGGTTTGGAGACCCCCATCCCTGGAGGTGTCCAAGGAAGGCCTGGACATGGCACTCAGAGTTCTGGGCTGGTGACAAGGTGGGGATCAGTCACAGACTCGATGGTCTTGGAGCTCTTTTTCCAACCTCAGTGATTCTGTGAAAATTTGGGACATTTCCAAGAGTCACTTGTGACTTTTGCCAAGCAAAAGGCTGTGCCACAAAGGCTTTGTTTTGAGTGCTTTGGTATGTATGTGAACAAGCCTTAATTTCAGCTGCCTTTCTGGTTTGTTTGTTTTGCAAATCTCAGATAATTTAACAAATTATACATTTCCATCTCGTGGCATTTGTTGCTTTCTCAGAGTCCATTCTCTTCGTGCCATCCATAACATCCAGCTCCAGAGCTGTACTTTGCTTTTAGCTTGATATTTCCTTTCTAGAAAGGAGACTCTTCACCTGCAGCTCTTTATTCCGTGTCTGCAGAAACCTTGTAAGATGTAACCTGTGATGTTGTTTGTGTCACCTGATGACGTGTGATCAAATGGAGCCTGTTGAAATAACAACATCTGGGACACCCTGACAGCAGAGCAGCTCCGAAACAAACATTTCCAAAGATCAGATAAGATGGGAGAGATGCCTCCGTGCTGGATTGCTCCCTGGATCACAAATTCTTTGCTGGAGTTATTCCAGGCATGGGATTTCCTTTGTGCCACGGGCTAATAGATTGTAGTGGATCGTTTTTCCTGCTGGTTTGTGTCTTGCAGAGACGTGTGCTTTGTAAAGTCCGTGTGGTGCACTGAGTATGACGGGGTAGAGATGAGTTATGTAGGAGTAGGTGAACTAAGCAACTCGAAATTACTGAAAATTGTCTTGCTTTGTGTTCTCTTGCTGCCTTCCAACCTCCCACCTCTTCTCCCTAAACCTACAGCATCTTTTACATGAAGGGCTGCCTCACTTCCACCCAGATCTCTACGTTCACAGTCAATTTCCAAAGCACCACGTTGCTTCTCAATATTTTCCTTATTAGTGTGCAAAAAAACCCCAGCATTATGTTTAAAGCCACGATTCCCGACTCTCACCCCTGCTCCTCTTTGTTCACTTACAGGAGGATATCGCTGATCCTGACTCCCAGGAAGAGAAGGAGGGGAACAACTGGCTCTCCAACCCTGGAGATGGTTCCAATACGGTGAAGAGTGTTCTCACTGTCCAGGAATATTTTGCCCAGCGCATGGCAAAGCTGAAGGGATCCCAGAAGGAAACAGAAACCAAGGTGGATTGTTCCAGCCCGACGGCTGACGAAGCTGTGGAGCCTTCAGAAGAGCTGGACACCAAAGTCAAAAAGAAAAAGAAGAAGCAGAAGAGAGATGATGAGGCAGAGAGGACAGAGGACTGTGAGAAACCAGGGAAAAAGCCAAAGACAGGGAGCTTGAATGGAAAAGAACCGGGTGAGCCAGTAAATGAATGTCACAAAAGGAAAAAAAAGAGGAAACATAAAGAGGAGAACGAAGGGGAAGGCATCCGTTGGGATGAAAATGCAGGCAATGGAGAAACTTCTCTGGGAATGTCTGAGGGGGAGGAACTTGGCCCAGAGGAGCAGGAGAAAAAGCAGAAGAAACGCCGTAAGAAGAAGCACAAAAAGCAAAAGGAGGAGACAGAGGAGTGCGAGGAAGGAGCACCCAGAAAGAAAAAGAAGCACTGCAAGAACCTTTAACCCCTTCAGGCTCAGGTTTGGGGTCTGGGGTGAGTCTGTGTTAGAGGAGGCTCTGTGTAAGCACAGCAGCAGACAGCACATTGTGCTTCAGGCTTGGACACTCCTCCAGCTCCAGCTGGGACCACAGACTGGATATGAACTCAGACTAGATCTGAACTCAGACTGGGTCTAAACTCAAACTGGATCTAAACACAGACTGGATCCAAACCCAGCTCTCCCAAGGGGAAACATGGTGATGGGCCAACAGGAGCTTCAGTGCCCACCTTCAAAAGGGACCCACGTGGAGGATTAGCACATCAGGACTGCAGGGAATGACTTTCTGCTGCTTCACACTGACTGTGTTTTTCTCAATCCAGGGAAAAAATAACAAAAAACCAAAAAAAATCACCCGAGTACTGCCTTTTTATTAAAGTTGTTTTCACTTGTGAGAGCCCAGCTCTGCTTCTGGAAGCAGGAGGGGGTTTGCAAAGCTGTCTGTGTTTCTTCACTGATTTTTGCAAAGTGGTGTCTAATTTTTACGTTGATCTCTTTTTACTTACGAAACGAATGTTGTTTCTTCCCAAAACGCTTACTCTGATTAAAGGTTTGCTCCTGAGTGTCAGCACTAAAGGATGAAATAAAAAGACCTCCCTGTGCCTCCAAACCATTGTCAAACTTCTGTAACTTTGCACCAAAGCTGGAGGAACTGTGCATTAACCGTGTAATTTATTAACCACAGCTAAATCTTTGATTCCCAGGCAATGTTCAGGATCTCTTCAGTGGTGCCTCTGGAATTCAGAAAGCTGCCTTGGATAGAGCAAGGTTTTCTTCCTGAGTTTGGGAGACCAATAGATTTTAAAAGCAGAGTCAGATGCATTTGGTGTTGCCATTCACACATTGAAAGCTTGCCTTTTGGATTTATAACCGAACTAGAGCTTCTCATTGTGAGCCTGGAAATAAGGAATGCTGGAACTGGGCACTGCCACGAGCAGTTCTGTGGGAGATCTGGAACATTCAGCAGGAATTTTGGGATGTTAATATCACTCAGAGCTGTCAGAAGAGGTGGGTGAGCTTGGATGGGGTGGAACGGGAAGGAGGATTCACCTTCCCGGTGTCCTGTTCTGATATTTCTTTGGCCACAGCAAACTGACAGCACAAGCCTGAAAACCAGCCAGTTATCCTGGCAGAACCCAGCATCCAAACCCATTAGCTGCTCCTTTCATTCAGGGGCCTGGCTGGGTTTCATCAGCGTAAATCTAAAACATCCCATTGGCTGCTCTGCTGAATAAAATGGGTACATTTTTATATTGTCTCGGCTCCGTGGAGTTGCTTAACGTGGTTTGAGGAACATTGTCAAGATGCAGATGTTAATAGGGAAAAAAATTTCCTTAAGCTGCCTTTATTGTGCAGAGGAGGAAGCTCCATCTGCAGCACCCAGACCACATGGATGGTTTGGTTGCAGCTCAACTCCTCCTTTTCTTAAGATCTCTTGGTTTCCAAAGCACCTTTTTTTTTTTTCCTGCCCTCAGGACGTGCTCATTTCACTGCAGCAAAATGAAATCTCACTTCTTGTCTGGGAGAACAAGATGCCCTTCCCTGGATTTCACGTGCCAGGGGTTTTAACCCTTGTGGCATCTCCCTTGCAGTGCTGTACAGTTATTATCCAACATAATCCTGCTTGGCCCTGGCTTCCTGAAGTGAAATACCACCGAATACCATCAGTTGTTATCAAACTGGGAGGAAACTCCATGCTTGAGGTGAAAAAAATCCTCTTCTCCATGGAGGAAGACAGCAAAATAATGTTTTATATTACATTGAAGCATCCCTCCTGATTTCTCGCTCACCACAAGTTGGAATTTTTGTTATTAGAATCCAAAAGCCTGATTGTTTCCAATTATTATTTTTTAACTCTTAAGCAACTGAACTTTACAGACTCGCTGGGATTTCAGTCTTAAAAGGTGCAAGTCAAGGAATAAGGTTTCCTCCTCCAAAAACTGCTGGGCTTGTTTGTTTGTTCCCCCTGTGAATTTCCATGTGTTTCTGTGTGCTGATTCTTGTGGGTGCTTGGCCACGTTCCAGTGTCAGTTACAGGAAGAATAAAACCAGGAATAAACCTTTAAATTTGTGCTGTTGCTCCTGTTAAGTTCAGGGATACCCAAGACTTTAATCTGCCTCAGATGGAAGCATCGGCTACCAATGGATTCTCTATTTCTGCAAGAAATGCACGGCACTGTATCCCGGGAAATGTGGGATTTTAATGTGCCCCGAGCTCTGCATGTGGTTGTAGGAGGGGAAAAATCATAATAAATAAATAATCATAAATCATAAATTGCTCGTATTTGACAGAAGCAATTGATTTAACTGCTCTGCTCTGTGTTTGTGGTCAGCATTACTCAATGAAAAGCTCTTCTTACCAGATACTGTCCAGTGAAATGGATGATTGGAACAAGAGGAACATGTTTCGGAGTAATAAATTACATATATATAAATTTTTTTTTGTTTGTTTCTAGTGGGTTTTGAGTTCGGTTTTAGCCCAACTCTGGTTTGGCAAAGAAGGCCTTTTTTAGAAAGCACAAGAAAAAGAATTACGTCAGTGCCCAGATGGTGGAATTAGCAGAATGCGAGCACAAAGGAACGACTTGGTTTCATTTCCGCGAAAATCAGACTTTTAAACTCCGAGGCCTTTTGTTATAAATTCATCCATTGTGCTCACAGAATGGAGGTGGCTCCCAGTGAAATTACCTGGACACCGAGGAAAATGAGACTTCCCCGCTCCGCCGCCGCTCCCGAGCGGAGAACGAGGCACGCGCGGCACAGATATTAAAATGTTTTCAGTTTTGGTAACCCCGGGTCAGCAGCGACAGGAGGAGATTTTCCTTTTTGCATTGGGGACATTCCAACACCGGTTTCTCCTGAGCTGTTCCGTCCTTTGCAGGGATGGGGCTGTTCTGTGCTTTGAGGCTCGGAATTCGCTGCGGGATCCACGGCCGAGGACGTGATTGGCGAGTGCGGTGTGAGAGCAGCAACAATGGAGGTTGAACTGTGCTCGTAAATACCTGCAGGCACCAAACTACTCTGGGAGGTAGAAACCATGGAAAAAATAGTCCTGGTACCGTTGTTGGAACCAAATCTGCGCGGACTTTATGGGATTTTGGAGTTTTGTCTGACTGTGGAACCTTCCTTGGAGCCAGGGATGGGAGATGGCACTGGAGCACCCCGAGTGACAGCCCAGACACGTGGAACAGGCAGCATCCCTTGAATTTCCTCCCAGGTTGTTCCAGCTCTGGTGCTTCACACACGGTCAGCATAAAGGGGAGGTAGAACTGTAGAATCATGGAATCATTAAGGTTGGAAAAGCCCTCTAAGACCATCGAGTCCAACCAGTCCCTCACCACAGCCAAGGTCACCACTGACCTGTGCCCCTAAGTGCCCTTTAGTTACAGCCAGGCACCATCAAAGATTTCAGAACCACTTGTGCTTGTGTTGAAGTGAATTTGAGTCCATTGAGATGCAGCTGCTTTGTGACATTCGTGAATTGAAGGGGCTGGAGCGTGTCCAGGGAAGGGAACGGAGCTGGGGAAGGGGCTGGAGCAGCAGGAGAGGCTGAGGGAGCTGGGAAAGGGGCTCAGCCTGGAGAAAAGGAGGCTCAGGGGGGACCTTGTGGCTCTGCACAACTCCCTGACAGGAGGGGGCAGCCGGGGGAGGGTTCAGGCTCTGCTCCCAGGGAACAGGGACAGGATGAGAGGAAACGGCCTCAAGCTGTGCCAGGGGAGGCTCAGGGTGGACATCAGGAGGAATTTCTTCATGGAAAGGGTGGTCCGGCATTGGAAGGGGCTGCCCAGGGCAGTGCTGGAGTCCCCATCCCCGCAGGGATTTCAAAGCCATGTGGATGTGGCACCTGGGGACATGGATCAGAGGAGGCCTTGGCAGTGCTGGGGGATGGTTGGACTTGATGATCTCCGAGGGATTTTCCACCCTAAACCATTCTGTGAAATGTTTGGGGCAGCTCAGCATCGTGTCCATGGCTGCAGTTGTCCTTTCAGCTGCCCTGGTGCTCTCTGCCTTCAGCTCCTCAGCTCGCAGCGAGGACAATTAGCCGCATTCATCAGCGTAATTAACCAATTTTCTCCTGTTTAAACACACGAGACCGAAGCTGTTGCAGCATCCACCTTCAAAAGGCACAATTGACGTCACGAAACCTCCAAACCTGCCAACACTGAGGGGAGGAAGGAAGCTCCGAGAAGAGAGGGAAACCACACAAAGTCCATTGGAAACACTGCCCGGCATCACGCCTAGCTGGAAAAAAAGGTCTGGGAATAGCGAATCCCATTGGATCCAGCATGAGGATGGGGGCATCCAAAGCCATCCTTTGCCTAATTCCTCCTTATTCCTGGGCAGGAACCCCCAGGGAGGATCCGAGCTCAGAGAACTTGGGACAATAACCAAGGCTTTTGTCTCTGTACCTGTTCCATCCAGGGATAAACCCAATTTTTTCTTGGATCGGCAAACTTTTAGTGATGTGGGGCTGGAAAATGTAGCACAAACGCACAATTTTGTGGTGGCAGAAGTGGGAATATTGTTGTAAAACAAATCGAAGCTCCATTTCTCGGCAAGTCAAAATCTGCTGCTG
Source organism: Mohoua ochrocephala (assembly GCA_013398855.1). Taxonomy (NCBI): domain Eukaryota; kingdom Metazoa; phylum Chordata; class Aves; order Passeriformes; family Acanthizidae; genus Mohoua; species Mohoua ochrocephala. The sequence continues at coordinate 183,882 of VZTA01008233.1, forward strand.
AATCACTCAAAGATTTTTTTTTCTTATCTTAATCCATCTTTGTAAATGTAAAGGTGTAAGAGAGAAACTCTTCCTGGTTCCTTTTAACCCAAAGGCACTAAAATATATATTTTTGTAACCTTAAAACTGCATTTTAAAGGTAGTAAGAGCAGAAATATTCAGCACTATGCTGAAAAATTTAGAATTTCGGGGGTGGGGGGAGGGAGGCGTCTGCATTTTTTTGTATAATGGGAAAGCTCTGGGGTTTTTTCCCTAGAAAATAAATGGTCCAGGTAGCAATCCCTGGGGAAAACCTGGCGGAATCAGGGAGGATGGGCGGTGGGCAGAGTTGGGAACTGCGGCACTGAGGGAATCTTCTGCTGGGAACCCCCAGCTGTCTCTGCAAAAACTTCCCTTGGGAGCCGAGAGTTTCATCAATAATTAAGGAACGAGTGAATATTGAGCTAATTTAGGATTTGCACTTTCTCCCACATTTTAATGGCCCTGAAGGTTGGTGGGGTGGGGGCGTGGGGGGCGCAAAGAAACCCTCCCCTCGCAGGAGTAAAATTCCAGATGTCGGATCCACCCAAAAAAAAAAAAGAGAGGGATATTTTTAAAGAGATGGTCGTTCCTTATAGGGTTCAGCCACTCATTTCTGCCTGGCCCATGGGACTTGTTGCCACTGTTCCCCATCCGTGAAAATGGGGGAGAACAAAGCTTTCTTCCCCCCTTTGTCTGCTCCGTCTATTTTCGCTCGCGGCTTTTCGCCGTAATTTCCCTGTTCCCAAAGCCCTGGGAGAGCTCTGCTGCTTCCTGTGCCCCAGATACAGGTGAAGCCTCGCAGCAGAGCGGGGAAGGTGAGCAGGAAAAAAAAGAAAAAAAAAAAAAAAAAGGTAATCCCGAGGTTTTTCCAGACTAATTACCCCGATCCGGTGGCAATTAAGAGGTGGCATTTTCACATGGCCCCAGCCTCCTTTATGTAACGTGGGAGCTTCCGACAGGACAGGTTTGACCAGCATTTTAGGCAGGGTGCAGAATGAAACCCTCCTTACTAATGCCATCAGAATGCCAGGTGCTGCAGGAGAGGGGGAGAATGGGGGGGGAGGAAAAAAAAGTGGTTATTAATAATAGTATCAGTGTTTGCACTTAAAATTCTGTGTGGGGGCCCTGGGAAGGGAGGAAATCCAAATGAGGAATATTCTGCCGGATTTCTTTGTGCTGTAACCACACAGGAGCCCCAGATTGTGTCTCAGGGGGTTCTGAAAAGCCACGAGTTGACCCCTGTGATACCTTTGGGAGGTCAAATGTTACTCCCAGGATGTGGAGGGAATAATGAGGATCAGGAACACCCAGAGAGGTGCTCCAAGAGCTTCCAGGCTTCGGCGGCAGAGGCAGGAGGTGAGCGCGGCTCCTGTCCTTGCTCAGGGTTTTGTCCTCTCCCGAACCTTCCCACCCATCCCACAGAATGTGGAAACACGGGGCAAGGTGGAGGCAGTCCTGTAAAAGAGATCCGGTGGAATTCATCCACCTCCTTCCTTTTCCCAGGAAGGGAAATTCTGCTGCTACCACTAAAAATTCCTGGCCTCTGGGGCCTCCACAGAGGTGGTTTTATATTAATGATATCCAGGTCCTGAGCATCCTGAGGGTTAAAAGGTAACACTGAGCCATGCACCATATTCACCCTAAAGTACCACCTTATTCGAAATAAAACCTTGCAACCCCCGGCAGCTTCTTTTTCAGGGCACTTCCACCCCTCCTAAAGGGAACTCAACGAAATTAAGGATGTTCCAGGCTTTCTTCCCAACGTCTCGCTGCCAACCTCTGCAGCAGCTCCAGCCTGCAAAGTGCACCCGGGAGACCTGCGCAGGGCAGGGTGGAGGGTTTGGCATCCTCCCTCTCTGCCCCATCCCGGCACTTCAAGGCGTGAGAGGGGACTTTGGGAGAGACCTGGAGCTGCTGGGACAGAACAAGCTGTCCCCGGGAGCGTGCCCGGCTCCAAACCCCAGATAAAAGGCAGCTCCTCTGTGAGTGTGTGTGTGTGGAAAGGGTTTATAAATCTGTCCCGAGACCAGGAAATCTCCTGCGCCTTTTAGATTTAAGAGAAGTTGCCTTCCTGTTGTATTCCCAGATAACGCAGCTCTGATGGAGCCCACTTGTAAATAGCTTAATAGATTTAATCAGTTCCTTTGGAAAATGTTGTTGCTTCCGCAGGGTTTTTAGTTCGCTCCCGGTAAAAGCTCGGGGAGGGCAGTCGCTGCTTCTGCTGCGAGCGAAGTTGGCAGATTCCAGATCTCCTGACCCCAAAATCGCTGCAATCCACAAGAAACCATCCCGCTCCTGGGCAGAGGGAAGGGAGAGACCAGGAAGCCCAGGCGGATCCTGCCCGGCTCACATTTACATGAGCTCTCTCCATCATTCCTAATCTGACAAGAGTCAATAGGAACACCCAGGCACGTGGGAAACCTGCCCAAGCTCCCCGGCCTGGGATCCGCGCCGGGGTTTTCCCCCCTGGCTCGGGGTCAGATGGGGCAGCCTCGGCCGGCCCCAGGAAGCGCCCGCCCATCCCGCACCCCGTCCCGCCGCTGTTCTGGCAGCGCCGAGAGGAAACCCACGCTCGGTCAAAGCGGAGCCGCTGCAGCCCCATGTCAGCGGGTCAGAGTCATAAAGGAACCCGGCCACCGGCCACATTCCTCAGGGCAGGTTGCAGGGATGAGCCGGGAAAGGGCGGCCGGCTGGGGATTTTCGGTGCCGTCACCTTCCTGCAGATCCTTTGTCCTAGTGAGGGGAATGCTGCTTGGATGACTTTCCCACCCTTGCGAACACCCAGCTGGGGTCAGTGGGGAACGCCGCTGTGTGACTTTGGGACTTCCATCCCATCCAGGCTTTGTGGGATGGGGCAGCACTCCATAAAAAGCAGCGGCAAGGAAAAGATCCTTTGTCTCCCCGTGTCCAGGGATGGGCAGCGGGGACCGACTGGGGATGTTTCCACCTCTTCGAGCTGTGCCCAGCCCCATCCCTGCCCCGTTTTCCCCTAAAAGCTCCCTCAGGAGTCCGACCAGGCTGGACAAGCACCCACCAGCAGGTTCATTGTGTCCCAGTTCCCATCCCATACAAAGGGACCTGGAAATTTGGGGTGAAAACCCACATGGGGTGGGCAAAGCGCAGCCTGGACTGGTGGTTAAAGCAGGAGGAGTGGGAAAAAAGGGGCCCCTGCCTGTGGGATCCATGCCCTGATTTCCCCTGGCAAAGAGGGTTCCTGCAGCTTGCCAGATCCTGGGGAGGGGCCTTCTGCACCCCGGTGGGATTTGCCTTTCGGTGCCATTTTCCTTTTCTTTCCAAGTTTTCAGTGCCTTTATCTCCTCTCTCTGTGTTACCCCTCAGCCTTTAAAGTTTGAAGTCCCTGAGGTGCAGGGGGGCAGCGGGGCTGTCTGGGGGGAGGGACATTTCCAGCTCTCTCCTCGCTTCCTTTCAGCGGGCAAACTAAGGAAAAATAATCATAAAAGAGGGGGAGGG